>JAYMFT010000005.1:402459-416297 GCA_038088735.1 Panulirus argus | reverse complement strand
TCTTCATCTGTTTCCTGGCGCTACCTCGCTGACGCGGGAAACAGCGATCAAGTATAATAAATAAATAAATAAATAAAGGTTACATTGCAAGTAAAAAAAAAAATGACCTTTAGCGGGGTTGTATCATCGTCAGCTGCCGTAGATGTGCTCGTCCTGACCACACCCAGTACGGTCTTATTTACAACCTCATGTTTACGAATTATTAACTGCGTTGAAATCTATGTTGCTTGAAAACGATTAATTTGATGAATCTATACCATTAATCAAAACCAATGGAAAATGTTAGGTTCCATATTTTTTTTTTTTAAATGAAAATATGCATGAACGAGTCTGTGGCGTGAATGGTTCACCTGCTATACCAGTAGATTACACATCGACACATCAGGCACCGCCAACATAGATAGCATCAACAGATTACTCAGCACCACCATATCATTCGTCCTCATCGGATCATCCAGAACCAATAGATCAGGTAGGATCATCCAGTAGGAACAGATCACTCACCAGCAACAGACTACCCATCTCCAGCGGTTCATCCAGCAAGAACAAATCATCCAGTATGGACAGTTCATCCACCGTCAACAGAATGATAAGCGCCAACGGATCATCCAACCTCATGTTCGATGACTTATTTTCAACTGATGATTATACATCAACAACGTACAAGGCATCGATGGATTACCCAGCATCAACAGACCACAGCGGGAGAGTGTTACAAAGCATCAACAGATTACCGACGGATTTTACGTAGCAACAGCGTCAAACAGCGTTAACAGATCATAGCGTCAAAGTGTTACACAGAATGAATAGATAGGTCGTAGCAACGCAGTGTTACACATAATCAACCGGTCGTAGCATCACAGTGTTAAGCAGAAGCAACAGCTCATAGCGTGAAGACACAAAAACCAGCTGCAGAGGGTCATTAGCAGATCACCCAGAGCAACAAGTCAACTAGCATGTGCAGACCAACCGAGCCTCACTCGGATAAACCATTATCAAGGTTGTCGCACAACATCAACAGACCCCGCAGCATCAACAGCCGCTCGTCATCAACCACCCAGCACCAACAAAACCCACCCCCCCTGAGCTTAGCAGATCACCCTCAGCTTGAAGGGAAAACCCAGTATCAATAGATCCTACAACATCAACACATCTGCAGCATCAACAATGAGGTGAGGTTCATTATACATGCATCTCCACCTTTAGGCAACATGAGTCTCGCACTCCAAGCCTCCCGAGAGTCAGCTGATCCTGACGTGTTTTCACTTGCCTCCAGCCACACTGGAGGCATTTACAGTCTAACATGGGTGAGTGGCCTGACTGGGACCCACAAGGAAGAGCTGCCACAGGGCGCTGGGTAATACATGGGGAAGGTCCAGAATATCCGTATACGTCCTGTCTGAGGAAAGGAAAAAAGAAGTTCTAGTACGATGATATAGTGATGCATAATTGTGACAGATAGACGCTTAATGTCTCGGTGATGGATGCTAGTAATAAAGAGGTGGATGACTGTGACAGTGATGGTTGCTGGTGTTGTAAGGGTGGATGCTGGTGTTAGTGATGGCTGCTGGTGCTATAGGGATGGTTGGTGGGATATAATGAAGGATGATGGGTGCTTGTGATGCTGTGGTGACAGTGATGGTTACTGGTGTTACTGGGAGGGGTCCTGGTGATAGTGATGGATAATGCTGGTATAATGATGGATGCTGGTGACATGCTAGTGGATGCTGGTGATTGTGATGTATGACATACCGACGGATGCTGGTGAGACAACGTTGGTGATACTGTACGATACAGATAAGAGTGATGGGGTCAGGGATGCGGTGTTGGATGGTGAAGACAGTGTTTAGGGATGTTGTGATATACTGATGGATGCTTTCGTGTTTGTTGAAGACTACCACTTAAGGATTAAAGTCCTTATCGAGGCTAGACCTTGAATTAGATGTGAAAAGAATGAAAGAAATAGAGTAATAAAGAGGATAAAAGGCGAATAGTGCAACAGGATCTAGAAGGAAGAAAACCTACATTTTGAAAAGAGACATATGGTAGCTGTTAGGAAAGACATGAGAAGATGAAAAGCTGCAAAAAATTTAGCCGTGTAAGGAAATAATCACATATCACAACGGTCCATCCTGGAGTTGTCAAAGTCCACAAAATAATTATATGACACAGTGGCTTGCCGCGTATCATTTGATCTAGCCATTACTATGGCACATAAGCACCCAGTTCGAGGGTGCAGAGGTC
Source organism: Panulirus argus (assembly GCA_038088735.1). Lineage (NCBI taxonomy): Eukaryota > Metazoa > Arthropoda > Malacostraca > Decapoda > Palinuridae > Panulirus > Panulirus argus. The sequence goes on along the minus strand of JAYMFT010000005.1, from coordinate 414,053 downwards.
AAACATAACATCAACAAAGGAAAAGGAAACTAACAGTGAGGCGAAGAAATACGTTTTCAAATTTTGAGGTCAATCAGAAAGAGCTGATGAGTTTCACTGATGTAGAGCTCGAATCTTTCCAGGTGTGGAAGCAGTAGTGTGTACAACGGAATATCAGTCTGTATGTAATCGATGTAAGCGTTTGAGAGAAAGAAATAAAGATTATGAGAAGAAGCGTTAAACTTTTTTGACTCGCTGAGATATCCTGTCAAAATCTTCGTTTATGGAATTATGTTTTGGAACAGAGCAAATGTAAATAGAGTATGCAGAGTTATAAAGGAAGTAAAAGAAGCGGAGGAATGTAGTTCTGAGTCGTCAGAGTAGGAGTGCTGCTGGGTATCAGTCGAAAAAAAAAATTATGGAAATCGTTGATTATAAGGAGGACAAAATCGTGAGGAACGCCACTGTTGACAAGGAAAATGGAACTTTGACACATTAATAATTTCCAGGAAGACCCGTTAAGAGAGAGAGAGAGATAAATGTGAAAGAACACAGGGAGTGGAGAAATGGAGCTGGGACGTCAGACCTCGAGGCTCCACCTTGTGAAAAGCTTTCGAGGCATGAAGGGACACACCACATTAATTTCCAGCCAGTCATGAGGGATAACCAGTCATAAGTAATGTGGGTGAGGTTACACTACTGAGATCTCATTGATGGGAACTAGACTGTGAGATTCAAGAGACTTGTGGGAGGAGAATTCGTGAGAGATTCAAAGACTATGGAAACATTAAAAGCGAAAGAGATACACCAACGGTCGAAAGGAATACAATTGCCATCTTCCTTTTGGAGAGAATGTGCCAGTACACGTTACCAAGAGAATGGGAAAAATGTTTTGGTTCTTAGAAAAAAAGTAGTTCTGAATCGCAAGAACGAGCATAAGTCCATAACTACAGTTCTTTAAAATATGAGAAGGGTTACCTTCTATTCCACATACTTTGCTAATCTTCAGGGAGAGAAGCGCGTTTCGGAATGCAGCAGATGAGGTTAACAGGGAGGGAAATTTGATTCATTAAAGGTCCTTCTTCTGGCAAGAATATGTGAGAGTCATCCAAAGTAGAATTAGTGGACAAACGTAATCATAAAAATGTTGTTTCGTCATAAGGGGAGACAGTTGCAATATTGTCAGGACGGAGAAGCGATGGAAGAGTGGAATGACCAAAGTTGTTAGAGATACTTTTAACCAAAGACCAGAAGAATAAAAAGAAAAAAGATTGACGGATGAGAGAGAAAAACTATCACTCTTTATCTGAATAAATGAATATTCCTTCTGGTGAAAAACTTGCTTACGTTGATATTGGCCTGAGATGAAAGATGAATGCTAGGCGAAGACACTGTGATGGATACTGACGATACTGTGTTGGACACTGGTGACACTGTGTTGGATGCTGATGACAAAAGGTTATATAGTAGTGACACAGGGTTACATATTGATGATAAAGTATTAGATACTTGTGACAGTGTTAGATACAGATGACAGTTTTTGATATTGGTGACAGGGCTAGATATAGGGGACAATTTTAGATACTCGTAACACGTTTTTGCCTATTGGTGACAGTGATAGTTGCTGGTGACATAACAGTGGTTGTGGGTGACAGTTATGATAGGACCTGGTGACGTTAACGGGTGTTTGTGAACATGTATTGAGTGATATTCATATATTGGTGGGCCTGATGACGGTATTGTTTGCTTGTGACAAACAATGGTGGGTGCTGGTGACAATGATGAGCACTGGTGATAATACTGAATTGTGCTACAAACACAGTGAATGGTCACGGTGACAGAGCTATTGGTGCTTGATGTCACAGTGTAGTATTGGTGACACAGTGGTAGATGCTGATGACACCGTGGTCATTATTGCTGACATAGTAATGATGGGTAGTGGTGACGCAGTGGTGGTTGCTGGCAACACAGTGGTAAGTGCTGGTGTCATAGATGCTAGTGACAGAGAGATGGGTGCTGATGACACAGTGATAGGTGCTGGTGACAATGTGGAGAGTGCTGGCGACAGAGTGGTAGTTGCTGGTAACACAATGGTTGGTGCTAGTGACAGAGTGGTAGGTTTTGGTGACACTGTGATGGGTGTTGGTGATAATCGTGGATGCTGGTGTCAGTGGTTAGTTGTAACAGGATGGTGGATGTTAAACCACTTTGCCTCGTCATGTACCAAGGCGACAACATTACTTCTTGTCACTTAAGTCTTCTGGTGTTAACTGACCTCTGTCTCTTCTCTTCGCTGCTCACTTGCAGTAATTGGGGTCACCTGAGACCCGCCGAGGATGCTGTTATTCACAGGATCCTATAAGAACACGAAACTGTTGAGGAAGACGCCACGAACCTTCCCGTGTCACTAATATTCTATCACAGACGGACATGCAAATTTTCCCTCTCGTTCTTGCGGTGTTGCGTCCTCAGCTGCCATCACGGGACGCCAGTCAGACCTGCCTCACCAGCTGATGGTGAGAGAGGAGAGGGGTGGGTCGTCTGAAGGGCTCGATCGCTTGTCTTGTGCACATTTATATGTTTATTACGTGCTCGCTATGTGATGTGGCCAGATACTCTACCGCTGTAAAAGTGTGGCGCCACTTCCTTCCCTATGAAATATGAATAACTTTTTAGTTAAATGACTCAGAAAAAAAAGCAGAATTCTGTTCCAAAGAAATGGCATATCTAATTCACTTGCAAACTCCCATAAGTCATCTGTATTTGCAAGTTTCGAACGGTGCTTCATATTTTTTGGAAGGATGTCATTTCAATAAGTGCTTCGCTAAAATATTATCACGTTATTCCTAACAGCTATAACTTGCATCTTCTTAATAAGTAGGGTGTCCAGTTCGTCATTGTTGATCTCTTCCCTCCTCATTCTTTTGTCCCTTTTGCCTCCTTTTTATTTTTAGTCTAACACCTGACGTCTTTGCCATCACATAACTGTCAATTCTAGCTACATCCGGAAAATGATTTCAACCAATTATACAGGCTTCTTAAGGCAAATATATTTGTCTTGCGTTTTCTTTTATTTCCCTCTGCAATATAATTAGCTTTTCTGGACTCACTTACGTTTTTGGTTCATATGGCTTCGATATAATCCGTGGTATTGTTGCCGACTTGACAACTTCTGGGTTCGGTATGTTGTCCTTCATCCCTTCACTTTGTTGCCATACCTACACTATGTAATGCTCTCGTCGTCTTCTTTAGGTCTCAGAGTTCTGTAGGCTTTTCATTTTGCTCGTGAAAGGCTACTAAGTTGTGTCTAACTAGGTTATTCTGCTGGTTTGGCTAGCGACCATACAACACTACATTATTCACTGTTGATTCTCGTGTATATCACTGAAAATTTTCATCAGTAGTTTTCTGTATCTTGTGCAAGTTCTCATTGTCCTGCTACTCATTACGTGGCTCGTTAGTGATATCCCATCAACAAAATCTTTGAATTCTAATTACTCATATTTGATGACTCATGGATATTTGACGTTTGTTTCATTTTCTATCCCGTTCACTACAAAGTTTTTGGGCACTGTCATCAATATATATATATGTTAAGATTTATATTCGTTGAATTCCATGAAGTTCTCTATATCATTAACATCTCTTTATGGTCATCTTCTGATCCTGTCATTTTCTTCAGTCTAGTCCTGTCAACAAAGCAGCTAGCTATTATTTGTTTTACTTCCTTGTTGTTTGATTATGAAAATAAAAGAATTGTTGTGTATGTGTGTGTGTGTGTGTGTACGTGTGTGTGTGTGTGTGTGTGTGTGTGTATGTGTGTGTGTGTGTGTGTGTGTGTGTGTGTGTGTGTTTGAGATAGAGAGAGTGAGTACCTACCTACGAGTACCTACGACAGGACTTTGCCTATAGGCAGAACATGAACGTAGTACTTGTCGCGTATCTTGCATCGTTGGTAAACATTCTTTTCCTCTGTCTTTAAACGTTTTGGGTAATCATCGATCCTGGATTCACCTGGGGCTGTTTTTAACCAATTATCAAATTTTCATTGAAATGTTTCTGTGCTTGTGCCACCTATGTTTCATATTCCGCATGGTATGCATACTGAATAATCTTTCCATCTTTGCTTCTGGGCTTTCGTATATTATTGTTAGCATACTCCAAAGCATGATTTCAGATTAGTTACTCTGATATTTTCTTTGTCGAGACACATTTAGGATGAGTATATTGCTCTCGATGGCCTCAGTCTTCTGCCAAGAGTAGATTACAATGGACCCTTCTCCTTCTCCGTTTTAAGATGTTAGGCTCGAGTTCTTTCAGCATCTCATGTTAGTCCATACTTTCTATATCCTCGATTTTGTTCGTGTAATGTTTCTAAATTATTTCTAACTTGCTTATTTTTGTCTGTGTAGTCGGTGGCCAGACAGTAATATTCAATTTTGCTTCGTATGTACACGTTGAACATTTTCGTCATTAGCTCTCTGTTTATAGCAGAGGAACTTCTCATTATCATACTACTCTACCTGGTTCGATGCTACTGTCTCATGAATATGCTCTCATAATTCTAGTTTCTCATATGTAATGATTCCTAGACCTTTAGCGTTTGGGTATTGTATATATCTTTCCCTGTTGGATCTTTGCATGATGTTACTGTATGCTGTTAATCGTTCCATGTCCTATTTCCCTGAATTTATGTTAAGGTCAGTTACATCCTGTTCTCTACTGCCCATTTGTAAATCTTATCTAAGTCTCTTGTTGGTAATCTGATCCAATTATTTCCTCACTCCCGTACTGATTTTTATTTTCTTAATTTTTCTGTCGATATTTGATATCATTATCACAGAAAAAAATTAAGGAAAATACTGTGTCTTGTGGTACTCTTTATCGAGCATCATCATCCACCGTGGTGTCATTTGGTATAATCCTGAATTTTCAGTTGGTTCGAAACCCTTTGAACCATCTTCCTATTCATATTTAATATCTTATTTCGTGATATGCTTTGTCAATTGCCGGAAAAAAAAGGTGTCCATTTTATCAGTGAATTAGTGTCATAGATGCTACTGTAGTGCGCTGATAAATTGGTTTGTGTATTTTTATAAGCACAGGTATATCTTGTCCTTCATTTATACACTTTTCCAGATGCTCCAGTATGCGCCCTTTTATCAATATTTCTTGATGCGTGTTGTGAAGGTAACTACTATATGCTGCTTTGGTATTAGCCTTGATCCTCCTTTGTTTATTGGTGTTACATATACCATCCTAATTAATGTTTGTTATATTGCTTTCGTAAAGGCTTTTTCTCATTAGTGGCATCAAAAAATGGCATCATTTTAATGAAAGATAGAGAGACAGATAGAGATAGATAGATAGATAGTTAGACAGAGAGAGAGAGAGAGAGAGAGAGAGAGAGGATTGATATCAAGGACCGTGTGGGGTAGGAGTATGAGAGGAAGGAGTATGTAAGGGAAGGTACATGTCTAAGACGACGTGTGTGTGTACGGTACACATGAGCGAAGAAACATGTAAGGGAGGGTGTGTGTGTGTGTGTGTGTGTATGTGTGTGTGAAAAATGTGAGCAGGAAGGTGTAGGCAAGGGGGAAATATGTGAGTGTGAGGAGTGAGTGACTGAGTTTCAGGTGGGGTGTAGGACAGTGAGGGAGTAAGGGTGGCCGTGCATGAGGGAGGATGTGTGTAAGGGGTGGGGGAGGAATGGAGTGAGGGAAGAAGTATGTGGGAGAGGAAATTAATGAGGGTGTGTGTAAGGGAGGATATGAGGGAGGGTGTTGGTTAGGGAGGTTCTGTGTGAAAGAAGATGTATGTGTGTGAGTGTGTGTGTGTGTGTGTGTGTGTGTGTGTGTGTGTGTGTGTGTGTGTGTGTGTGTGTGTGTGTGTGTGTGTGTGTGTCTGTCTGTCTGTCTGTGAGTGAGGGCAGTGTGAGAGATAATGTGAGAGGGAGGAAATGAAGGAGGGACAGAGTGCGTGTGTGTGGCAGGAGACGTGTGTAAGGCAAGGAGTATAAGACTTCAGTATCAAACACAGATCCACAAGGCTACAGCCGAACATGTCCTTTGACAACAATAAACCCCGCTGGCCAATAGAAAACTAAGACTCTCTCTTTATAACCATTTACTACAAACAGAATACCTATAAAATAACCAAAGGAAAAATAAATCATTATTCAAAAAGTAGAAATAAAAAAAACGAAGCATTTTATTGACAACGCTTTTTTAGCAAAAAGGGGGCTATTTTTTTTCTCTGGCGGGAAACTATTAATATTTTATAATGACAAAGAGCTTCACATTTCCATGGTATAATAGTTATAAGTTAGAGAGTGACATAGTGATATTCCAACAATACATTTTGGGAGCGCACCGCCCGCCAACTCATGCATGAGCAAACATTTTTCATTTCCATGTTTATTGAAACGTTTGGTGGCGCGAGCTGCCTTGCTGATAACTCTTTCCAGCAGGGCAGGACATTTCCATCCCACAAGAACGTTTAAAGTCGAGTCTCCGGGTTTTTAAAACAGAAATTCCTGCCAATGGCGCCTCCTGGTGATGGCTCCGTGGTAGGAGGAGTCAATAATGGAAGAAGCTTGAGGAAAATTGTAGTTTTCCTCAACTTGGCGTGAGATGTGATGCATCATTCATATATTACTGTACACGAGTACGTCTGGCAGCGCCGCGCCTCTCCCTCACAACTCGTCTTAGTATATTGTGGATTGCGTGTGTGTGTGTGTGTGTGTGTTACAAGGAGACAGTTTTACACTCGTGTTGCCCAGTCTCTTAACCATATCAATACACACACACACACACACACACACACACACACACACACAAGCCAACTTCGGCCAGGTACCCATATATCGACCAGCCCCGAGGGGAGGATGAATACCTAGGATGAGTGTGCGTCGACTGCCGCGCTCAGGATTCGAACCTACGGGAGAGCTCGTGCTGACTCATGGTCAGTAATGTTAACCACTACACTAAGGAGGCCCGTGTGTGTGTGTGATTAGTATTTGTGTGCTACCGGGAGAGAGTTTTACACTTGTGTTGCCCCGTTTCTTAACCTTGTATATGTGTTTGATGTCTTTTCTTCTATGTATGTATGCACACACACACACACACATATATACCGACCAGCCCTGGGGGAAGGAAGAACTCCTGGGTTGGATGTAGGCCAATTGCCACGCCCAGGACTCGGACTCTTGCGGGTCTGACCCCGAGCTGGTCAGTGCTGACTCATGGTCAGTAATGCTGATCACTAAATCAAGGATGCTTGTGTGTGTTTGCATGCATTCACATAATTATGTTTACCTGTTTTTACTGTACGCTGAGGGAATCTTAGTTTCGTGGGACCTCATCTCTTGAACATTTTCTACTATCATACAACTCATTCAGTCTCTGTTTGCTGTCTGGATTAATCATGTCTTCAGTCATTTAATTCCATTCATCCACCTCACTTGTACTATAAAAGTGTTCCTTTACATCTATTTTAACGAGTCCCTTGTTTAATTTCATGCTATGTCCTCTGGTTGATCTGTCCCCTTCGAAGATCGCCACTGTCTTCGTCATCAGTCTGGTTTTTAAACGTAATTTTTGTGATCAGGTCACCCCTCACTCTTCACTCTTCCGAGGTGGGCAAATTATACATTTCTAGCCTTTTCCTGTAACTCGGATCCCATAAATCTGACATCATATTTGTTCCCCTTCTGTATTAACTCTTCCCTTTCTTCTTTAGGTGCGGTGACCAACTTTAGAAGCATATTCTAGTTTTGGACTTGTGTAGGATATGAACAACTTGCTATATATCCTTATATCCTTGTTTTTAATGTCTCTTCACTTATTCTCCATATGTCCAAACCTTTCCATATATCATACTCGCATTCCTCCGTGATTCCAGGACCTTCGCCCCCACACCCACCTTATGATTCGTTTCAACTCCCATGGTTCCATTCCTTGCCACGTCTACTCCTTCTTCCATTTAGACTTACTTTCCAACTAACCAATCTGTCTCTCTCCAGTGCTAAACCTAATGATCTTGCTTATATTCACATTTACTTCAAATTTCACCTTTCACAAACTCTCCCAAACTTAGAAACCTAATTCTGCAGACTCATTCGAATCTTCCACCAGCGCTGTGTCACCAGCAAACAATAACTGACTCGCTTCTAAAGCACCATTACCCCTACCAGACTGCAGACATTTCCCGCTCCCAAAACCCTAGCATTCACTTCCTTTACTAACCCATCTAAAATCAATGAATAGCCATGTATGATATCACACACCCGTGTCGGAAACCAACCTTCACCTGGAACCAATCACCTTCCTCTCTACCTTCTCGCACACACGCCTTACATCTAAGAGCTGTATTTGAAACACCTTCCACAAAGCATCTCTGTCAACCCCATCAAATACTTTCCCACGATCAATGAATGCTAAAAAGAAATCCTTTTGATTGTGTGCCTCTCTCAAATTCTTCAAAGCAAACACCGGATCCATACATCTACCACTCCTGAAACCACACTGCTCCCACCTCCCCTCTACTGTTCTGTGAGTACCATTAGCCTCTCAACCACTGCTCGCCCATACAATCAACAAGTTACACTAAACGAGTTCGTACCTCTGTAATTCAAACATTGACCTTTTATACGCTGGTACTATACAGGCATTCCACTAATTCTCAGGCACCTAACCATGATCCCTAAATACATACTTAAATAAATGCAATGAGTCTTTTAACTAATCCACAGCACAGTCGCCTCCTTTCTTAAAAAATCTACATGCAGTATCATCCGAAAATAATTTTCTGATTTTCCTTGGCTAGAATATTGTCGGTTATACGGCGACGCTTTTCTTTCCGTCATACGCATAGCAAAGGTTATTGTTGCGGGGATGGAAGCATTTATTCCCTCTCTCCAAGACGACCTCTTCTTCCAATCCATAATTCAGCCGTTCTTGCTCTGAGGTCATTAAAGCAAGGGATTAGGCACATCGGGCTTGGGAAAACTCTCTATCCCACGACTCCAATTTAGTATTCATCACTGCCCGTAATCACTGCAAGTACGTCATCCGTGATGAAAAGCGTTCATTTATTCAAAGGAAGTGCGATAACCTCTCCTTGTCATCCACAAACAGGTCTTTCTGGTCTTTATCTTGGGTTATTGCTAGCAAGTTCTGATTCTATATCTTCCCTTCAATTTTCCGTTCTGACGGTACTATAGCTGTCTCTCGCAAAGACAAGCAACTTTGTTTAGTTCTCGTTTCTCCTCTGACTCTACCTTGGATGACTGACATTTCTTCACCCCTTGATGCTCCTTTTTCCAGGAATCATTTGCCCCTTCCCGTAATCTCTTTTCGAACTGTCTAAAAAAGGGTTTCTGTATCTGGACACAAGTAAAGCCTATGGTCCTGATGGCATCCATCCCCGTGTACTGAAAGAGTGTGATTCTGAACTTGCACTTGTGCTTGCTCGTCTATTGTTTCTGTTTAAGAATCAGAACTTTCATTTCTTCTTGGATGCATACTTTGATACATCCTATCTCTAAGAAGGGCGACTGTTCTAATCCCTCTAACTATCGCCCTGTTGTTTTGACAGCTACAGCTTCCAAAATGTTTGAATCCCTCCTCTGCTCCCACATCCTTAGACATCTTGAAACTCCGTCTTCTCTGATTACCAGTATGGCTTGCGCAAGACGAGATCTATTGGTGATATTCTTTCCTATTTCACTAATGTCTGATCATCGCCCTTGAAAGATTTTTGGGAATCTTTTGTGGTTGCCCGTGATACATCCAAAGCTTTTGACAGGTGTGGCACTGGGGTCTCATCTCTAAGTTCCCCTCTTTCGGCTTCCCTCCCTCACTTTGCTTCCTCATCTTTAGCTTCCTTTCTGCCCGATCTGTCTCTGTTGTTGTTGATAGATCAGCCGCCGCCCCTTTCTCCATCAACATCGGTGTCCCTCAAGGTTCTGTCCTGTTTACACTTTTTCTCCCTTTTATCAACGATTTCCTTTATTCTACAAGTAACCAAATGCACTCATACGCTGACGACTTAACACAGCCTTCATCCAAAGCCTTCAGTTCTAATCCTTCTCTCACTCAATCTGCATCTCGTCTCGACACAACTTCCCCGATGAACTAGGACTCGGACAGTTTATCTCATTAGGGTAGACGAAATCTAGTTAAGTTTAATGCCTCCAAGACTCTGTTTCTGCCTATCGAAAGTTCCCCACAACTTTGCTCTGTTCTTCGACGGTTCTGTAATTCCCCGCCTTGACTCGATGAACATATATGGTATTACTGTACCATCCGCTCTATCTTGGTAACCCCACATCATGGAAATAGCTAATTCTGCTTCTAAGAAATTGGGTGTCCTGTTTAGATTTTGAAATTTCTTTTCATCTGAACAGTTGCTGCGTTTACATAAAGGATTGATCCGTCCTTGTATGGAGTACTGCTCCCACATTTGGGGTGGTTCTAACCATACAACCTTGCTTGACAGAGTTGAGTCGAAAGCGGTTCGTCTTATCAGTTCTCCCATGCTAACTTCAAAACTTGATCCACTTACCCTATGCCGCAATGTTGGTTCACTTTCCCTCTTCTTTAAAAAAGTTCTCTCTTTCCATACATTCTTCAGCTCTCCCAGAACGTTCGCCCCGTCACCCACCACATAACTCGCTTCCGCTTCCATTGTTCCATTCGCTGCCATGTCTACCCCCAGGTATCTAAAACACTTCACTTCCTCTAACTTTTCTCCACTGAAACTCTAATCCTAGGGAACTTGTCTCTCAGTCCTGCTAAACCAAATAACCTTCCTTTTATTTTCATTTACTTTCAACTTCCTCCTTTCATGCACTCTTCCAAACTCAGCCACTAGTGCTGTATCATCACAAACAGCAACTGACTCGCTTCCCAGATCCTCACATGCCCCACAGATTGCATTCCTGCCCCTCTTTCCATATATGAATTTTTCATACATGTTCGCTATTTTTCGCGTGAGCGAGGTAGCGTCAAGAGCGAATGACTGAACCTTAGAGGAGAAAAAATCTTCGCTTGGCTCTTTGCTCTATTACTTTTATTGAAAAAGAATACAGGAGGGGAGGATTTCCGACCCCCCTGCTCCTTCCCTTCTTAGTCGCCTTTTTCGGCACGCAGAAAACACGTGGGTAGTAATCTTTCTCCCCTGTCTCCACGGATATATGATGATCACACTAGTCCATGATAGTCTATGAACGGGTATCACACTTCAGTATGGTTTGATTTAATTTCCTGAAACTTTACATTTAACTAAATGTTTCAAGGAAGAAATCCACTTTATCAAGTGTATGTGTTACCGGACTCTGCCTGCAATAGGCTTCACCGCGAATGAAAAGTCTCCTTTGTCATGGCTGCATCATTGGAGTACAATCTCGTCCAAGAATTTCTAACTCCAGGGGAGTTCACATTTCACTGTAACTGTTTGTAGCGCAGCGGTGGGCTGCAGGACCCCTGGAATGAGGACCTTGGTAACAACAGAACCCTTAAATAAGTGCTGTGGTGGTCATACATGACAGATATATATATATATATATATATATATATATATATATATATATATATATATATATATAGAGAAGA
>JAYMFT010000005.1:361574-391403 GCA_038088735.1 Panulirus argus | reverse complement strand
CCAGGTCATAGTTATTGGGAAAGACATGAGAAGGTAGAGAGTTCCAGAGCTTCGACGTGAAGGGAAAGAAGCAGTTACCAAAACGGCACACCCTTGAGTTGCCGATGGCCACACAATACTCTGAAAGCTACTGCATCACATGATTACTGTATGACTGTTGATAATTTAGTAGCATTACATGTTTACTGTGTGACTGTTGTTAATTTAGTAGCATTACATGATTACTGTGAGACTGTTGGTAATTTAAGGGTGAGCCATTTAATATGTTTCTTTTCTTACACCCCATAGCTTTGGAACACTCTACCCCCTCATGTCTTTCCTAATAATTTTAACTCAGCACTTATTTTGTACAATAGGTTTTCACTCCCAAAATTTGTAAATAATTTTCCTCATCTTTCTCCCTTTCACAGACAACTTTATATTTCAATTAAGGTCTGGCCTTGATGCAGACTTTTGTGTAAGCTAGGAACCTCTCTCTTTTTCTTTTTTTTGGATCCAACTGGGCACAAAGAATGATGATACCCAGTTGTATTTTTCAAATAAATTGTTACTGGGGTACTATAAATCTGTTTCTCTTTGACAAAAATTTAAGCTTGCAGTTAACTTAACCTATCATTTGAAATTACCTCATTTCGTCAAAAATGAAAGACCTTTAATAATTATGTTCAAAACTTATATCACAAGAAAAATCCTGTGATTGTGATGGGTGTCACCCTTTTCCCACTTAGGCTACTGTGGAAAGGCAACTGAGCTCCTCCACAGAGAATGATTAAGAGAAGCTTATCTCAAGCAGGGCCAAAAGAAGACTGTATTAAGACAGACAGTGGTTCCTGCAAGGCAATCTTGTAAAAAAAAATATTATTACTAACCTTGTTTCATTAAGCACAGCTCTTCCAAAATGTCAGAAAACTCAGATTTTCTAGTGGAAAAACTGAGTCTCCCTACGGATTAAAACTGTCTTCACTATTAAAACAAATATCAAGCAGAGGCTGAAAAATGGGAAAACCCCAAACCCAGAGCTTTCACACTGGGTTTCTGAACAAAGACTGAGGTGGTCTGGAACACTTGAGGTATCAGGGAAAAACAATAGATTTGCTGAAATTTCTGAGACCAAGGTTTTCCCTCCAGCTATGAGGTTAATAGAGTAGATAAACCCTAAAAATCAATAGTTTGGGAAGAAATTCCCCAAAAAGATTTATTAGGGGAAATGATAATTCCAATCAAGGACCAGTGCCCTTTGCTGAATATCAGAGATACACAGACTGGCAAAGGCATCTGCTTGGTGAAAAATGCGTTTGAATTCGTTCCTTGTATATTTTCTTTTCATCCTCTAGAATATTTCCCTCGAAGTCCCTTGGCCTGATTAACTGCTCTTTCACCAAGAGCATGTTCCTAATGAACTTACAAAAACTAAAAAGTTTTGGAATTTCTTTTGCTTTATCCACAGTACATTTTTGCATAATCTCTCTGCTCCTGTCTCCATACTTTGCATTACTTACTCCTTGCTCTTCTGTATCTTTCATATGCTGGCTGGCAGCAGTGTCTTTTAAATCTCCTCCCTAGAATATAGCAGAGCTCTCTTGCTTTATGGCAGTTCTCACTGAACAACATGTCACTTCATCTTGACCCTTCTCCTTTATCAGTCAATTTGTGGTAATCATGTTCTGACCCCTTCACTGCAGATTTCACAGAACCTCCAATAACACTAACCCATACTCTTATCATAAAACTCCCTTTCTCAAACAATTCTCTAATAAAAGAATTCTCTTATCAGTTCTACATAGAAGCAATGATTGTACTTCCTCTTTGGTATCTCTACCTCTTCTAATCCCTCTCTTGCATCCTCCACCATCACATATTTCAAAACAAGCACTACATGATCACTCTTTCCAAATGGAACATCTTACTTCATGTTCTTTTTCCATTCTAGCATGCTTAAAGGAAATAAGCAGAGATGGCATATCAATGTGTGTGAGTTCATCTGTCTCCTGTCAATGGGAATTAGCTTCTTCTGTTTACCTGGGGTAGAGAGGTGTAACGAAAATGAGGTAGTAAGGAAGATATGGTAATAGCAAATATGAGGGTGTAGCAAAGATAACCTTTGACTTGAATCATAAAGTTCAAGTCAATGGCCATTTACACTGAGACTGTAATGAAGTTGTGGGAACAGTGGAACTGAGGATATTATGAAGAAAGAGGAGTGGTGAAGAAAGCCTTTGAGATGAACTGTGAGGTTCAGGTCAATGGCCAAATGTGTTGTGGATGTAGTGGAGATGGCATTTGACATGGCCCTTTTGGATCAGGTCAAGGGCCTGTAGGGGTTTGGTCAAAGGCCAGTGGTTTCAAGGATGTACTGAAGATGAGGGTGAAAGGAAGATGGCTACTGTCCTGACCCACAAGGCTCAAGTCAATGCTGAATGGTATCAACAGTGTGAAGAAGATGTGTACTGGAATACAGGTGTTGAGGGTGAAAAAGCAAAGATGAGGGTGTAGTGGAGATGGCATTTCACCTGATCTGTAGGGTTCAGGTCAAAGGTAAGTGGTGTCAAAGGTTTCATGAAATGTACTTTAATGAAAAAGAGAATGTAGTGAAGGTGGCCTATGCCTTGACTTCCAAACTGGTCCATGCTAGGTTTAAGGGCAGCTGAAGAAGCTAGTTTACTATAATGCTGATGTAAGACAAAGATAAACAATTCAGTTATCACTGCATTACATGGTGATGTGGAAACAAGATGAAACTGACACAAGCACATACTAGCTGATGCAAAATAACTTCCACACAAAAACTTTCACAAAAGTGTCTTACGATGTTTACCATGTTAGGTTTATTTTACAAATACAAATCTTTTGCCTGAGCAAAGAAGTGACAATTCCTTAATCTCACATCACAAGATCCATTCAAACCACATTCTGCAAAGGAAGACAAGTAGTTTCTAGGTGCTTTATATTTCTATTACTTACCAAGATATATCTTTACAGCTGTAAGTGTTCACCTGATGGATTAGGTTTAAATTCATAATGCTGTGCATATATATGACATTCTCTTGTACTGTTTATTGACATAGAAAATCAGTATAACAGATATAGTATATCAAACAATATATGTACACAATAAGAATACTTCAAATATTATATCTCTGTTAATTTAGATATTGAAAAACGGTAACTCAGTCATACATGAGGCTTCAGGTCAAAATACTACAGTATGATAATTACACACCATATTAGAGAAGTGACACTGAACATCTGCCCACTTAAGGATACAATTTTCTTATCCTCATAGGTTTGCATAATCAAGTATTGGCCTGGTGGTGAGTTTGTATGCATCAGAAATTTGGAAATGTGATATGGTTTGGTATTGAGTGACTGTAATGATAGCATGTTTACTGGGAAAACTAGAGTCATCTATTACTCTTAGGTTTTATGACTTGGCAATTATCAATCAAAACAACGTATTTATTTTTTTTACAGATTTTGTACATGTACGCATATTAGGAATACAATCCTTACAGATTAAACCTGGTTCTATAAATCATGAGCAAAGTATCATACATCTACTGGTGTTGGGCTATTTGGATTTCATATAATCAATCATTAGATGAATAATCATATAATCAATCATAAGATTAATAAAAAGAAAGTATGACAAACACTGATATTAAGATTTCTCAGGTTAATTCTTTCTAAAACGACTCATCTGAATTATTTCTTATGTTGTTGCTATAATACAAATTCTCATTATAGCTATGCCATTCGCTTCTGTGATTCTTTTCTCAACAATGGTGAAAGGTTCAGTTTTCAATTTGGTTGAACTATACAATGTATACATCACTGATGATCGACTGTGCACTACTGTAATCGGTCCCACAGATTTGGATACCCACTAATTTATTTTACCATTATCAATAAACACCACTAGATCCTACACAACAGCAATCCTAAGTAGCTTGTAACAGCGTATAAAATTATGTACAATAATGTTGTAATAAAGCAATCTGAGAGGAATATAAAGTACTTCATCCATATATATAATACAAGCAACTAAATTTAACAGAAACTACATCTGGTTCCAAACATTACAGAACTGTGCACATGAATTTGATACAATCATTATGCCGAAAAAACAACTTCAGTTGCCAGAGTAACTACTAAAATGGAGAGAGAGAGAAAAAAAAATCACTTCATATTTACCACACATCCAATTTACCTAACAAAGTTTTTTGATACTATTTTTTCACTACCACTGTGTCACTGCAATTAAGTGATTGTAAGCTATTTCTATCAAGAGATTTCTAAACTGTGAAACACATCCTGAATATAGTGAGTACACCAAAATTTTCAACATAATAATATTCTAATAAATTAGAATATTTCAAAACTTACACAAATTACATGTTTACTATAACCTCTATATATTTTAATAATAGATGACTCAAGCTTTTCGATCCATTCACCAGTTTTCATAAACAAACAAAAGAACCTGAAATATTTTCTGTCAGAACTGTCCTGAGATGGACAAATTAAGGTAGCTTTAAGTTTCTAAAAACACATTTCAACAAGAAAATAATCTTTGTCAAACTGTCAATGATCTCTTAACTGACACTGTTAAATGCTGTGGAGCTAAAGATAAATTTGATGATGTCACTAATAATCACATTTACAATAATAATAATAATAATAATAAATATAATATTAATAATAATAATAACTAATAATAACAATAATTTGATACATTACTAAAGAAATCAAGAAATCAATCATTATAAAATACTTATAAAAAAAATTAGAGAAACTCTGAAACTTGATCAAAATACTCTTCCCATTAAAGTAATAATTTAACACTTAACAGTCCTGACAGTTAAAAGGTGTAACCAGTCTGCTCACAAGTTCAACCTGCACTACCTACCTAATTCATTAACATTTACATCAAAATTACTATAATTTTGCCATAAATGTGGGAATTCTACCCTATTTATAGCACTTAAAAAAAAAAAAAAAAAAAAAAAAAAAAAAAAAAAAAATCTTAGTAAAATGAATAGGAGGGGATTCCTTATTTTCCAAAACATACTATTCTTCCTTTAACTTTCTTATCACCATTCACTTTTTCTGTCCCTTTAGTCATTTGCAGATGTTAATCATATTCTTCGTTCTAACCAAAACCATCAAATCCCTAATGCTCTATTAAACGTATTCTACATCTTTCTTCCACTCAATTTGATATCAATACATTCCCTTCCCTTATTTAAGCTATAAAACAGAATAACATAAAACTAAACCTACTTATATGCTTTGTACATGAAATCTTCAGGTAAAAGTTACACTATTTACAATCAAAATGACATCAATTTCTATATGCATCTAATAGTATGGAGCCAATGTATATTTTTCCCTGCCAAATATCGAGGTGCATGTCAACTTAAAAGTGATGCATGGCCTAAAAAACTTAAGACTTGGAATTATTTCTTAGTTTTTCTATGCACAACTGAAAGTACATGTAACCAACTAGTGTAAAGCAAACAAAATCTTTAAATGGCATATCCATCTCAATATAAGTTTTCTCAAGAATTCAAATCATGCAACAACAAATCTCTTTGATGACAAGTACAATCACATCCAATCAGAATAAAAATAAACAAAGAATTTTACAGATCACTACCATATTCCTATTAAAGTCAGCCCATGATGAAAGAATATAAATAAATATACAGCAAGATAATTTCAATATGCCCTTCTGATGATGGTATAGAAGTTTACAAGAATTATATAAGGAAACTAAATCAATCTTACACATTTCCATACAAAGTCTGGATCAGATCAACACAAAAAAAAGTAAATAAACTATAATTTGATGCAATTTGGCACAGCATTATTTCCACTCTAAATGCAACAGGTCTTCCACATTTTGAAAGCTTACTTAAAGAACCAAGACTAAAAAAGTCTAAGAAAGCTATTTTAATATGTGGGTTATAATCATTTAATAACTGGATAACCAGGATTGAACAACTATCATACAGTCACAAGTGAATTACCATGGCATGGATATACCATAAACACTATTCAGACAACATATCCAAACACATGGCACTGAGTGCCAACTGTGCAGGTGTTTTCATTATTAAAGAGTTCTAGAGTACTAACTACCAGTGCTCTCTATTTCTTCCAGTTTTCAGGTACTGTACTTAAACATGTCTACCACGGTAGAAACTCTCTGAAGGGAGACAAGAAGGAAATAATAGGAAGGTCAGGGATAATAAATGAATTAGTTCAAGATATGTTAATTCTAAAACAGTAAGAAGAAGCAAGACGAACAGAAAAATTAGAAAATAGAAAAAAATTAAGATAACGAGAATAGTTATACCAAAACATGTTTTGGGGAGAGCAAGGCTTAGCATTTTTCTAAAGGTTTGGACTATATAAACTACTTGAAATTAACAAAGAAAATATATTATTAGTCATTGTTATCATTATTTTCATTTTCATTGTCACTACTGGAGTCACTACTTGAGGAGGAGGAGGAAGAATCACTAGATGAGGATGATGACGATGATGATGATGAAGAAGATGATGAAGATCGATGCCTTTGGCTGGGTGGCTTTGATGTTGGTTGAGAATCTACATCATAGTTGCTGTAATATTCATAAAGATCAGCATGTGGCTGCTGCTTATGAGTTGTTTTCAGGGTAGTTGTGCACTCTGGACAATACCAGTTACCCTCTGGAGCAGCCATAATTCCCACACATTCGAAATGGAACCACTGGTAACGACAAGAAGGATTGTCACAGCCTATCATATCTGAGACCTCATCATATGGACATTGACAGATGCAGTAAAGGGTTTCATCTGCTTCCATACCACCTCCATCATCACGTGGACCCTTCTTGGATATCTTCTTCCGCTTTTTTGGGGGAGATTTTCCACTACTGCTATTAGCAGTCATGGATTTCTTTCTTTTATTTCCTGAATTAGATGGCTGTGTGGGTGTGCTTACAGCAATACGTGTGGCAGGCATATAAATACTGCATGAATTCTCTGGAACTTTGTGAACACGATGTCGTGCAGGGTGTACATTGTCAAGATGATATTGTAAAGCCTCAAGAGAATGCCATGGAGATGCCCCATCACAGTATGGACAATCATAACTTAGTGTCTGACTCTTTGTAGCCTTATGAACCATAAAGAAATGCAGGCTAAGCACAGTCCATGATTCAAAAGCCTTGTAACAAAAGTTGCACATGTAAGCATCATTCACTCTCACATGATCAAACATTGTATGTGTATCACTAAGATGTACAACCAAATCTACTATCTTGTTAAGGCGCGGTCGGGTTTCACAAACACGACACACAATCTCTCCACCAACATTGAGAGCTCGTTGGGCTTTATGAGCATAATAAAGATGAAAATAATAAGCTCCATCCTCACGGAATACCAAGCCACATAAGCACCGAAATGTTCCATCAGGAAGCATGGCTCGTTGGTGAAAAGCTAAATGGTGATCATTAACATCATCGGCAGAGGTGAAAGAATGGTCACAAAAAGCACATTCTGTGAGACCAAAATTCAATACAAGTTGTGGATGAACAAGGTACATGTGGAGCAATTTTCCAGCTGGGTCACTCCAAGTAAGATGGCAAGGCACACATCGTACTCCTACAGCTCTCTCTACTAACTGCAACATGCCTTCTCGCACAACAGGGGATGGTGGATTATCATCTACAGCTCCACCAATTGCTCCCACTGCACCACTTGAGCTATCCACTAACCGCTTACTTTTCTGCTCTGCATGACTGCGTTGTATGTCAAACCTGTGACTTTGTAATTCATCATGCCGATATGTTTCTTCACTGTCAATATGTACTGCATCTGATGTTTTTTGCTTATTACTTGCTTGCTTTCCCTGTGAATTTTTCTTACGAGAGACTGTTTGTGTTCTTTCAGCCTCTGACTCAGATGTGTCTAAATCTGATTCTGTCATTGCTAACATAACAAGCCTTGTCTGGAATTCTTCCTCAGCTGCTTTGTCATCATCATCTACCTTGCTGAGTTGAGCAGTATCCTCTGGTCCTTCCCAGTCTGAGCTATCTGACTCAGAATCACTATCCACGTTACTTTTGCCCTTCAATGGCTTGTCTTGTGGGGTCCTATGTTTTCGGCTTTTGTATCTACTAAGGTCTTCACTTGAATCTGATTGGTAATTTGAAGACTGACTGGGATGATCAGCAGCCACATGTTTTGCCAAGAGATTTCTTGATACAAAGGCTTGAGTACAATGCTGACAATTATGTGGTCTCTCTCCAGTGTGGATACGTGTGTGAACTCTCAACCTCGAACGAGTGCCAAAACGATCACCACAATGTTCACACTTGTGAGTCAATTGCTTCTTGTGTATATGCAATACATGCTGGGTTAAGGAAACCTCTGAGGTAAAACATTTCCCACAGTGAGGGCATGTCTGTGGGTTGTGCTTCCATTCCTTGTGTTTGACTAGGTGGTGGTCACGTACAAACTTTTCACCACACACCTCACATTCAAATTTCTTTTCAAGTTTGCATAGGTTGTAATGAAGCTGCCTTGATTTTTCTTGTTTAAACCGCTTCCCACACTTAAAACATGGGTAAGTGTAACCAATTGCAAGAGAAGACCTAGCTTCAAGAACTACCATTGTCCTTTGGCTTCCATCTTCTGTAGATAATACAAAAGGACGTGCTTCACTTGGTAAGTGAGATAAATGGAAGGAGTGGACCAAAAATGCATAGAGGCTTCCCTGAAAAGCTCCACAAGTACAAGTAACAAGAGCATGAGGATGAGCTTCATTGACATGAAGCTGAAGGCGAGGCAAGAGAACACTTACTCCACATCCAACACACTGACCTGTGTACTTGTCACTAAGATCACGCAATATATTTTCTCCCATGGAAGTCTCGTCAATATCAGCATTTTCTCCTAGTCCCTTCGATACAGGCTTTGCTTCACACCTTCTTCCCTGTTTTTCCCTTGCTGTGGGTTTTTTCTTTACAGAGTAATCAGCCTCCTGACTTACTGAATGAGACACAATGTCTGATACAGCCTGAGGCTTGGTTTGCCCTAATGACTGTGCAGGCTTATCTGAATCCTCACCTTTCTGTTGTAACTGTTCTGTTAAGACCTCAGTCATAGTGCGAAAAGTTTGTGCCACTACATTGTTGAGGGCATCAACCAACCCAAATGTTGGTGTTCCTCCTTCAGCTTGTGACTGTCCTGATTTCTCTTGCTTGTCAGTCTGACCACGGTCTACTGATGAGGACTTTTTAGAACAAACAACAGGTGTAGCAATTTTTTCATTTTCTTTGTTCTTAATTTCTGTGGAAGAAGTGGCTTCTGCCCTTGACAACCGAGCTGGTATTCGAGAAGAGGAATCTACCCGGTTACCAACTGGACTTGATACAAGTGATGCAGGACTGGGCGGACAAGAACCACGAGGTGAGTTAGGGGAAGCAGCAGCCGTATCAATTTGCAAAGGTGGCTCACTTCCACTGTCATCATCGTCCTCCTCCTCCTTCTGTTCCTCCTCATTGTCCTCTTTCACCTGATCATTATGCATTGTAACAACAGGGGCCAACATACTGCTACCATCTTTCTTCACAGTTTCTAGTGATCCAGCCGAAGGTTTTTCTAGAACCTGCTGGCCCAACTCAATTTTCCCTTTTCTAATGGTAATATTTTTGTCAGCTGAAGATGTAAGGTCAGAGGTGGGTGGAGTGAGCTTATGGGGAGACATTGATACAGTGCACAAAGACCCACACCAGCCAGGAACAACATCATCTTCACTCTCTACTGTTTCTTCCATTTCTACTTGATTACCTGCAATTTCCTGCCCTGATCCAACTGGGATGTTTCCATTAGAGGTGTCCATTAATGAAGCAATACAAATTACAGGGTCACACTGTGCAACAACCCCTCCACTTGAACTAATGCCAACAAGCATCACACATCCATCTTGTTCATTTGCAGATGTATGATGCTGCATTTTGTACTTTTCACGAAGTTGTTGTTTGTGGGTGAGGCGTCCCCAAACAGCATCCCATGATCTTAAGTCATGGCATGTAGTGCGATGGTGTTGCAAAGATGTTACTGTAATGGCATGAAAGGGACACGCTAAGCAAGCAAGAGTGTGTGATAACAGCTGGTGAAAGAACAATGACAAGCGATCCTTGAAAACCCTGGTCATGTTACATTTAGAACAACGACTGGGTAGTTTAACATATTTGAGACTTGGTTTTATAGTCTGACGATGTTTGGGGGATTCCATAAGATGATCATAAAGACAAGAAGCCAAGTGAGTGTAAAAGTTACAAGACTGAGCAGGGCAGTGCCAAGGTGGGCCAGCTTGGCAACGTCTCAGACCTAGGCGACAACGAAGACACAGAGGTGCTGGACTGCTGTCTTCATACCGTAATGTAAGAGTAGTTGAGAATCCACAAAGCACACAGGATGACCACACTTTAACAGTAATGGAAGGAATCAGATGATGACAGGCACCAACTAATGCAAATAAATCCCCAGTATGACTGTGCCAAACTGTATTTAATGACTGAGCATCTGAGGCAGTAAGAAGCCCTCCCCTCCCTCCCCGTACCCACTGAAGAACAAGACTTACCTCATTCAAGCTCAACTCCTCATCACTGGGAAGATGATAAGCATTTATGTGGAATGCCAGGTGTGTGGCTGTTGGCAGTACTGTCTGTACAGGTTTGGACTGGTCATCATTTTCAGAGTCGCAATGATGAGTTATGCAAGTAGGGAAGGGGCATGGATAAACATGAGCTGCCCACGAATGTACTACCCAAGATAGGACATCTTGTCCAACTAAGCTAGTGGAACAGAAACTGCATGTAAAATGAGGGACACTTTTTTTAACATAAGTATGTGTAAATACATGAGGAAGAAGAGGGTTTGCCCACTGTCCACACAGTACACACCAGCCTCCTGCTAGCTGACCCTTGTGATTTGCCATGAGGTGAGCAGTTAACTGGGACTGATTACTTGGATATGGATAACCACAAAGAAACCAACATGACAGGCTATCTTTTACCATACCCCAACAACCCCCACATAAGCCACGTGATTCATCTAACTGAGGGCTCACAATAAATGCTAAGGAACGTTTACATATAAGACAACATGCAAAAGATGGATTATTATGTAATCCTAAGGCTAACATAGATGCCAATGAAGATCGGTCAACTGGAGGCAAGACAAGGAGAAGATGCAACAGCAACCACCATCCATGCAATAAAGTGTCACTGAGAAGGTGAACATTGACCCGGTGGTTTGCCAATATCTTTGGAAAGGCATGTGGAGCACACATCATTAAAAAGTGTCGAGGGTTTTGATTTGAAGAAGGGGGGGAGCAACACTGGCGACAAGTCCATGACAAGCCTCTACCTGTCCACCAGACACTTGCCTGTGGAGACGGAGAGCTCAAGGTTAGCATGCTTGAAACTTGTCCATGTACCAAAAGCTCATGCAACTGGCGAACAGGCTGTGCCAAAAGGCATAGACACACCCGACATGGCTGAGTATACTTTGATGGTGAACCAGCAAGTGTACATGACATTACATCAGCAGCTAGATCCTCAAGCATTCGTTTAATGAGAGGTTCATGATGCTCCCACAAATGGGCATGATACTGTACAGCTCCAATACTCTTTCCGCAGTGGCCTTCATCCAGCATGCACTCATATATTCGTCTATGCCCAACACGACGATGCTGGCGTTTTTCTGCATTAGTTTCAAACACCAACTGACATTCATGGCAAGCTTTCTTGTCATCCACATCAAATTGTACTAAGCCAGAGTTTTCCCTGCAAACTTTATGAATATGACTGCTACAACTCAATAGTCTTTCATCTACATTTGTTTTCCCTAAAGGTCTTACTTCTGAAACAAATCCTTCAAATCCTTCATCAGCATCATCTCCAGAACAATCCTCTTCCCATCTCTTTTCTGGTAAGCTACTATGAAAACCCTCAAAATTATAAACAAGAGGTTTTTTCTCATCAATAGGTTCGAATAGCTGTTCATATTCCTTTCGAGTGATAACAACTCTTCTTGAAGTTCTTCCCCCAAACTCATTTTCTGTATAATCACTCTTAAACCTTTCCCACTCGGTTCTCACTTTACCATCTCTTGCTTCTCCTTTATCTACCTGCATTACACCAATACTGTAGCCAGTATCAGAACCTGGATGATCATTTTCACATTTCTCAGACCATCCACTACTCAAAATCTTTGAATCTTTATTTCTAAAACAGTCTGTTTCATTAAATTTTCCGTCTTTATTATCTACATCTCCAACATTCATCACTAGCTCTGTAACAGGCCTCTGGTTTTCATTACTGTTACAGTTATCTTCTAGCCCTGACTTTTCAATCTCAGTTTTTTCCCCTGTAATGGGATTTGCTGTCAACATTTTCTGTATTTCATTTTTTAACTGCCTGTGCCCAAGATATTCATCATTGCACTCACCAATATTAATGCTTGAATTATGATGGGTGATATCTGAACCTTTGCTACACCTAGTAGATGATTTTCCTTCCCTTTTAAAATTTTGGGTTGATGCTCTTTTGTCTTCAGAAACCCCAGATAGTTGCTTACTCTTACCATTATTCTGTCCTGCATACTGTACTTCACAAGATGAATACTTAGTACCATTTTCATCTTTTGGTAATTCACCACTTTTTGTAGGGAACGGTATCTTCTGAATATTTTGACCAGCATCCATCAAAATTTTACTGGGTAAACACTCTTTTGAGTCAGTGGTTTCATTTTTGTCTTTCTCTGAAGAGTCTTCAGAGTTATCCATACTTTCCCTGAAAAGGTGTTCCAAAGCTTTTTCATCAGATATCTCTTTCAGCACTTCACTAGAGGTGAACTTAGAAATTATATTCTCTTTAACAACTGTGACGTTGTCAAATATACTATCCATTGCTATTTCATTGTGACACTTCTCATAAGAATCTTTAATAAGTGACTGGTTAGCCTTTCTTTTTTTATCAGAATTCATTGATACACTTTTTGTTGCCTTAATACTTTTACTGGTTTTTGGGGAATGCTGTAATGACAACACTTCTCCTTCATGCTCCAAAGGTATGGTGGGAAGTTTTCTCACATCACTTTTATCCTTAAAGCTTTCTAAGGGAGAATCCTCTACACCTATCTGCTGAACATCAGATGCATCATCAAATTCACTATTACCAGCTACTGAAAATGGTGAACAGATTTTTCCTTTTATATGTGATTTTAACTTTCTTTTATCCACTACTTTATTAATCACCATTTTGTCTGAGTCAATCCCACTCTTTCCAACTTCATTATCCACATAAACACCACTGTCTTCATCAGTTTTAATGTCAGTCAAGGACTGATTACACTGTGATGCAGCTTTACACTGCCTTGTACTAAGTAGGGTTTGTACTTCACCTTCCTTTGCAGAAGGACTTAAACTGTTTTTTGTATTTTCTGCACTAGCAGCTATTACAGTTTCAGAGCCACCATCTTTTTGTTCACCATTTTCAAGTTGTGAATGATTACCACTTTCATCTTCACCAATGGTAGAACTCAGTTCATTATCTTCTAAATGCTCTGTTGCTTTTGTTTCATTTAGTCTAGTGTTTTCCTTATCACTGTCAGCTTCTGCATTACTTGTGGAGGGTTCTGGAAGAATCAGTTCTGCAGATGTTCTATGATGACCTTCTGAAAGGTCCAATCTATGACTGGCACTGATGGCTTCATCTGCAGCTCTTCGTTCAACATGCCTTCGCTCTGATATTTTGTGACTCCTGTCACCAACTGAGTTGGATGCCTTGGTGACTTCCTGCTTTTCTCGACGTTCATTGGCCTTAAGAGACTTAACAATGATCTCCCAGTCATGCATGATATCTGGCAAAGGTGCTGTGCGAGATCTCTTTGTTTCAGAAGAGTTATCTTCCTCATCCCCAGATCCAGCTGAGACTGGAGGGTAGAGCAGCTTTCTGGCTTGGCTACCCTCTTGATAGGGTGACTTTCCATCTCGTACACTCCTACCACTATGATGAACCTTTCCACTGGGATGTCTTGACTTTCTTGGTCTTTCTGATCTTGCTGTATCATGAACAGTGTTGACTGATGTGCGTACTGGTGTTGCTAATGAAGATATTCTTGGAGAAGTATCTGAAGCAGATGCCTGGCCATGCCCTGACTCAGAAACACTGCGTGCCCGTCCAGTGCGTCGACTAGCAGGGGACCTGGAAAAGAAAAATAATAATAATAATAATATGACAAAAATAACAATAATGATAACTGAAGAAGAAGAATAAAAAGAAGAATATATATTATTATTTGTATCAATATTAGTAAAAACAATACTAATGCTAATAATAACAATAATAATAACAATAATAATAATAATAATAATGATAATAACAATAATTTTTTCATACTTGTTTGTTGTTTCCCACATAGTTATGTACTCCCAAGAACATAAAAAAATAGCCTCATTTGTTCACATCCACTCTTTAACTTTTACATATAATGCACTGAAACTAGATCCATATATAATGCACTGAAACTAGTGCCCTACACTCACAGCCAAGCCCCAAAGGCCTTTCTGTCATTTCCCTTCTCTAATTCATATGCCACAGTTCAGCCCATGGTCAGTATGTCACCGCCCTGTAAACCACACTGCTCCAATTAGTTCTATCCTAAAAACAAAAGCAGATTCAGCGATAAGAAATGCTGAAATGCATAATCAAGAAGGCATCATACATACTAACACAGCTATGGAGGGTGAGGTGGATATACATGAAATAATTGGAAAAATACAGATAGTCACAGTAGATATTAGTTCAGGATGGGATGGGAAGGATAGAATGTAGAAAACAACTCAGAAAATGGTGGTCAAAAAGCCATCACAAGCTTTGGCAAGGATACTGGGAGAAACAGTGAGATAGATACAGAGAAAAGAAGTACTTTGGGAGAGATATTGCAAGATACTGATATGGAAAGAGAAGCAAAGAGTGAAACAGTAAATGAACATGGAAATTACCTAATGTATAAAAGCCTGCATATATTAAGCAAAGGAAATTGGCATATTTGGGAAGCCTGACACATCACATAAGAGAAAAATCTAAACTTCAACACTTCCCAAAGAATTTAAACTGCTTGGCATGAGAAAATATACAAATTACCATTAGATGAAGGAATTTTTCTTAAACCAGTACAGCAAATATCACCATACAGCAGGGTCAGTGAGGCATATACCTCAACGAAAAAGAGGTTAAACAAATTTTGTGAGTGTCTTGGGGTCAACTGGAGATGGGAGAACAGCCAGATAAAGGTATGACATTGTCTTCCTCCCGAAATGATAAAGAAATGAGAGCTCTTTACCAGGCTCAACAGAGTAGGGCATATTAACGGAAGAAACAACATAGAAACAAAACATGTAACATCCTTCATTTATGTAACGGTGACTCAACTCACAAAGAACTAACAAATTTGAGTATTTGCAGCATTTGGAGAATCACACATTGAAGATCACATAAACTGTGAGTGAGGTTTGATTCCCTAAGTACAACCAGTTGGAAGAGCTGGCATGTATGTTAAAACCCTCTTATAACCACTGGGCTCCTGAATTCCTTATACAATGCAAAAGTGCTCATTGCTATTGAAAATCAAAACCTGGTCTCTGTACTAATCTATATGCTGCAAGGTGCAATGCCAAAAGAATTTACAAAACAAAGAAATACAACTGATATTCTTGGAAACCTAGTTCAAAATGACAACCTACTTACTTCATCTACGATAAAAACACAAACAAAACATTACTCAAAATCTCCTCTTTAGGCAGATGAGAAGCAGCACTGAAAAAATTATTTAGACCGTGCAACAAGTCAACAAATAAGAGAATCATCTAAAGGGAATAGCACACTAGCTCTACTCTTTACAAATAATTTACACCTAACCTATGACACCACCAGCTCAAACACTGTGTCCTCTGATCACAACCAAACTGGAGTAAAAACAAGTATGGATGCTAAACAACCAGGGCAAATGTACCCAGTACCTTAGCCTTGTATCTCAATTTATGAATAATATATGTCAATAACATTCCATACACTGATGTGTATACTTTCTGGTAACTAAAGCACTACCACTTTCTCCAAGTTCTCCCCACTAAAGCTCAGACTATGACCAATCTGTTTCTCCTTGCTACTCCTCATTTCCTTCCTTTATTCATATTTACTATCAACTTCATTTTTGCACAAAGTGTCTCAAACCAAGATGCCAGCTTCTGAAGTTTCTTCAGTAGGCATCTGCAAACAGCAATTGACTCACCTCTTAGGTGCCCCACAACAGCATATATTGGACTGTCCCTTGCTCTAAGACCCTTGCATTTACCCGCCCCCCCTTCACTAAAAATGTCTATGAACAAATTACACAACCATGGTGACTTCACACTTGATGCAGACCCATATTCACCTAGAACCAATCTCCCTCCTCCCTTCTAACTTGCACACAAACCTTACTTTCTTAATAAAACTTCCTTACACTCCATGCATTTGTAACACCATCCACAGGGCATCACTATTTACCTTGTCATATACTTTCTCCAGGTTCAAGTCCCTGACCCCTTCTATTCTTTTATACCTGTTCACTGTTTCCCACATTAGTGAGGTAGTACAAGAAAGAGAGACCTGACCCTTTAAGGAGGATAAGCATCCCTCATTTGGCTCTTTCATCTTTCTACAGGTCCAGGTCCATAAATGCAACATACAAACACCCTCTTTCCCAAAGCATACTTCTTACACAAATTCTTCAAAGCAAACACCTGATCCACATAACCCTTAGCACTACAGAAGCCTCACTGCTCCACCCTAATCAGATGCTTTGTGCAAACCACCACTCTCTCAGTCACCACTCTCCCAGACACTCAACCAGATATATAAAATAGATTCATACCTCTGTAATTTAGGCATTCATGGAGCACCACATCTTGGTCCATACATTTTTAATAAAGCTGAGACAGTACGAACAACTAAATGCCCTAATCAAGGGCATCTTATCGATGCTACTGTACTATATGTGTGTGTTTATATATGTATGTATGTATATGTATGCATATATATATATATATATATATATTTATTTTATTTATTTATTATACTTGAACGCTGTTTCCCGCGTCAGCGAGGTAGCGCCAGGAAACAGACGAAGTAAACCCATCCCCCCACATACAAACATATATACATACATGCACACATATGCACCGTACATATACTCATATACATATCAACATATACATATATACATACATACACATACACATATGTACATATTTAGACTTGCTCACCCCCATCCACTCCTGATGCCACCCCGCCCCCCGGGGGAATAGCATATATATGAAAATGATTTTATATTTAATGATTTATGGGCCTGTAGGAACTTATACCTCTAGGAAGTACTTTTCATTGTTTTAAGATATTTTTCCATTAGGATTTATGTTGATGAATATCATAAAGAGCATATCTATCATTCAGACCTTAAAAACAATTTGATTTACTACAGGATCTGTTGTACCGAAGTGATTGTGTGTCCCTGCATTGTTCCCTCAATGAGCACAATAACCACCTCATAAATGACTTCACCATCAAACAGGTAAGATTTATTTTGTTAATCATAATATTATTTAATTATATAATGTCAGGACCCCATCAAGGCATTGCTACAATCAGGAGCAGAGAAATGATGAACTTTGGAATGAGAATTTCTTTAACAAGATTTGCTTCCTTTTGTCTGTTGATAATCATACAACTTTGCCAAAGGTGCATTTTCACTCATGGTGTAAATACATGCAGGCAGAGTCTTATAATGCCTGTATACGCACACCTTTACCTTCCTGCCCCAAAGGTCCCTTCTGTAGAGCTCTTGCTGCATCCAGGAAGCAAGTCACATTCAGTGGGCAGGATCACAGGTTAAGGAGTATGATGATGAGTGTAAAATGAATGCAGTTAAATTTAGGACAAAGTTTTCCATGTCCTCAGTATGGAAGTTGCATCTTGGGCATGATGGTCTTATGATACTGTATGTTAAGTCGGTGTTTGTAACTTTGATCAAGTAAGAATTGGTAGGGAAAGAGAGAAGTATAGTACTTAGAGGAGTATGTTTGAGAGAACTGAAGGTATGCTGAAATGGTACGGACATATGGAGATAATAAGCAACGAGAGTTGATGAAGAGGATGTATGTGTCAGAAGTGGAGGGGACAAGGAAAAGAGGGACACAAAATCAGTGATGGAAAGATGCAGTGTAAAAAGTTATGAGTGTTTTGGGGCCTGAACATGCTAGAGGGTGTACAGCTTGCACAGGATAGA
Organism: Panulirus argus; assembly: GCA_038088735.1. Taxonomy (NCBI): domain Eukaryota; kingdom Metazoa; phylum Arthropoda; class Malacostraca; order Decapoda; family Palinuridae; genus Panulirus; species Panulirus argus. The sequence goes on along the minus strand of JAYMFT010000005.1, from coordinate 373,016 downwards.
ATGAATTAGTGATGTGGTGTAAAGGGGGCAATGTGCTGTCACTGTACTGAATCAGGGCATATGAAGTGGCCAAGGGAAACCATGGGAAAGCCTGTGTGCCTGGTTGTAGACAGGAGGCTTTGGTTTTAGTGCATTACATATGACAGCTAGAGAGTGGATGAGCAGATCAAGATCAGGCTATTTCTCTGTGCCGGGTGCTATCTTGCTAATGTCGGAAATGGCATTAGCATCCTCCTAAACGTAGCTTCTCACTTGAGTTTACCACTAGTGTCGTGTCATCAGCAAACAACAACTGACTCACATTACCCACCCCAGCAGACTACATAGCTGCTCATATATCCAAGATTTCTCTTCACCTCCCTCACTGCCTCATCCATAAACAAATGAAACATCTATGGTGACATCATAACCCTTACCTAAGACCCACCTTCATAAGGAACCAGTCACCTTCTCCTCTTCTTGATTGCACACATACTTTACCTTCATAAAAGCTCTTCACTTCTTGTAGCAGCTTACCTCCCATCCACAGAGCATCTCGTATCAACCCTCTCATATGCTTTCTCCACATCCTTAAATGCCACATGCAAGCCCTTCTATTCCTATAAGTATTCTTGTACACATTCTCCAAAGCAAACACCATATCCACATCCTTTATTTTTCCTTTCCTGAAGCCTTGTTCTTCCTTCCCAGTTTGAAGCTGTGTTTGCTACCACCCTCTTATTCATCCATTTCTGATACTACTTAACGGGTACACTGAACATAATTATACCTCTATGATTTTAGCATATTTCAAGATGTTGCCTTCATTTTCATCCCCAGATGCGGCCAGGAGCATTCTTGGTCAATACAGCTCGTGGATCTCTGGTGGATGAGAATGCACTTGCCTCTGCACTCAAGGAAGGAAGAATCAGAGCTGCAGCTCTTGATGTCCACGAGAATGAACCATACAATCCATTCAATGGTAAAGCTTTAGTTTATAATTTATTTACATGATTTCCAAAACTGTTTTCATTGTAGGTGGTACTTGAGAGTACCTCAGATTCATCAGGCTTATAAAATTCCCACAGTGAAATTTTTGTATATAAGGGGGTATCTGATGTATATTCCCAGAGGTGTTTGCAATTTTTTTCTTTGTTTTACAGCCATTATGTCAAAGGTACAAATTGCTTTCATTTTTAGATGGAGCTAGGTCTGCTTTACAAAGTAGGTACCAGAGAAGAAATTAGAGAAAATTAGGTAGATGAAAAAATGTTATGTACATTAAGCAACACAGCAATGGACATTAGATAGTTGAAAAATGTAATGTCCATGAAGCAACATGCATTAATCTTAGGTTACCAAAAAAGTTCTATACCTAGGGTATACCAGCAGTCCCACTAACCTTGCTTCAGATGTATAAAACTGTTCTGTGTTGTTTATTTAGTTGCAGTTACAGTAGCTTTGAAATTTTTTCTTAACCTTTGTTTTGTGTAATTGAAGACAATGATTGAAAAGTGAGGAAATTAAACACTGAATATTATTTTGGATACGTGCCCTGGCCGCTCCCTTGAGGGAGTTCCAGGATGGAACATGCATCAGAGATATAGATAGATAGACAGTATTCCTTTGGTAAGAACAAGAGATTCTCATTCATAGGTAGATAGAAAGTATTCCTTTGATAAGCACAAGAGATATTCATGTCTTTTAGATTTTACTTATGTATTGTTCATGTGTCATGAAACCTTATGAGGGGATGCATATTTTCATGTCCTCTTGTGAAATTATAGATGTATGTGGTCAACTCTCGTAAGTTTCTTTCACAGGAAATTAAATAATCTCTGTTTAAGTTCCAAATTATGGCCATATTGAGACATTTTTCTGCTGCCCAGATATAATATCAATGATAGATTTACATTGTGGGTAATGGTTATACCTCTGTTATAGCTAAGATTTTAATTTTAGAAATAATAAAGTTTTAGGCTTCTTAATGTGCATAATGCAGCCTCTGTATATTGACTTTAAGAATTTTATCATAAAAGTGGCTTAGTAAGTATTAACATAGTGAATGTCTTCTTAACAGATGTCTTACTACAATTTATAACCTTGCTTTATATTGGGAAAATATTGTTTTTAGGAGAGAGCACATTTATCATGTCCTTTCAGTGGAAATTGCAAAAAATTCTTAAAAAATTACTTTTTCGAAAAGCCCCAAGAAACTGAGATTAGTACAGAAGCAGACAGATGGAACTTTGCTTCTTGAAGCCATGGATTGTGTTTACATTTTAAGCACTTGTTCTCTGAAAGTTTAAATAAACAATTGTTAAAAACATTAATCATCTTTAATTGCAGGACCCTTGAAGGATTCACCAAATTTGATTTGTACACCCCATGCAGCATATTATTCTGATGCCTCAAGTAATGAATTACGGGAGATGGCTGCCAGTGAAATTCGTCGTGCAATAATAGGTCGCATCCCTGAAGCTTTACGCAATTGTGTCAACAAAGAGTATTTCATGAGTAACTACAGTGAAGGTGGTGTTAATGGCACTGCACCATATTATGTGCCAGTTCATTCTACAACACACGATTCCATATCCAGCGGTCCTCCACCTACAAGCCACGTTGCAGCAGGCATACCACCTCCACCTCACTTGCCTCCAAATGTCCCAGTCAGTGGAAGAGCTTCTCCCCAGACTGGACCTCCTGGCCCACCTGGCCCTCGAGAATCCACTTCTCCATAACAGAAACTTTCTACATCATTTCTACAACTACCAACCCTCCACTGTGAGTACAGCTGTTGTTTTTAAATCAGTTGTAAGATCTTTTGGAATTATATTAAAAGTGAAGAGGAATGTTTTGTTGAAGTCCACACATAAATGCACAACCATGACTTGACGTTTATGTTCAGATTACTGCAGGGCTTGTTGAAGGTTTAGTGTGCAATGTGCACATATATGTTTGACTACGCAGTTATAGTGCAGTTGGCATAAGTAGAAGGCTCCCTTCAAAATCTTCTGTGTGAACAGACACATTTCCTGTTTTGCAGTTCGATTATCATACTTAGTTTGATGGCTGTGAAAATTAGTATGAGTTTGATAGAATTTACAAGAAAGTGCTGGTCCTAAAAGCATATTCTATATTGAGCAATATCTTAATCTAATGTGTGTAGGTATGTACAAAGGGATGTATACTATCATGTAGAATATGTAAGAACAGAAGAGTGTTGTATATATATGCCAGTAATATTATATTTATTTATTTATTATTCTTGATCGCTGTTTCCTGCATCAGCGAGGTAGCACCAGGAAACAGACTAAGAATGATCCATTTACTCTTTTCACGCATATATACATACATGCACATATATGCAAAATGCATACATATACCCACCAACATATACATATATACATACATATACATACACATGCATATACACATATATATACAAGTACATATTCATACTTGCTGGCCTCCATTCATTCCTGATGCCACCCCGCCCCACAGGAAATAACATCACCACCCCAAGTGTTAGTGGGATAGCGCCAGGAAACAGATGAAGAAAGACCATATTCGCTCACACTCATTCTTTAGCTGTCATGTGTAATGCACCGAAACCACAGCTCCCTAGCCACGTTCAGGCTCCACAAACCTTTCCATGGTTTACCCCGGATGTTTCATTTGTCATGTTTCAGTCCATTGACAGCACGTCGACCCCAGACCCCAGTATATCACACCGTTCCAATTCGCTCTATTCCATGCACGCCTTTCACCTTCCTGCATGTTCAGGCCCCTATCGCTCAAAATCTGTTTCACTCCAGCCTTCCACCTCCACTTTGGTCTCCCTCTTCTCCTTGTTCCCTCCACCTCTGACACATATATCTTCTTTGTCAACTTTTCTTCTGTATTTTAATGCTGTTACCTATAATAGTGAAGTGACATCAGGAGCAGTTGAAAAAGAGCTTCATTCTTCCACATCTACTTTAACTGTTTTGAATGATGCACCAAAACCATAGCCCCCAATCAACAACCAGGCCTCATAGACCTATGTGTAGTATGCTGGCTGATTCCTATGCTTTCATTCAGCCCATTGACAGCAAGTTTTTCCCTCCATACCACATTGTTCCAGTTTGCTTTTTCCCATGTATGCCTTACACACTCCTATATGTTCAGGCCCCGACATCTCAAGGCATCTTTCAATCCATCCTTCCTTCTTCTGCTTGAGTTTCCCCTTTTACTTGTTCTTCCACTTCCAGCATGTATATCCTCTTAGTCATCCTCTCTTCACTCCACTTCTGTATATGTCCAAACCATTTCAACACGCCCAATTCATTTATCTCTTTCTACCCCATCTCTTTTACTTTATCACTTCTTATTCAATCAGTGTTCCTCATTCCTCACAACACACTCTGTCCTCAGACATTTCATTTCCAACAAATCCACTGTGTCCCATACTCAGTAGTGTTATATGGATGAGAGTTTTGGGCCCTGAATTCAAAAGAACAGAAGAGGTGGATGTGCTGGAAATTGAATACTTGTGGGTAATAAGTGATGTGAGATGGGTAGATTGTGTAAGAAATGACTGTATGAGAGGTGTGGTAGTAAGTGCAGAGTGATAGAGAGAGATGACCAGGGCATGCTGAAATGGTTTGGACAAAGGGCAAAGAAAGATCTTTGTGTCAGAAGTGGTAGGAGAAAAGAGTGGTTGACCAGGAAGGAGAGGGAAGGACAGTAAAAGGGGCCTAACATTAAGGAAGATTAGATGCTTGTGTTTTATAGAATGAATTTGAATTCATGTGATATTTGACAGACCTGCTGTTAGTGGGTTAGACCATGGTATATGAAGCTGATAAGGGAACCCTGGAATAGTTTGTGTGACATTGCTGTGGTGGCTATGCTCTAGTTTTGGTGCATTATACTTAACATATAGTGTGTAGATGTATGTAAATGTGACCATTGTTTTTGTCCTGGTGCTACCTTGCTAAGGTGGGAGAAACATTCGTGTATATACAGATTGTATGTATATGTAAGTAAAACTAAAGCTTCTGTTCTTGCATTTCTAGAATTAGTAGCTTAATTCTCTAATCAACCATTGATCTCTAATGACTTTGCATGGGTTGAGTGTAGTTTAGTTAGTATATTTATCTACTTCACTTGCTTTATAATTAAGCTGATGATGCTAACGGACTTGACTGCAGAGGTTGCACTGTGGGAGAAGTTACCATTGCAGGGTTTTATCGGTGGGAGCAGTCTTGTCAAATAGCTTGTTGCTCTAAAAGAGTCTATATGTCCCTTTTACTGGAAGTAGTGCAGTTTTGGGCTGCAGGAACCTTTGGAAAGAAGTCATAGGTAACAACACAACTCTTTCTTAAAATGAGGTTCTGAGGTAAGAAAAAAGTAAGCTCATCTCTTTCTGAGGTAACTTTCCAGAAATATTTATTTTCGTCATTTTTTCCTTTCTTTATATTTCATCTTGTAATTTTTTATTTTCATAAATCTTTTTCAAGTCTGGACCTGTGCTTAGTCAAATGTTATTTCATTCTGGCTTCTCTAGAATACTATACTGTATCTTTAATAATGCTGACGTTAGAGACATCAACTCCTCCTACCCTTGACTGATGAAACATGCCATGATGAATTATTCTTTGAGCATCAAAAGTTTGCTTTAATTTGTAAAATGGTAATAGTCATAATATCTTTAAAGATGCTGAATCCTTGCTCAACTGATGCCTTGCCATGTGACAAAGTGAACATCATCTTGAAAAACTCCCATACTTTGATGAGTTCAGCCTTCTTTCAAGTATTTTTTTAGCAGAGATGATGTCTCAGTTGACTTCTCTTTGGGTCTTACTTATTGGCCTACTTTGTGTTCAAAACTAACAAGTGGTAATACTGACTTTTATTATCTAGCAAGCTCCTCACATTCATGGCTTATGATTATTTTTTTCAATTATTGAATGCAACTCCCTTAAATATAGTTACACTTTGAAATAGGATGGTGATGCAAGTAACGCAGTTAATGAATGAGCTAGGATTTTAAGGGAGATATTTCATTTTCAGTGTTAGTATTTTGTAACATGACAAGCACTTCTGCCAGAGCTAAAGTCTGCCTTTAATGCAGATACTGTATCTGCTTGTTGAATGGTGACTTTATTTGACTGTGACTTTTGCTGTTACCAGTGTCAGTTTTCATAATAGAGAATAGACCATCTAAAATTAACTATGAAAGGAACACTGACTTGTTATTTGAGAAATGTTACTGTGGGGCTGTCTAGTTGAAGAACTCAAAAAGGCTGCTTAATTGCCACTCTTAAGAAAATGTGAAGTTTTCCTAGAGTAAGGTGGTTGTTAAATACCCTAAGAATGAAATTTTACAGTGAATGTTTTGGCATTGGCATCTAATTCTCAGAGCCACTACAGTTTTTCTCTATGTACTTCATAAACATCTTCCATATCATCACAACCTTCACAGCAGCTGAAAAGTCTTAGTTCAGTGGATGACACTGAACTAGAAAACATTACTCATTATTTCCATATCATCTGTCCTCGTAGATGACTCATGGAACGAATTCCACGCAGAGTTTTAAGATGTTTTGTCTTCCATCTTGTACTTTCTATGCTGGTGGTAAATGCACCATACAGTGCATTAAATTCACAGTATCCATTTTTGATGAAAGATGGTGTATCAGGTGACAAGGCATTGGCTCTGTAGTGAGGTTCTAAAGAAATTACAAGGTTATACTTTGTCCATCTGTTGATGCATGGATAATTTTACTATAGTCATCGAACTCAACATTGGCACAGAAGCCACACCCCTCACATAGCTAAGATTGCTTATTGGTTCATATACAGGTTTGTGTCACTATCCATTTATTCACAGAGTGTGTAAACTGTGAACACTTTAGTGTGAAGAAATGGATAGCAACATGAATATGCACCAGTCAGCTAGCTTAGCTATGTGAGGAGCATGGTTTCTGTGCCAATGTTGAGTACGATGGCTATATTCAGAAGTCTTATTTTCTCTTCTTTGGATTTCTTGAGGAGATCACTCGCAGTTGAGTAGCCCCAAAATTTTTATCTTGTGTATTTACTTAATATATAGTCTCTCTTATTATCCCTATATGTGATTGCTAAGGCCATTTGTTTGTTTTAAGTAATCCTATCAAAGAATTCATCAAATGACAGCAAGTAGTATGGAACTTGTTTAGTTAAATTTTCCCTGGAGTACCAAAGAGATTAAGAAAAGAGTATGTGGCAGGCCCATGTCTTAACTTTTTAAGTTTCAGAGTAAGGAAGCATTACAGAAAAAATAACTATGGAATAATTACGTGAATTACTTAAATAGTTACTAGGAGCAGGGTTCAAAAGTCCTGAGAAAATCTGCTCTTCTGACAAATTTTTAGAAATGAATTATGTATCTATATATCTGATGCCTGTTTGCTTTGGGAACTTCCTTTAGGGGCTGGCCATGGCAAAAGAGTCTCCATAACTGGTGAACTCTAATGCTGCTTCTTAACCTTTAGTGCCTCATTCTTAACGGGCCACTGGCAGAGGGCAACTCTAGTGCAGAGTTTTTATTGGCTCCTATCTAATGTTCCCACCAGCAAATATTAATAAGAAACTTGTGTGTCAGTTTTATTTGAGAATAATGTTTTGTAGATGCTGAAAATTTGAATCCAATTATTTATGAAATTGGTTGTATCTGTTGTCTCAACAGTGATTCCTTATTTTGATGGAGAAAGGTGTTGTTTTCTTTCATGCATACTGCAAAGTGATCATTTACCTAAATCATTCATTAAAAGTGTTAATACATAAACTATACCGCACATTTTTGTTGGATTTTTCATCTGTAAAATGCTGTTCTTTGTAGTTTAGATCAGTAGCCACATAGCCAAGAGTTATTGAATGTAGCATATTTAGGAGCTATTGTTTGTTAGTTTCTGACTGAGTATTCAAAATTAATTAAGAAATGGTATATGAATAAAAACACAAATTACATAAAATATCAGTTCATGTATATACATTGTTTACTGCTCCATTAATAAGAAATTATATATCACCTTGATCTTGTATATTATCAATAGGACTTACCAGTAGACAAAGCACTACACTTTTCATTATTATAAGTATGGAATAAATCAAAGTATTTTATTCACACTAATCAGATAATAAAGTTTTAATGACTAATGGCATTACTGTGATAGTATGTAGCTTTAATCAGAACATAGGCATTAATATGTACATTATTTATTGAACATGCATAAATTTTTTAAATAAAATGGATTTTCACTTATTTGTGTAAGTATGTAGGCCTAGCTATGGTTTTTCATGTTGATACAGCATATACAGTATCCCAGAATGTATAGAATGTGTGGCTTTAACATTAGGCATTAGTTTACAGATATGATAATTTTCATGATGACTATCTACTATTAACCAAAACAATTAAATATCACTAACATTTACTAACCTGACTTTTTATCTGATAGTTTTCCCCTGGCTTGACTTTAGATTCCTGAGTTTATCAGTCCCTGAGAACCCTTAAATAGAAGGTTCCTCCCCACCTACCCAACTCCCTCCAGGATATCAGTTGGTAGGAAAACAGATTAATGGGAAACCATATAAAATTGGAAAATATGTGAATTTTTTTTTTTTATGAAAGATTTTTTTTTTTTTTTTTTTTTCCCCCATTGTGAAATTATAGCCACCAAATACTATATAGGATGTACATTAGCCACTACTCTGTAAAGAAAGTGTTGAAACAGGTGCACATGATATTGTCCTTTTCAAAGAAACTAATCAGAAACCATAAAATTTTGTAATCGGTGATAACATATCACAGAAGTACTAAATTGTTTAGCCCTCTTTTAATGTTTAAACTCATTGATTTAACAATATCTGATGGGAATTTACTCCACTATTTGTTCTGCTGCTCTACTGGTTTAGAATTCATTGTCAGCATAACAATTACGTCTTCCATCATTCCATTAACTTCATACTAAATTTTCCCGTTAAAGGCTCAGTCATCTGTTCTTGACGCATCTCACTCATGTGGGAAGTGGCGAGCGTGTATGAAAAAACATATCTTCCGTTTTCCCATTAACTTTATACTGATTTCTGTTACCCCGTAAACAGCAGGCATTGTTGAAAAATTTCATCCCTCTGAAAAAAAAATCTATAAAATAGTTTAGCACTCAAAAGTTACAGAAAAACACTCAAAGTGATAATACTACCATTGTCTTAGCCTAGTTTAGTGATGAATGTGGACCTAAAGAGGCTTTGTATGGCATTTGACAGCTTCTGACATGACAGCAAGCATTGGAGATGATGTTTCTTGTTTCTAATGAGCTTATTATCCAACTGAACTCTAGTACCAGACACAGGCACAGTTTTAGTGGCAAATAACTTTAATATATTTCTAAATAATACACATTTCACATACATATTAATATTAATGATGGTTATAGTATTATTTATATATATATATATTTTATTTATTTATTTATTATACTTGATTGCTGTTTCCTGCGTCAGCGAGGTAGCGCCAGGTGGTGTCAAGAAGAAATGAACAATGGCCTCATTTCCACACTTCTGATCTGTAGCTTCTATGCGTATTGTATTAACACCAGAGTCTACCATCCACAGTTACATCCAACAGATTACTCTGTGGTTTAATATGACTGTTTCATATGTTGTGGTTCAGTCCATTAACAGCATGTTGCTACCCTTATACCACACTGATCCTGTTAAGTGCATGCATCTCACCCTCCTATATGTTCAGGTCTTAGTAACCAAAAGACTCTTTTACCCCATTGCTCCATCTCCTTCTTGATTTTCCCTTCTACCATTTCTCCCTCCACTTCTGAGACAGTAAATCTCATTTTCTTCATTTTCCCAAACCATTCCAGCTAGCCCTGGTCAGCTTTCCTAATATTGCATCATGTGCTTAAAAACACCATTCTCTCTTAACTCGTCATCCCCTACAAGATCATCCTGCCTCACCACATTTGTTTCCATCACTCATCCTCTTTTGTTCAATTGCATTCTGGTATGAAGACTATTATCCATACAACAGAGGACTACTATAGCTTCAAAAAATACCCATTGTTGCCCTAACAGACACTGAAATCTCCTACCATGTGCTCTTTAGTGCAATCAGAACCTTTGTCCCCCTCTTCCACCCAGTGACCATTTCAGTTCTCATGGCTTCATCTGCCAAATCCATTACCTGATACCTAAAGCACCCCACATCCTCCTCCATTCATGCTTACTCTCAGACTAACTTGTCTTATCCTGTTTTGGTCCACTGTACATAACTAAAGAGCGGATATGAGCAAATAATGCCATTTTTGGTCTGTTCATAATGTTACCTCAACTCAAGTGGCTAGAGTGGGAGATGTGTATTAAAAAAGCAGATATGTGTAAATGAAGCCTTTTTTCTCTCTCTTCCTGATGCTACCTCACTGAAGTAGGAGAAGCCGTTGCATACTGTATTAAAAAAGTATAAGTTATATACCTTACCTTACCTTCATGTCCCAGGATTCCCATCAGTGGGGCTCCTGCAATGCTTGTCAACAAGGCGAGACCATAGGTTATATGTGTGGTGATATTTTGTGCATCCTTATTGGGAGAGTGTGGGGCAGTTTAGTGTAAAGTGTTCATTGTCATCATTGTAGTAGCAGCATCATGGGCATGAGGGGTCTTGCAATATGGTGTTATATGTGATTGATGCATTATATCCAAGGGTGATGTTCAGAGCACAGATGGGAGAGTAGCTCATACATGTTTAGTGGGATGGTTTTTAAGACTAGGTTGGGAAGATGGTTATTTAGTACTTGAGAGGTCATTTCAATATATGTCTTCAGTGCTGTGTTTATTGGGTTGTGGGAATCTGTGCTGCTGTTGGTCTTGGAGTGGCTTGGATGAAAAGGGTCTAATGCTGGTTCAAAGAATTGATTGCTAAGCATGTTCAGGTGGGATTGTATTGGGAGAATTATTGTTTCATAAGGTAGGTGATGGGTGCTTGTGATTGCAAGATAGCGAGTAATTGTTCTGAGTGCTCTATTTTGTGTTGTTTGTAGGTTTGTTGTATATTTTTGTACAAGGTGGGTGATCATGCAGGTGATGTGTTGTTTAGAGTGGAGTGGATGTATCTCCTGTATTTCACAGAAGATGACTAACAATGACAGAATCAGGTGGCTGGAAATCTTACCCACCTTTACTTCATTTATTTTAAGAAAAAAAAAATTCAAGTAAGGATATTTTTCCTCTAAGGCTTATTTATTTGTTCCTGATGCTGCATTCCTCCTGTTGGAAATAGCATACACTTATGAAATTTATACATGCACACAACTGTAACTTTACTGCAATATATACATATATTTATTTACTTATTATACTTGATCGCTGTTTCCCGCGTCAGCGAGGTAGCGCCAGGAAACAGATGAAGAAAGACCCATCCCCCCA
>JAYMFT010000005.1:349202-361474 GCA_038088735.1 Panulirus argus | reverse complement strand
TTACAAATTTTTGAGAAAGTGAAAAACATGTCTTGAAATGAGCCAGGTCATAGTTATTGGGAAAGACATGAGAAGGTCTAGTAGTTTTGCACTGTAAGTGCTTTTCTAGAAGTTGGGTAATTTTGAAATGTATATTGGAGTAGATTAAGAATATGATTAATGGATACAAATGCTCATAAGCAAGACTGAGATCGGTAAATGATATTGCTTTATTTATTATTTGAGATACGTGAATAATGTGAAATTGTAAATGGAGCATAGAAAGTTTAGTGGATTTTGGTTAATGGAAGAACCTTCTCAGTTGATCAGGGAAAGATCCTAAATCATGATCACAGTTCCTTACATCTTGTGTGGAGCATTACTTTCAGCTGGCAGGTGTTGGGAAGAGATCCCTTTCCTGTTATGCGTACGGGGAAAATCTTTTGAAACTTAAACTTGCCACCGAGGTGAGCACAGTCTTTCCTTCAGTTTAGTTTAAACCAGAATCATCTGATGTGCTTCATGGAACAGAACTGTGCTGATGATTTTCTTTTACTACCTCTGCCCCACAGTGAGGAAATCATCACTAATCACTTTCACTTGAGACTTTCATCAAATAATCGCTAGACTTTGTGGGCCGTAATAAGAGGAATTGTTCAGTTTGTGTTCAGATCCTAAGATTGATTTACTCCGTGTGTTCCCAGACACTAGGACAGTAGAGAAATTTGTTTGGATATACTGAATATTCTTACATTCATCCTGGAAGTTTTTTGAGGAATTGATAGGGAAAGTCTGGTACTCGAGAATAATAGTTTCAATAAGTGGATTGCATTGCAAAATGTTACAAGAAGGGTATGTTGACTTGCTGTTTTACTTCTAGGAATGGGAAATGTGAAGTTGTACCAAATATTTTGATTCTGATTTTTTTTATTTAAGAGATTCAATGACGTTTTGGCAAAATGTAAGGCTGTCCTTCTTCAGGTCAACTCTGCAAACATGCAGCAAGTATCTATTGATGAACCTAGCACAAACTGTTAAGATTTTGTTCCTTTTTCAAGGATCAGGAAGAATCTGTTTGATATTCCACGCTTTACCGGTTTTGTTGTTTGTGTTTGGTGCACGGGGAATGTAATTTCTTAGAAAACCCATGGAAGAGATGAATAAATGTAACGAGTAATTTGGTAAGAGCTAGGAATGAGTGCAATGGAAGCATTTTGAATGTTGAAATGGTCATTTCAGAGATCAGCTTAGTGTCTGCAATAAAACCTTGTTAGCCTTCCATACATTATCAGTGGTGATATACTTCTCAGGTTTATTGTCGATACAAACATATGGCACACAGTGAAGTCATCATATATCTGGTCTGAGTCGAGTGTGTCTAATGATGTGAGCACCAGCAACCCACTTTGGTGTGCCTCAGGTAGTGTTATGGATAGGATATTCTTTACCTATCGTGGCTTTCACTCAATTTTGGGAATTTTGTTAGAGTGGTCTTTCTTCCACCCATGCTTCAAGATGGGTTGCTCTTATCTTTTGGAGGAGGCCAAAGCAGAAATTCTTGCCTGGAAACTAGAAAATAGGGGTTCTCATGAGATTTTCAGGTGCACCAGACACTTGGAACTTGCAAATAGGCAGCTGCTTGCTAATACTTGTGGCTTCCAACCACCAAAATCTGGATATCACCAAAACCTATTTGGATCTATATATAACCTAAGATATGAAGTCTTGGAGAAACTGCATTTCGGCTACAGAGCTCAAGAAAATCCATCTAGAATTTCTAGGAAATGTCTTAAAGAACCATTCAACATTGCCTGCAAAAGGATCTTCACATACTCTCTGCAAGCCAGCTGCCAAACACCTGCTTATGAAGGTGAAACACAAACGACTTGCATTTACATTGAACTACAAGGACTGGAGCTATCAACAGTAGAGTAAGACAGGGGAGGGTGACGAGGCTGGTGGGTACCATCTGGTATGACTTGTTTCACAGTGAAGACGGATGCCCAGATAATGTGATCTGGGGTTGCTTTACTGGTGCTGTGGGTAGGGAAGGGTTATAATTCAAGCTAAAAACTACATTGAATGGAGAACAGTACTTTAAGGTGCTTAAGGACGATATGCTTACATTTTGTAGGTTCTTGGGTGTGAGCACTTAATGCAGGATAGTGCTTCCTTGCCATATGGCCAGAAAGGTGGTGAACTGGTTTTCCGAGACAAATAATTTGGAGGGTTCTTGATGGCTGTGTAGTGAGCCAGCACTTGTGTGGTTGTCGTGCTCACGCATGGCCTACTGGCATTCTGTCAATCAACACTCAACTTTTAACTTGCATATCCCATTCATAATTGGATTATCCTGTGGTGATTGCTATGCATTAGCCATCTTTTGGCAAAATTGTTGGAGAAGGAACAGAGAATGGGGCCAAGAGAGGAACCATCGTGCGACCCACCACTGGGACACTTCTACTCCCCACCTGCGTGCTTGTGCCTGCTTTGTGTATTTTATACATGTGCTATATGTATGCACTGTTGTCCATATGTATGAATGTATTTGATGCACAATAAACCTTTAATAATAAATTCCCTCTAAGGCTCAGTCCTCTGCTCTGACGCTACCTTTCTAATGTGGGAAATGGCGGATATGTATAAAAAAAAAAGTTTAACATTAAACAGCAGCATTAGTTAGTAGTAGTCAGTGGGAGTGTTAGGTAGGAGCTTTAGGAAACTGTGCCTAGAGTTGCCATCTGCCAGTGCCCTGTTAAGGGTTAGGTACCAGAGGCAAGAAGCCTCACTGGAGTTCACTAGTTATAGAAATTGTTTTCCCATGGCCACCCTTTTGAGGGAGTTCCCAGTGGGAATGTTTGGCAGACATATAGATAGCTAGAGGATTATATTTAAACGTTATAATGGCGAGGGAACTTTACAGTTCCCAGTGGGAATATTTGGTAGACATATAGATAGGTAGAGGATTATATTTGAATGTTATAATGGCTAGGGAACTTTACAAGACCTTAACCCAGTCCTAAGTTGTTAGAACTAGATGAATCAAGTTTGCTTCCTGCAACATCTCATCACTACCTCTCATAATTCAAGATAGCAAGATCCTATGGACCTAGAATTATTCAGGAACCTTGCCAGTTCCATGTCTGTAGATGGTAATCAAGGCCAAAGAAGAGATGATGAAGTACCAAAATGTAGTATGACATCACCTTTAAGAATATATTGGCAGGGGGTAGGTGTGTCCATTCTCTCTCTCTCTCTCTCTCTCTCTCTTACCCCACCCCACCCCCCACCCCAGGAAACAAGTTTGTAAAGTGGGAAACTAAGAAGCACTTTTTTTTAAGTGAGGAAATTTATTCCAGTTTAACACACTGGACAAGGAATGCTGGAAAGAGGGTCGAAGGGTGAGATGGTAACATCACTGGATGGGGGAAATATGGAAAGCGGTAACTGGCAGAAATGAGGGGGAGAGTTAGAGTAAGCATTTTGAAAGGTTAAATGTGTTCGATGAAAGGGTTGGTGGAGGTGAGATATATTGGATGTGGAGGTATGCAAAATGAGGGTCATTGGAAGTGATCTGATGAAAACGTGGTGAAATCATTGTGTTGAAGTAGATGGAATTGAAGTTGAATATATTTAGATGGGGGTAACTGTGTTGTTGATAGGTCAATTAGGATTTTGTTTGGATCATTGTGAGATGCCAAGGAATTGTTGGAATGCATATTTAGAGCCATTGTATAATGGCAAGGGTGACGAGTATGCTCAGATTACTGAGGTACAAGTTTTAGTGTTACCTTGTAGGTTGTATGGGAGTGGTGATTAAGAGGATGGTGGCAGGCACAGTTACAGATTGTGGAGCAACAGTGTGTTTCCTGGGATGGTAGAGGTTGAGTGGATCTGCTGTTTACATTGAAGAATGTACAAAAGAAATACCTGCCCAAACAGAAGGACTTGTTTAAGACATTTATGAAACTGGAGAATGTGTTTGGTTAGGTTGATTAGAGATGCTCCATTGAGGGTTTTCTAAATATATGATGTGGGAGGAGAGCTTTTAGAAACATTGAAAATATTTTTAACAAGAGAATAAGGTGTATGTGCAATTAGGAAGATGTTACCATACAGTTTGTTTATGGATGGGTAGGTGAATGCTAAAGTCAGAGAGAGAGAGGAGCAGGTATGCAGTCTCTTGGGGTTGGGGGTTCTTGGGAGATGAAACATTGGGCATTGGTGGCAGAATTGATTGAAGAACAGCAGAAGCTGGTGTTTGAGTGTGGATGAAAGGAGAAAGTTGTGTACAATATAAGAAAATGCAAAGTTGTTTGGTTTTGTAATGGAGTCGGTATATTTGGAGTGCAGATTTGAATAGAGAAAACTTGAAGGAAGTGTATTATTTTAGATAACTGGGAGTTGATTTGGTAGTAAAATGAAACAGTGGGAACAGCATTCATGGGTGCATTGAGGAGCATGCTGAAAGACGACTGTTTTTATGGGTAAAATTAGGTATTTTTGTCTGCTTAGTTATGTGGTTAGAAGACATGGGCCTTTGATAAAAATTTGTAGGGCCTGGTTTTGTTTTCGGTACATTACGCAACAGCTAGAGAATTTATTACCCCCATAAATCATAATCGGGTATGGAAAAAAAATCCATGAGCCCTTTTGAAGAAGGCAGCACTATTTTCAGTTGCAGGAAAATATTCTCTATGACTTCACATGTGGTGTAATCACTGGCAGGCAGTCTGGAAACCCCTATGTTTATTTATGTAT
Organism: Panulirus argus; assembly: GCA_038088735.1. Classification (NCBI taxonomy): domain Eukaryota; kingdom Metazoa; phylum Arthropoda; class Malacostraca; order Decapoda; family Palinuridae; genus Panulirus; species Panulirus argus. The sequence continues at coordinate 356,734 of JAYMFT010000005.1, read as the reverse complement.
ATGTAGGCGTTATAGAATTCTGCATGAAATGAAAATGCGAGGAAAAAATCGCCTTCAGCGAAGTTACATCATCAATGGATGGACGAATAGTAGTAGTCTCCTTAAGGAATTTCTCTTCAAAATAGTTCATTTCCCTACTGGTGTTAGTAGTATAGTGTAGCCTTAAAGCTGAAAACTAAAACTAGTAGTTTTTGGTCTTTTTTTTTTTTTTTAGTGATAAGGTGCATGTTATTACTCTGATTTTCAGATTTGTATTGCCACGCCTGGGCGCCTTATTGATTTCCTCGAAGCAGGAAAGACTAATCTTCGACGTACAACTTATTTGGTATTGGATGAGGCAGATCGTATGTTGGACATGGGTTTTGAGCCTCAGATCCGAAAAATTGTTGATCAAATCCGGGTGAGTTTGTTAGATAAGAATAACATGTACTGTATTGCAGATAAAAGTATTTGTTATTTTCTGACTATATAAAATATCTTGTGTTCTGTCATGAAACATTTTTGCTTCCCCCCCCCCCTTTTAGCCTGATAGACAAACACTTATGTGGTCTGCAACGTGGCCGAAGGAGGTAAGAAACCTAGCAGAGGACTTTTTAAAGGAATACATTCAGCTCAACGTTGGGTCCCTATCACTCGCTGCTAACCACAACATCCTCCAGATCGTAGATGTGTGTCAGGAGATAGAAAAGGATACCAAGTGAGTGAAATGCCATTGCATTTTCATTGAAAATGTGAAATATCTGACTATATATATATATATAAATATATATATATATGTATATGTTAAAACAATATGGATGTTTGTTTTTATCATACAGGTATTTGCAATACCTGACAGTGAATTTTCCATATGGAAGTGAATACAAGGCCTTATGTATGTGGCTTATGTTTAAATTCTGTTTTATTTTTGTAAATATTTGTCAGTTACCTTGTTTGCCAGATTTACTTAATTTTAAGCTGAATATTGGGGCTCGTATCAGCAGCCTCTTAGAACCTAAGTTGTTTGTTTTATGATTTGCCTTGCCCCATAGACTCCGGCAGCTACTTGAAGAAATCATGGCAGAAAAGGAAAGCAAGATCATCGTGTTTGCTGAAACAAAAAGAAAGGTCGACGATTTGACCAGGCGAATGAGACGCGAAGGGTAAAGAAAATGCACTTTCATGATAGATCCTAAGGATCTCAGTGACATTCTTCTACCTGAAGCTACCTCAGGCCTTTGGGACACAGAGCAGACTTTGCTTTTTTTGGATACAGCAGCTAATTTCACCCTTAGTTGGAAATTAAATCATAGGCTAATGTACTCGAAAGATAGCAGAGTCTGCGATGCCTGCTTGTTGCATTTCCTCTACATCCCCCTTTCCCTGTTTTCTGTAGGCTGCGCCAGTTGATCAATGAGATGGCGCAGGAGAGGGCATACAAGACAATAATCTTTATCGAAACGAAGAGGAAGGTGGAGGATGTTACTCGTGGTTTGAGGAGTACTGGGTAAGATAAGAAAGGCATCCTGTATGCTGTGTTATTGCACACCATACCAGACGCCTGGAGTTGATTACTGCCCATCTGACCCGGAGAGGTTGTAGTTTATGTTCTTGTATATATGGTACTTAGTAGTAGCTGTTTAAAATTGTACCCCCCAGCAAAATGCACACGGTTATCTACGTCACTCACAGCAAGTTGTGTCCCTTGGGTCTGTAATCCGTAGCTTGTATTTGTTTAAGATCTGGCATTGTTGTTGTACTCAAATAGATTTGAAAATATAATAAAATGACAGAATTCATGATCATTTACTTGTGGTTTTTGTTGTCCAGGTGGCCAGCAATGTGCATCCATGGAGATAAATCTCAGCAGGAGAGAGATTGGGTTTTAAGTGGTGAGTTGATAAGCTTCTTTGCTGAATGAGAAATTAGTGCCTTAAATTGATAAAATGTTTTCAGTGTTGGAGTTATGAATTGATATTGAGTTTTTATTTTCCCCAGAATTTCGATCTGGTAGGGCACCAATCTTGGTAGCTACAGATGTTGCTGCGCGTGGGTTAGGTAAGTATTGAATGCTTTTGGGTCCTACCTTTGATAAGGCTGTTGGGAGGGTCTCTTGATAAATTGACAGTGGGAGGGTGGGGAACCAAGATTAAGTCCAGACTGTACATTTGGTGGTTTCATATAGTGGGAAAAGCCTTTGGCTGGAGATCGATAACTGCAGGTGATCACAAGTGCTGACAGTGGCAATGGTTTCCACCTGTATGATGTAGTAAGACAAGCTCCACACCTGTGGTTGTGTACAGCTTCTTAAGGCTCTGGAGTGATAGTCTGGTCATGATGCAGGTGTAAAACATGCATCATTGTCCAGACTTATTGTGACACCTATGTTAATGCTCCTTGAGATCTAATTAAAGTTCAATTTAGCTTTTCTTGTGACCATATTTAGGTACTGGCTCTGCTAAGGAAGATCTGTACTGGCCCAAGATTCTGTAAAAATGGCTTGTATGATGTGGAATGCCGACTTATTGAAATGCATGAAAAGAAAATTCGTTACTGGATGCACTGTTTGATGTACAGGTCAGGTCTGCCTTTGATAGAGTGGATGCCAAAATGTGGGTTATATTCTGAATAATAGGGTTAATGTAAGTTTCCTTGTAATGCTGTCATATGCTAGCTTGTTCATGGGTATGTGGCATCATTGATAATATTGATATAATTAAAAGCCTCCCTTTGATTTTTATGGGTGCCTCCAGAGGTTAAGTAAGCCATTCCCTTGCATGGAGCCACTGTTAATTCAGTCTGGTCTTCTCTTTTGCAGAGGCACTCATAGAGAGATAATGCACGGAGGATGTTTCGTTGCATTAGGCTCCGGTGCCTCTGAGGCTCGTCGTGTATCAATGAGCACGAATGCGCATTGGTGCCAAGTGTCCACTGGTGCCAGACAGGTGGTCATGTTGCCTTGGCCATCAGGAGGTGGCAGAGGTCAACGGTGACCAAAGTTCACGGTCACCTGCAGGCTGTGTTGGTCCCCTCCGACCCACTCTGGTCTGCAGCAGTCCGCACTGGTCTCACCTGATGTGCCCATCCTGGAACTGCTAATTGATTCGCTACCGTAGCATCGTGACAAGCCACAAGCCCCTGACCTGTGGTTCAAGGGGCCTCGAACAGGCCCTTGTGCGGCCCTGACCCCAAACACAGGGCCCTCAGCCCTGGGAATGGATGTTCCTTAAGGGTCCACCCCGGCCCCCACTTGCCGCTGCCTCTCCCGCTCTGCCACATGTGGAACGTAGGTATCTCTGCGGGAAGCAGTGGTTGCTGGGGGCATGTGGGGTGCATGCTCGCAGTAATTTTTTAGGTTCTAGTAACATGCTCTTGATCTGAAATTTTAAAAAGTATTAAGAATTTGTTTAGTAATGAGTGTGCACCCATTGAGGGCTCGAGTGTATCCAGCCACAGGTGGTTGTGGAAGGCTTGTTTAATGATGAAAATAAAGGGAATGCGGGTTAGCCTTGTTAGAATCTAATATTTTTATGGGCCATTTCATATTTTGTTTTTATGCATGCTCTTTTGGCTTACCCTTTCTGTACTTACATTTTAACTGGGTTTTGTGAAATGGCCCTGAGAACTGCCAAGTTTTTCACTCACTATAAAGTTAATACTTACCGGAAAAAAAGGAAACCTGACTTATTGTGCTTAAAGCTTTGAACTTGGCAGTTTTGTAGGAGAGCCGCATGTTCATTTTTCTAACGTTATCTCTGCTGTAGATGTGGATGATGTGAAGTTCGTGATCAACTATGACTACCCATCGTGTTCTGAGGACTACGTTCATCGAATTGGTCGAACAGGTCGGTCGGACAAGACAGGTACAGCGTATACGTTCTTCACAGCAGACAACTGCAAGCAGGCTAAGGATCTGATTGAAGTCCTGAAAGAGGCAAACCAAGTAGTAAATCCACGACTTTATGAAATTATGGACATGGCGCGAGGTGGTGGTGGCAAAGGTATTATTATTGTTTTTAATCTTTTTTTAAGGTAAATTGTATATACTGTTGTGAACAACTTTATCTTGTGAAAGTGTGGTTTTTTAATTACACCTTTGTTCATCAGGACGTAACCGTTGGAGAGGACGTGATGATGATAGGAGGGGAGGTTTTGGGCGTGATCGCGATCGCGATCGTGATCGCGGCCGTGTGGGTGGTGGAAGGAACGGCTACAGCAATGGAAATGGATATGGTACGTCTGAAGGGCTTGGAAGATTTAACCAGTTTAGAGGCGGAGGCAATAGCAATGCTGTGCCCAATGGGGTGGGTGCAAGCCAGGCCCGGCTCAACAGGCCACCTCCACTCATGGGTATTGGTTCTGGTTCTATGAAGGCTTCAATGAGCCAATCAGCTACCCAGGGCCACTTAAATGGCCCCCAGCGACCACCCGTCCAGAACATGGGAGCCAACACGGCCGTGGGCATGTTCAAGCAGTCTGCCTCCGTAAATGGTACTGTTGGTGGCCTAGGCATGATGGGGGCCATGCCTGGTGCACTGAATTGGCCGCGGCAGTGACCCCGCGGCTGCCCTAGTCAAGCTCCTGCCTCCTGCTCTCCAACTGGGGCCTTGCCAAGTGGCCGCCTCAGCTCTTGCCTCGGCGACTCATCACCGTAACAAGTGTCAACCGATCCTCTCAGTCTTCTTGTAACTGAACTGATGATGGGGCCTCACTTGGCAAGGTTTCTCATCATAGGTGTACCTAAAAAAAAAAAAAAAAAAATATTTCTTGACCTTTGTATATTGTATGGACAGAATTGGAATTTTCCCATTCCAATATGCTGATGTAGTCTCTGAAAGTTTAAGATGGCATGGCATGTTTGGCAAGTGAGGTGTTCTATTCAGTAGTTATCAGTAGTTATGTTGAGTTTACCATTGACGCTGTTGGTATCTATTACAGCTTACTGAGGCCCGGGCTGGAGGTGACCGCTTACCGCTGCACCATCCCCTTTCTAGGAGATTAGAGGTTGCGCACGTTACCACTAAGTACTTGACAGGCCTGGTTGTCAAGGGTAGGGAAAGTTCGGCTCACCCCATCATTACAGTGTGCGGACACCTACGCCATTCCTCCTTGTCTACTGGACTGCTGTCTGCTTAAGCCAACGACGTCATTGCTAGTAAACCTCACTGTCCAAAAGCCGGTTAAGTCATGTCAGCATGTCGTTGATTTATCAAATATTTCGTTTCCTTTTAACCAAATATTCCATTGTACTTTTAGGAATCATTTCCTATTTTCTTTATACTGTATAGAAGATATTATTTTTCATTGTATCGTTTAAAAGATGTGTATGGACCAAGAAACTTTGTAACCCACTGAAGAAATAAATAGTTATAAGTTGTTCTTATGTTTTATTTCCCATTTGAATGTTGACGTAGATAGCATCCATTAATTTTTTTTTATTGGGCGTTGTTTTAATGTACAGGACTGGTTTGGATTTGTTAGAATACAAAGATGGCAAAGGGTGTGGTCATAAGTGTGTTAAATTTTTTTTTTAGGATATTTAAAAACCTTAAAAGTGGTAAAGTTATTAATGACTCCAAGGTTTAAAGGCCATTTGACTCCGTTTAAGTGAAATAGTTTAACTCCGATTTCATCGTTATGACGGTTTTAAAGTAATTCGAGGATTGAATTTTTCCCTTTGACCGGATTAAGGTTGGTGTTTAAGTCTTGCATCATCGAAGCATCAGCTTTGCATCATTTGGATTTGAGTGAATGCAAAATTTGGACATGGTTTAGTTAAAAATGAAAACTAGGTACTTGGCCATTTCTAACTCTTAGTAATAGTCTTGTTTGCCGTAGGTGTATTCTTAATTCCCACAGTATTTATTAAGTTGCCGTAAATAGAAGTAAGGGGTGTTCATATAAAGACTGTAAACTTGATGTCCATGAACACATGAAAGATTGTTACAAATTTTGAAATTAGCTGTATTTACAAGCCGAAAATTATGGCTTGTAAAGAAGTGAATAGGTTATAGACAAAATATAACTAGGTATGTATGATGCATTAAAGCTGGAAATACGGTATATGAAGCAATAGGTATCAACAAGGAAGAAAAAATTCGAGTATGAGGAAAGCACTATTCTGGATAATTGGAAGAAAATGTACTAAACGGTATGAAGGTTAGGAAGCGGTTAAGTATTAAAGAAAATGTAATAGTTTAATTCTATTTTAACACATCTTACAGGAAGATAGTTCAAAGTCTACGACAAAAGGTCTTTACTGAAGAGATGAACAATGCCTTCCCCCAGACCGTGGGTCCGATTATACAGCAAGCTGTACACTCGCATGCCATACATGATATGACTAGGGGTCAAATGAAGATTTGAAATATAATTACATTAGGTCTGACGAACAACAGAAATGGCTTATCCTACTTATGTGACCCTCAAGTATCCTACCAAACTAATAACGTGTAGTTGACAACACTGAGCGAAGAAACGTCCTCTAACTGCGAAATTGTAAAGTACAAGTATGGATATCATTCGGCAAGGAAACATCCACTATGGGAAACGCTGGTGTGCAACTAATGCAGGGGGCGAGGAGACATCTTGTAACGGGGAAACATTGAGAAACTATCGTGCACTGTAAAGTACAAGTATGGTCATTTTGCGCTTATTGCTCACTGCATACAACTGACATTGATCACTTTACCACTCGAGCGATCAATTTTGTGTTTATTGGTTACAACAAATGGCATACATTCCTTGTCGTTGGCCGTCCTGTCGAGCAATATCACTTCACTTTCAATGCAAACGTGTCCGGGTGCTAATAGATGTGAAAATGGTTTTGTCGCTTAAGGCTCGAGTGTAGTTGGCAAGGAAGAGATGTTACGTGGTGCAGACCAATGATACAGACGAAGTGCAACAGAATTTTGCTAAGTATCTCGACACTCCCGTACCAGATGGCAAGTAGTGCCGCGGTTAATTGCTGTTTCATGAAGAATCAGTTGTGGACGCACCGAAATCCGGCAGCAGTAACAGAGAACATGCATGTATCGGAGCGCATAACGTGATGACCGCAAAAGTCTGTACGTAAATTGGATTCCCGTGGTGTACCGGTTAGCGTTCCTGATCGTGACACATTCACAGGCCGCCAAGAGTCGAACGCATAGGTTCTTGCGGCAGTCGGTCCATTTTCAACCCGGCTATTCATCCACCCCTGGGGGTTGCTCAATAAAATGGGCCTCGGCGGCCTGTGCCATCTCGGCTGAACATGAAAGAATATAATTTTTTCGCTGTTTCCCACGTTAGCGAGGTAGCACCAGGAACAGACGAAGGAAGGCCACATTTGGTCACCTCCATTCTCTAGCTGTTTTGTGTAATGCACCGAAACCACAGCTCCCTATACACAACCAGGTCCCACAGACCTTTCCAAGGTATTTCCCAAACGCTAAACACTTTGGTGCAGTCCGTATATTTTTATCATTATTATTATAATTGATCGCTGTTTCCCGCGTCAGCGAGGTAGCGCCAGGAAACAGACGAAGAAAAACCCATCCCCCCGCATACACACA
>JAYMFT010000005.1:335019-346292 GCA_038088735.1 Panulirus argus | reverse complement strand
CTCAAAATCCCTTTCACTCCATCCTTCCACCTCCAATTTGGTCTCCCACGTCTCCTTGTTCCCTCCACCTCTGAAACGTATTTCTTCTTTGTCAACCTTTCCTCACTCATACTTATTTTCTCCACCTCAATGAGATAGCATGAGGGACATATGAATAATGGCTTTATTTGCACACATTCACTCTTTGGAAGTCAAGTATAAATTTCCTCTCTCCATATCTCTTCAATCCCTTCCTACATCTGAAAGTATAGTCCAACATCTACTCTCTAAATTTGAGAGGCTAAGCTTAAGCCAAGGGGCATCACCTTGAACTACTAGGTCTTGAGTACTGACATGAAAGCAAGAACTTCCTTAGTCTCAGGTGTACTGGAATATGTCAGTATGCATCCTGTAAGTCTAAGCTGACTGTCCATATTTTCACTGAAAGATCTAGTGGAAACTCTGTAAAGTGGTTAACTGAACCTGCATTTTATGACTGAAGTGTTTACCTAGGACACCTTATTCTTTTTCACTTTGATACTCTCTTGGGTCCAGTAAACTGGGCATTGATCAAACCCAGTTCCATTACAGGCTCTACAATATCGTTTCTTATCAACTCTGTGGTGTATTACTAAAAGGACTGAACTGACTACCATACTTTCTAATATTTTCCTTAACAGGGACGGTGGAGACGCAGCTCCATTTTATACCTATATTAACATTAAACACACTTACCTGTCAAACTTCTAGAATTCTGGGAAGGTTTGGTAAAGAAATATTTCCAGGAGAAATTGCATGCAGACCCAGCATGATTACGTTAAAAGGGCACATCTGCCTATGGCAGGGTAAGTCTTAGATACATGAAGTTCAGACTTCTAAGAGGAAAAAAAGAAAAGTCACAACCCCCTAAAACTACTTTTAAGGTCAGGAGTGACAGAGTCTTGAACTCACTGTCTCCTTGCTGCACCTTCCTTTGAAGAGATGGGATTAAAAGTAATGGTTCAATGAGGATTTTGCTCAATTAACCTGTATGACCTCAAGGGGAAAAAGGGGGGCCTACAATATCAACTATTGTAATGCTTCTAACTGTACTGTAGCTTAATGTGTAAATAAAGTTTCTCTGTAGGGACTTGAAAGCTGTTTAAGGAATATCCTAAGATTTTCCCAATGAACTCCAATTTAAGTGAGAACTCTCTCAGTGAGGAATAGGTTTCATATATTGCAAAAATATCTGTAGAGACTCACAGTAATCTTCCAAGAAGGTTTGATGGAAAAAGAATAAATTCAATAACAAAACATTTTAATTCTCTCATCTGACTTCGTAAGTTTTGGGGAAAACAAGATTCAAAACAAAAAGGGGAATTTCATCCTTACCTGTCAGATCCTTCTGAAGAAACTCCAAGACAGATTGAGTATTCTCAACAATATGTATAGCTCCAAAAATGCAAACAGTATGATCTGGTTTTCTTTGAGGATAGAGTAAGTTCTCACTGTTCTAGAACAAATCAGGGTTAGCCAAAATATCCTCCTTATGATAAAAGAAGTCTGGATGGCCAAAGTAAAGACTTGGCCAAATACTCCAAGCAGTATTGGTGAGCTTGGGAGCATCCAAAAATCTTAAATAACCATATGACCACTCGCTGTAAGGACTGCTCAGCATCAAATAGGATTTCTTTTTAGGAAGGAAGTTGTGAAAGCGAGAATCTAAGATCAAACACAACCAATATCTCTCTGTGTTGAAATCTAAAATAAAAATCATACAGCAGCAAATGGTCTTAATGAAACTGGGACTAGCACAGTTATTGGATAAGTCAGGTTTATCTCTCCTCCAAGTTCCTAAGAAGAGATTCCTCCACTGTTATCTCTCTACATAAACCACAAAATCAGTCCTCCAACCACACTGGAGAGGAAGGACCCTCTTGGTTACAAAAACTCTAATACCGAACTGGAGATAGAAGCCCCGAGATTTTCTCCAAATGAGGAGAGAGGCTGAGAAACAAAAGCAAGGTTTTATTGCTTTGAGGTGGGGTTCCAGTGATATTTAACCCTTAAACAGCAAGTATTTGCTCCCATGTCCATCTCCACTCATGACAAAAAAAAGCTGAAAAATTTTCCTTGTGGAATGATGAATTATCATTTAAAACTAGTGTGTGGAGATCAGTCATTTAGGAAATGTCCCTTACAATATTTTCCTCTCTCTCGAACAGGTAAACTCTGAGATTCTCTTCCTCCTTTTGTCTGCTCTTCTTCATACAATCTCTCAACCTTTTAAGAGCCTGGTTTTCAAACACCTGGGGATCCTTGATTACTATATATTCTCTTTTCCTCTCACTTTAATGCTTTCACCCAAGATGGCTTCTGATTACCTTTGAATATGTCATATTTTATCCATGTCAAGTCAGTCACGTATAAATTGAAAATATTCTAGCTCTCGACATATGACCTGTTACCAAAGTCCTCCATCACCTCAGGATTACACAGAGAGAAAATCAGTCAGTCATGTAATTCCTTCTTGTGAAAGAGGACCATGTCAAGAGTGGTAGGGATAGCAGCCTCCCATCTGGCTTCTCTATTCCTTACATAATCCCCACAAAATCTATATAATTCCTGCATAATCATTCTTTAGATCATCTTATTTTTTCTTTTCACAGCTGATCGCTGTGTCCTGCATTAGTGAGGTGGCAACAGGAACAGACGAAGAAAGGCCACATCCAGTCAAATCCATTTTCTAGCTGCCATGTGTAATGCATCAAAACTACAGCTCCCTATCCACAACCAGGTCCAACAGACCTTTCTGTGCTTTACCATGGACACTTCATATCCCTGGTTCAGTCCACAAACAGCACGTTGACCCCTGTATACAAGTTGTTCCAATTCACTGTATTCCATGCAAGCCTTTACCTTCCTGCAAGTTCAGGCCCAGATTCCTCAAAATCTTTTTCACTTCATCCTTCCATATCCATTTTGGTTTTCCCATTCTCCTTGTTCCCTGCACTTCTGACACATATACCCTCTTTGTCAACTTTTCTTCACTCATCCTCTCCATATGTCCAAACCATTTAAGCATATCCAATTCAGCTCTCTCAACCACACTCTTATAATTACCACAATTCTCTCTCACCCTTTCTTTACTTTCTCAATCAAACCACCTAACAACACTTGTCCTCAAATATTTCATTTCCAACACATCCACCCTCCTCCACACAACATTATCTATAACCCATGCCTTATATCTATATAATATTCTTGAGAGCACTATACCTTCAAGCATACCCAATTTTGCCCTATCAGATAAACATCTCTTTTTCCACACATTTGTCAGCTCTCCCAGAGCCTTCAACCCCTCCCAAAACCTATGACTCACTTCCATTTCCATGGTTCTATTCGCTGTCTTGTCCACTCCCACTGCTTCCAATTTTTCTCCATTCAAACTCACACTCTCATCAACCTGTCCCTTAACCTTGCTAAACCTAATAAACTTGCCTTTACTCACAATTTCCTCCTTGCACACACTCTTCCAAACTCAGTCACCAACTTCTGCAGTTTCTTACTCAAACCTGCCATCAGTGTTGTACAGTCAGCAAACGACAACTAATTCACATTCTAGGCCCTCTCATACCATACAGACTGCATACTTGCCCCTCTCTCCAAGACTCCTGCATTTACCTGCCTCACCACCTCATCCAAGATCAAATTAAACATCATACACCCCTGACACAGACCAACCTTCATTTGAAACCATTCACTCTCCTCTCTTCCTACTCATACACATGCCTTACACCTTGATAAAAAGTCTCACTACTTCTAGCAACTTTCCTCCCACAACATATATTCTTAAGACCTTCCACAGGGCTTTCCTGTCAATCCTACCATATGCTTTCTCCATATCCATAAATGCTACATTTAAAATTCACCTGTTTCCCTAAGTATTTCTCACACATTCTTTAAAGCAAACATCTGATCCACACAAAATCTAGCACTTCTGAAACCACACTGTTCCTCTGCAATTTGATGCTCTATACATGCCTTCACCCTTTGAGCACTACTGTCCCCTACAACTTACCAGGTACACTCAACAAACTTTTACAGGTTGAGCATCCCTTATCCAAAATGCCTGGGACCAGAAGTGTTTTGGATTTTGGATTTTGGAATATTTGCATATACATAATGAGATTACAGTTGTGAGTATCTTCCTTTTCTCTACCGAACAGCTGAAGAGGAACTAACTGCAGCTATGTTAGCATTCTTGTCATTGTCAAGAAGACAATGATCCAATTTCCCAAGATACAATCCAAAGGCAAGAATGAAGGTCTCATGCTCTGGTTTGATTAGCACTAGCTAGATCAAAGCAAACATTTTTACCAACTAATAGCAAGCTTGCAATCTTCTGTGGTCTGAAAGCTGAAGAATTTACTGAGGAGTTATGGAGAAAGTTTCTATAAACCAGAATGTCTAAGGAAGTCAATTATCTTAGAAAGTCAATTCTTGATTCCCAACATTCAAGTGTACTGCATCTGTGGATGACCCTTCCCCTCCTAACTACAAGAACAGATTACATACCAAATCTATTGGTACTTATCATATCAGAGAAAATCATTGGTAGGAATTCATCTAAAGTTTATACCTACAAAATTAGTATTATAAAGAAAATCATAAATAAAATTCACCTTGATTTGATAACTTGGAGATTTGTATTTATCTTTATGAATTCCAAATAGTGGTTTCTTACGTCCTCCTTCTATATAGTGATAAAGTTCTCCAGCAATGTTAAGATCTGTAAATCCTGCAGCTTCCCCACCTCTCCCAAACAGTACTAAGCCAAGAGCAAGTCCAGCAGCCAGAGAATAAGATTCTCGATCATTTGAATTTTCCATTTCAGGACCTGGTGGACGGCCAATTTCTTGTAAAAGGACTTCTGCCATATGGCGATGAGCTGTGTCTTGATAAACTAATCCCACTCCAATTATTGCTGCAACCTGGATGAAAAATACAATATTAACTCAAAGAACTTGACTTCAGCATCAAAACATTGACACAAATTACATCAACTCTATGTATGAGTCCTCTAACATTATGTAAGAATCAGAGAAAAAACATCAAAATATTAAAAAAAATAAAAATAAATAAATTTACTTAACTACAGACTTCCTACTCTGACATAAACAAGACCCAACCATGTAGCAAAATGGCAAACCTGAACAGTGTGAGGGACATCCAGCTCTGTTGAAGTTGGAGGCAAAAGACATTCCAAGTGTACACTCAGTAGTTTTGTGGTTTGAATATCCATTGTTCCTCGTTTGGCTACAGATATCCCAAGCAAAAGTCCAACACAAGTCATTTCATGCCCTCTTGCTAGGTAATCATGCATGTTGACAGTTGCTAAGTTTCTTAAGTGACCATTGAGTCCAAGAGCCATGAGAAAGCCTGCATGTTCTGTCGGACTATCTAAAGACCCCTTAGGTTTATTATATACTATCCAGGTGGAGTCTATTTCACCACAGTTGGGAGCAATTTTGAGTCCTGCTGCAACACCATTGTGGAAGTGTGGCCACATATCCATATTTGGAGGTACTTCAATGTTGGAAAGGTCAATTGTTGTTCCCCTTGGAGGAGCCTTGCCGGAAAGGTTGAGTTTGGGTATTGGAAGAGTTTCAGTGATCACAGGAGCAGAAGTGCATAATGTAAACATCCCTCGTCCAACAGGTAGTGCCATAGTTCTGATGCAGAGGGCATATAAATGTCTTTCTTGCTCTTCTAGGAAATCATGATCAGATACCTCTGGTCGCTGAACTATGTTGATTGTAACAGCACGAGATGAACACAACATACGTCGTACTTCTGCTATGCGCTGATCCTCACACCATCTAAGAGCCAACATGTCCATATCTAAGGTCTCCATACCATCATCTTCTTCTTTAGATGGTTGTGACACTTTCTTTACCTCTTGCACTGAATCTGGATCATGATGACATCTAACTCTTATGTTAAATGGATCCTTTGGCTTTTTCCCATTATCTTCATTTTTTGCAGCTTCTTCCCTGTGAGCAACAAGGTCAGGTCTGTGGATGAGGTGGTAAGCTGAGGCAGGCCAGTCCTGTGGGGGCCAAGTGCGACACATGTGTTGTGCATTCATCAAAATCAAAGAAACCCCAGGGGAGAGAAGCTGAATGTCTCTGACAGTCAGTCCAAGTTGATCTGTTAAAAGAACAATTTTTTCATGAATTCTAGGATTGTTCTCTGAATAATACTGTGAATTCAGTGATATATTTGAGGTGGCAAATGGTTTTTGATTGCTAGGACTAATGCGTTTCAAAAATCGTTCCACAGGAATATCCTGTAAACCACAATCTGCTGCTGCTACAGAGTACAGTAAAATTAGGTTTTTGGTAGTGATGCAAACCTGAGGTATATATGGGAAAGGCTCAGGCTCAATCCCTCCCATTATTGTGTATAAGTGAGCTAATACATGAGGAGGCTTCTCAGTAAAGTATCCTGGGTATGTCAACTTTTGCGACTCCTCTAATGGCACCTGAGGAGGAGGACCATGTAATGGACACACAGTGGGAAAATCCCTCCAATAATGGTGGAGATATCGAATACCTCTTAAATCTGAGGCTAGCTGATCTAGACAAGTTACTAAGAGGCTGCAAAACTCCCAATGTAATGTGTTTAACTTAAAGTCTTCATATACTAAGTGAAGAGCAAAAAGAATTGTTGGAAGATGGGAAAATAAAGGTGCACTTGTATTAACTGTGCCCTTGCTAACTTCCTTTGGTTTTTGCAGTACACCAACTTTCTGTAATCCAAGCATTTCACTAAGACTATTTCCAGCTGCCATGTGAAATGATGATGATAACATGTATTCCCAATCATTATCTGAACCACTTTCTGCAGCACGAAACTTCTTTGTTGCTACAAGAGGACTACATGAGTCAGAGCCTTCAACTGGACAAGTTAGAGCTAATTTGTCAGTATCATAACCAATCATAGATAATAGCATCATTGAAAACAAAGTCCATTCCCCTTGGGGAGAAAAATCACCAGACCCTGGGGCATTCCTAGTTGCATACCACTTGTTAACCAACTGGAGAGCAGCATCTCGGGGAAGAATGTACTTAAGAGCAGCTAAGGAATGCTTCACAAGTGGAGAAGATGTAATTTCTGGGAGTGTTATTCTGTACAAATTTCCATTTGCATGTTCTAATGTGACTCGCACATCAGATGGATCTCTTAAAGATACAATTGCAGATGAAAGAGGCAGATTTGGATCATCAGCGAAGGATCCATCTATGTGTGACCGCTCAGTAATTACTGGAGAGAGACCTACTTCAAACTTTGCTTCCAAAGATGAAGCTGGCCTGCTTGAAGTAAGGAGACTTGATCGACGGAGTGGTGTCGTTGCTGGACTTTGAAGCCTAGATGATATGTTCAAAGACGAAAAATCTTTGAAAAGCGATGAGTTAAAGGAAAGCAATCCACAAAGGTTAATACGACAGACATGGACTGCCCCTGTATAAAGGGATAAACTGTTACTGCCATCAACTACGATCATCATCTTAAGTGCTTTAACAGGCAAAGCATCTTTGGCTGGTATAGAGGATATAGAGCCCAAAATAAGACTAGAGCGATCATTGGTATAATCATACTTGATGCAACGAAGCATTCCTGCCTGGGACAGCATTAAACAAAGATACCGCTGACCAACACTATCTTCTGTCAGGAATGCCTTAGTAGCTCGGGCAAGTGAATGATCAGTCCACAGGTGATCTAGGCAAATATCTGGAACCAATGGTTCTGGTTCAGCAAGGGTTTCATTGAGAGAGGCAATCTGTGGTGTCCGAGGTGTGCGTGGTCCAGAAGACCGACTTGGAGAGGGAGTCATAGCAAGCCGCAGATGCTGTCCACCAAACACTGATGGTGACTGGGTTCGACTGAAAAATACAGAGGAAAACATTAATCTACTAATCTTAACAATTACTAGCATTTCAGAAAACTTTTATATGCAATACTGAGTATGGCAGTTCATGTTATCTTATTCATTCCTGCATGAAAGTAGATCTTTCCAAAAGATGCCCCCAGAAAAATCAATCAAATGGGGTCAATTTTCTCTGCATGATATGGTGTCTTAAACAGACAGTTCATGGTCTATCAGACTAGGTTGCCTGGATTACTTCCCTTCCACATGCACAGAAAAGAGATCTGACTATTCCCTCTTCATCATCTACCACACCAGTTATCCAAACTAGTATCCAACAAGCATTTAGGTGTCACTTTATATCAATTCAGTAACTTCTCATTATCACAATGAAAAGTCTGTTTTTTAGCAGTTACGATCTTATCAAAATCAATCTAACAACATCCACTTGGTTTCCCATGACTTGTAAATCTAATGATAGTTCTTGTCTATATAAACTTACCTGATTTTATTTTTGCTTTCCACCCATGAAAGAATTCTTTATGATTCAGCCCTATGAATCATTGTGGACTTAAATAACTAGTTAATTTTTCAGCAAAAAAAAAAATATCACCTTTGAGAAATCAGAATACAAGAACAGGAGGGTTTCCAACCCCACACTCCTTTCCCCATTAGTCACATTCTATGACATACAGGGAATGTGGAGGTAGTCACATTCTATGACATACAGGGAATGTGGAGGCAAAATTCTTTCTCCCCTACCCCAGGAAACGGAAAAACAAGCGAAGCGGTGAGTGGTCAGCCTCCTCGAAGGATCAGGATGGGGTGTCTACATATGTGTGGATGTAACCAAGATGAGAAGAGAGGAAAGATAGGTAATATGTTGGAGGACAGAAACCTGGATGTTCTGGCTATGAGTGAAACAAAGCTTAAGGGTAAAGGGGAAGAATGATTTGAAAATGTCTCTGGAGGAAAGTTAGGGACTGGTGAGAGCTAAGGAAAGAGTAGCACTTACTAATGAAGCAGAAGTTGTGGGAGTATTAAGGAAGTGAATTCTAGACTGATGTGGGTAAAAATGAGAAGTTGCGGTGGAAAGCATGTAAATACAGTGAAACCCTGATTATCTGACAACAACAGAACCAGTGGAAAGTCACTTAACTGGAAGAAATATGATACACATACATTTTTCATAAAACTGAATTAAAGAAATATCATATAAAGAAAAATTTAAAATGAACTAGTCACACAAAACATTATACTGTACTGGGGTGTGCAAGAGTTGTGTCAGGATGCATATACCAGACTAGACCTGTTTCACTGGCATTAAGTATTTCTTCAGCAGACAAATTATACTCATTCACTAATATGCTAAATATTGTGATGTCCTCCTCAGCACTTAGCTCATCTGCAAAATTCTTTCACCAATGATTCCATGAAACAATCTGAAATCTTTTAGCCACCTAACAGAAAAACTGCAAGGTTCCTCAGCATTCATTTTCTTCACTGATTTTGTGGAATATGTAATGTGGAAGAATCTAACAGTTACTCTGTACCTTTCAGTATGAATAAGAAACTATTTATGCAGGAATGAAACATTTTGTCCTGTATAAGATATCTAAAAATGTAATGACATAGAATTATATATTTAGGTTTCCTCTAAAAAATTATCTGTCGATATACATTAATACTGTTATCTAAAACTTCTAAAATATTTTCATCCCTTCCCTTGTTTTCATACAATTCATACTTGACTCTGAGAGGCCTATATTTATGGCATTCTGTTTGTACATCTTCTAAAGTAATATTGCAAATGCATGGTCACTTAATGGAGAAGAGACCTGCCCCAGTATATAACCAATCCTCAATCAACAAAGAAGTCTCAAATTGGCAATGTTCTACTACATTTCATTTACTCCCTGCTGCACATTAACCTAGCACAACTGTGGCCAAGACTTTTCTGGCATTTAGCTGGGATTCTGGTAACAGATGACCCCAAATCAAGTGAATAACAACCTTGCAAGTGTTTCATTTGCTTTCAAACCATAACTGGCAGGCTCATGGAAGACAGTTTTTAAGTTCTGATAGTGTGTTGGGAGCTGAACTTTATTTCCTCAGGGACCACTTGCTGAGGTATGAGGTATGTTTACTTGAACAATGAATATTATGTAAAGCAGTTGATGACTTACCTGAGAGTTGCCATATGGTTTCTTGGTGTCTGGGACTGCTGTGTCTTTGGAGTAGTCAAAATACTTGGAAAAATACCAGATCTTGTTCGGGAGCTAGCAGGAGTTGGTGAATGGGAGGTTACTTGAGCAGCAGGAGAAGCTATATGGGAGTGGTTTGGAGAAAATGAGTGACTATATGAGTAGGAGTGCAGTTGAGCAAATGATCCAGGATTGGAAAGTATAGAGGAGACAGGGGTGGTGCTTAAGCTGGCTTGAACATTGCTCTGAAGTACCAAGTTGTTTTCCTGAAACAATGAAAACATTTTGATGAAAATATTATTGTATTTTTCTATTTATTAACTAAATATCCAGTAAAATCATATATCTTTCATTAGTAAAATAGCTTTGCATGAGAGCAGCATACCAGTAAAAAATATACACCCATACACTTTTTCTTTTCTTTCAGAGTTGTCTACTATTTTCTTCTTTACCAAGGTAGCAACAGGAACATATGACTGAGCCTTAGATGAAAACTCCTCACTTGGCTCTTTCCTCTGTTCCTTCTTTTGAAAAATAATAAAAGATGGGAGGATTTCTAGCCCCTCACTCCCATCTTTCTTAAAAGGTCCCAGATGAAAATATGAGAATGCCCAGTGAGGAAGCTGGAATAGTTACTCAATGCCATACCGGAAGAACTAATAAATGTACATGGAGTAACTAGAGAAACATTCACAGGAAAGCTAGACTTTTGGTTGAAGACAATACCACATGAGCTTCCATTAAACAATTATGCCTTGGGAAAACTCACTGAGAAAAACAGCATTATAATCAAGCAAGATATGAGATATGTAATAAGGTGGTGGTCAAGAGAAAAAGAGCTGTGCAACAAGAAAGTGATGCAGTGGGCACCAAATGCTAGTTCAGCAATCATGGCAAAATCTCATCATAGGAAGGTGCTCTTAGTCACCTACTATAACATAGAGAAGATGTATGGTTAGTATTCTCTCTCCCCTGTCCTCATGATTCATATCTATATTATTCATTTTCACTACATTTTATTATACTTGATCATCATTTCCCACATTTAGTGAGGTATTGCCAGGAAATGGACAAAGAAAGACCCATCCACTCCTACATATATATATATATATATATATAAATATATATATATATATATATATATATATACATATATGCACATACACGTACATATA
>JAYMFT010000005.1:320452-334919 GCA_038088735.1 Panulirus argus | reverse complement strand
CTCACTACCCTTCCTAATCTGCCCACCTCCCACCTTTCTCATGCCACATGCATCTCTTGCACATGCAATCACTGCTTGCCTAAATACATTCCATTCCTCACCCACTCCCCTCATTTCATTTGCTCTCACCTTCTGCCATTCTACACTCAATCTCTCCTGATACTTCTTCACACAAATCTCCTTTCAAAGCTCACTTACTCTCACCACTCTCTTCTCGCTGACATTCTCTCTCTTTTTTTGAAAACCTCTACAAATCCTCACCTTCACCTCCAAAAGATAGTGATCAGACATCCCACCAGCTGCCCCTCTCAGCACATTTACATCCAAAAGTCTCTTTTACATGCCCAACAATTAATAATGTCCGTTGACCATCTCTCCTACTTACATACGTATACTTGTGAATATCTCTCATTTTAAACTAGGTATTCCCAGTCAATAGTCTTTTTTCAGCACACAAATCCATGACCTCTTCACCATTTCCATTCTCAACACTGAATATCCCATATGCACCAATTATACCCTCAATTGCTACATTACTCACCTTCGCATTCAAATCACCCATCACTAATACCCGGTCTCTTGCACTAAAACTGCTGACACACACTATCACACACTCCCACAACTCCTGCCTCAGGAGTAGTGCTACTCCTTCCTGGGTTCTTGTCCTCCCACCAACCCCCAACTTCACTCCCAAGATGTTTCCAAACCATTCTTCCCCTTTACCCTCGAGCTTTGTTTCATTCAGTGCCAGAACATCCATGTTTCTTTCCTTAATCACACTACCTATCTCTCCTTTCTTCTCATCTTGGTTACATCCACACACATTCAGACACCCCACTTTAAGCCTTTGAGGAGGATGAGTACTACCTGCTTGACTCCTCCTTCTGTTTCTCCTTTTAGAAATTGAAATATATATATTTATTCTATTTATTCATTACACTTGACTGCTATTTCCCATGTAAGCAAGGTAGCGCCAGGAAACAGACAAAGAAAGATCCATCCACTCATATACACACAAATGTAAATGCACATATATGCACAATACATACATATACACATCAACAAATAAATATATACATACATATATAAACACATACACACATGTACATATTCATATTTGTTTGCCTCAATCCATTCCCAACACCACCTCGCCCCACAGGAAATAGTATCGCGAGGTAGCACCAGGATACACAAAAAGGCCACATTCACTCACACTCAGTCTCTAGCTGTCATGTGTAATGCACCAAAACCACAGCTCCCTATCCACATCTAGGCCCTACAGACCTTTCCATGGTTTACCCCAGACGTTTCACATGCCCTGGTTCAGTCCTTTGACAGCATGTCAACCCCAGTATACCACATCGTTCCATTTCACTCTATTCTGTGCATGCCTTTCACCTTCCTGCATGTTCAGGCCCCGACCACTTAAGATCCCTTTCATTCCATCCTACCACCTCCAATTTGGTCTCCCACTTCTCCTTGTTCCCTCCACCTCTGACACGTATATCCTCTTTGTCAACCTTTCCTTATTCATTCGTTCAGTATGTCCAAACCATTTCAACAAACCCTCTTCTGCTCTCTCCACCACACACTTTTTATTGCCAAACATCTCTCTTAACCTTACATTACTTACTCTATCCAACCATCTCACACCACATATTGTCCTTAAACATTTCATTTCCAACTCATCCACCCTCCTCTGTACAACTCTATCTATAGCCCATGCCTTACAAGCATATAATATTGCTGGAACTACTATTCCTTCAAACATACCCATTTTTGCTCTCTGAGATAATGTTCTCTCCTTCCACCCATTCTTCATCGCTCCCAGAACCTTTGCCCCCTCCCCCACCCTATGATTAGGGCCTCAACTGCTCATGTGTTCTCAGTAAAACACACACACACACACACAATGTGAAATTTGGGTTGATATTCACTGATGATTTTTGCCATTCTGGATGGTAGAAAGGCTACTGCAGTGATCTGGCTTTGTTCCAGGTTTAAATTTAGGTTGTTTCTCTGTTCTGACTTGATAATGCTTACTGCAGAGAAAGATGCTTCACAAAGGTAGGTAGAGCCTAAGGGGAGAAGGTTTTCCAAAGCCTTCTTTCCTTCGTCAGGGTGCTCCTTTACACAGCTGCAAAACCGTGTGAGGATCGAGCTTTCAAATATCAGTTTGAGGCCATGGTCTCAACACACTTCTAATAGTGCTTCCTGAAGGCAAATAAGAAGCTTCTTCATATTATTTTCAGATAGGAGGAATGGATTTCTAATGCAATTCAGCTGTACAGATCTCTCATATATGTCAGGAAAGTAAGATTTAAAAGCACAGATAAGGTTGGTCAAATGTTCCTCAATAACTGGTTTCACAGTCTCTCTCTGACAGAGGAAAACACGTAAAATATCCTCCTGAGCATATCTCCTTCCACAACTCAATTTTCCTTGCCTTGCAGAGACAAATTTAACTTATTCAGTTTGCTAAATATGTCTGCAAGATATGCCAGTTTTGTAAGCCAAGTAATGTTTTCAAAAATGTGGCAAAAGGAGATCAATGTTCTGACAAAAACAAGCCAACCTAATCTCGCAACTCGAACAACCTGGGGAATACCCTCCCTCTTGACAGCCAGAACACCGGTGTGTGTCAGACCCTATGCTTTTGCAATGTCTGTGAAACAAGCGAGCATTAAGTGGCCTTGACTTTATAAAGTTGATTACTTTGATGTCATCATTCAATATCCCATACAACTCTGAACTCATTTTTTTGGATGCCAATGATTCTCTGTGAATGATGCGATGAGTCCACTGTACATCAGGATTTTCCTTCTTAATCCAAGAACCGAGTCCCTTCACTTTCCTGGTCATGGATGAAGCAGCGTCTGTACATATGCTAATGCAAGATTTCTAACTAAGCCTTGGTTCAGAGAACTGATTAATAACACTGAAAATGGCTTCCCCAGTTGTGTGTTCTTCTAATTTATATCATCTCTATCAATGTATCTTACAAATGAAACAAGTTGAGCCTGTCCACTGGCATCAGTCGATTTGTCAGGTTGAAGGAAAAAAGACTGGCTTGTTTTCAGCTTATTTACACCTTGTTTAATAATATCTGTACTCATTTCATATACCCTTCAAGAGACAGTTTGGTGTGACAAAGATACAGCCTATAGTTGGTCAGCTGCCTTTTTATCTAGCATTTTTTCAGCAATCACAACTGCAGCTGGCAATATCAGTTCTTCAGCTTTAGCAACTAATAAAGATAATGGATGCTTCCAGAGCTTTGCTTGATGTTGTGGAGGCTTTCTTAAATGTTGTCTGGGAACATTTAAAAAAAAAAGTTTTCTTTTAAAAACTCCGCAAGTTTACCAACGTGACACTGATGCTTTGTGTTAAGGTGACGTTGAAGGTGAGCTGGTTTCATACCACTGTTGGCCAACCTCTCCGTACAAAAGAAGCACAAAGCTACCGGAGCATCAGAAATCATAGAAGTAAATCCAAAAAGCACATAATCTTCCTTGCATTGCCAATATCTAGGTAGGTCTGTTTTCTTTTTCTTCACAGCTGCTTGATTTCCTTCCCTTGCATTGCTGCTGCGGTTGTTAAAGACATCACATTTTAACCATCTATCCATATTTCTCGCTGTTAAAGAAATAAATGTGTCTGTAAGTTTACATGTGAATTTGGAAGAGAGATATTCACACTTTCACTTCTAAGACGAAACTGAGCAAGCATAACTTGAGCAAGAAGTTCAGCACTGTTCCCATAGGTGTCCTGTCACTTTTCCTCTCCCTCCCCCCTTCTTCCACCTCCCTTCAATTTCTTCCTTGTTCAGTTTATTTCTTACTCTGTTCTCTTGTCATTCATTTAAGTTGAAAACTGCATGAGAGTTGTGGTTATTTAACTATTCTGCATTCTTAAACAATAACCCATGCACACATACACATGCTCAATAAAGTTACTGATACAATATGCCATATGACCAGTATGTGATACAGTTTGGAAAAAAAAGAAAAAAAAAATCATTGTCTTCTCACATAACCCTGTGAACTATGCTGCGTACCCCCAGGGGTACATATACCCCAGTTTGGACAACACTGTTATATAAGATAGTAAGAGCTTGCTAAACATTTCCTTATCCATACATATGAAAGCTATTCATATATTTGCCAGCTGACAGTTTGTCTCCCTAACAATTCTCCTAATATTGCACTCTTGCAACAGGTTTGGGATGATGTTGACTCCCAAATCCTTCCCACATAGAGGATCCTGAGGCTTATTTCCTGCTCAATAGACATCATATTGGGGCTATTTTTTGCTCTGCTCTACCTTCATCATTATACATTTACCTAGGCTGAATTTCACCTCCCAAGTTTTAGGTCCCCACATAAACTGATGCAATCCTCCTTGCTTTTCACTTCCCTTAATACTTTTGCATCATCTGCAAACATATTCAGTCAAGTCATTAACATTGATCAAGAAGAATAATGGTCCCAGACCTGAACCGTGTAGCACTCTGTCAATCACTTCAACTCATTTGAAAAGGGCACCTCTAACACGATTTCTTTGCTCCTTCCAACTGAAATAACCTTCAATCCAACATAGTTACCCCATTATTTCTGTCCAATGATCCAGTTTAATATGCCTCCCATGTGGTACAGTGTCAAATGCTTTCTGACAGTCCAGATACAGACAATCCAGTCAACCCTCCCTTTTGTTCAGGAATGAGCTCCCTCTTTCGTACAACTCAAAGATGTTAGTGATGCGCTTTTTTTCTTTGTTGAAATCTCCAGTCACTGACAAAATTCCACATCAAGGCCGGGCCTTAACTGAAATCTAGAGAAAATGATGAAACGGAAAAGGAAAAGGCAAGGGAAAGTTTTTAAGAATTTTTTGAAAAGGTGAAAGCCTTGTTCTTTGAAATGTGCCAGGTCACAGTTATTGGGAAAGATATGGGAAGGTAGTGAGTTCCGAAGCTTCGACATGTAGGGAAAGAAGCAGTTATCAAAATGGTCCACCCATGAGTTGCCAATGGCCACACTATAATCATGTGAAGCAGTATCTTGCCGAGTATTGCGTGGTCTAGCTAGTGGTGGGGGCACACAAGCAGCCAGCTCTCGGTAGCAAAAATGCAAGTAATACCTATAGAAGAGGAAAAGTGAACCAACATTGTGGCGTAGAGCAAAGGGGTTAAGTTTGGAAGATAGCCTGGGACAGCTTATAAGTTGAACCGCTTTCGAGTCAACTCTGTCAAGTAAGGATACAGAGCTAGAACCACCCAAAATGCGAGAGCAGTACTCCATACAAGGACGAATCAATCCCTCGTATAAATAGAGCAACTGTTCAGAAGAGAAGTAGTTTTGACGACTAAACAGGACACCCAGTTTCTTAGAGGAAGACTTGGGTATTCCCATAATGTGGGGTTTCCAAGTAAGAGTGGATATTACAGTAATAACAAGTATGTTCATCGAGTCGAGGTGGACTTAAAGAATTGTCAAAGGAGAGACGAGAGTTGTGAAGAGTTTTCGATAGAGAAATGGGTAGAAATTGGGTCTTGAAGACATTAAACTTAAAAAGATTTTTTGTACCCAACTGAAATATCCTGTCCAAGTCTGAGTTTAAAAAGGAATCTGTGTCAAGATGAGATGCAGATCGAGTGAGAGAAAAGGGAGTAGGACTGATGAATGTGGATGAATGTAGTGTTGAGTCGTTAGCATATGAGTGCATCAGATTATTTGTGGAGGAGAGGAAATTGTTGAAAAAAAAAAAAAAAGTGTAAGGGACACGATAGAACCTTAAAGGACACTGCTGTTGATGGAGAAAAGTGGGGAGGCTGATCCTTCAACATCTACAGAGCTAACAGATTGGCCAGAGAAGAAGCTAGATATGAAGGAGCAAAGTGAGGGAGGGAAGCCAAAAGAGGGGAGATCAGAGATGAGACCCCAATGCCACTATCTGTTAAAAGCCTTAGATATGCCAAGGGCAACTACATATGACACCCCAAAATCTTCCAGGGATGATGACCAGACATTAGTAAGATAGGAATGAATATCACCAGTGGATATCACCTTACAGAAGCCATACTGGTGATCAGAGAGAGGACTGTGATTTTCAAGGTGTTTAAGGATATGGAAGTTGAGGAGGGATTCAAAGATTTTGGAAATGGTAGAAGTCAAAGAAATAGGAAGATAGTTAGAGGGGTCAAAAAGTAATGGTGTTTGAAAGAAGCAGTAAGAATGGATTTTGCAAAGCCCTATAGAGTGAGAGAAAATATACTAAACTGTCATACATATGGGGGAAGAATGACTAAAAGAGGTGACAGAATTTAAGTTTTTGGGAGTCATTTCAGTAAGTGGAATGCACTCTAGATATATCAGGTAAAGAGCTTTTAATATTGGCTTGATTCATCAGGCTGAAATGACTACTACATCAGTATCTATGATTGTTCAATTGTAATAAAAGATACAAAAACTGAACATTTTATGTTTACATACCTTCATGTGTCTGATAGCAAATTTTCTGATGGTGTACGTAGCAAGCACTTCTTCATGCACCAACCGGACTTGAATCAAACCATATAATTCACTTCCTTCCTTAGGCCAGTACTGGTCACATTTCTTCTGTAAAGTCGAGGAACACATCCTCAATATCATTCCAGTTATAATCAGAAGTTTTGTCTTGTGGCTGGCTGTTCTTGTAATTGAATTATTTATACAGATTGTAAAGTTAACACATAAAGTTTAAATATGGACCTTTAGCACTAGCTAACCCATCTGCCTTCAGCATCATTAAAAAATTAAAATAAACAAGGAACAGTTTCATTTACTACATGCAACATTCAATAAAACCATCCACAAGGGCAAAACTCCTACAAGTTTAGGCTCAGGCTCTCAAATAATTCCAGGTGACAACCTAGATGGCATATTCAATTTCTATATCTACAACACAACTATAACAACTAGAGGCTAGTCCCCTCCCACTCCCCACTTGGCCAACACATATTCATGGTCTACAGGGAACAAATTAATCGGATTCACCACCAAGAATGATGCTAGGTACCCATTAATCCATGTAAAATATACTTCTCAATTGATATTTCTTACAAACAATATGCAAAAGGACAACACTTGACTTATTTCTTATAATGTATTAACAAGATCCATCCTTGGTGATTTTTGATTCTCAAAAAGTCATAATAGAAATTCAACAACTGTCAAAAGATGGCCAAATAAGTAGAATGTGCAAAAAAAATTTACTAAAGCAGTTTTTGATAGGCTTTTTCAGTATGTTACAGTTATCAATAAATAATACTCCATACAAGAGGATTCTGCAAACAATTGTGCTTTAGACCAAGTGGGTTGTTGGCAATAGCAAGCAAGGATTGGTTGTGTACAGTGGCATGCCAAGCGAATGTCTCCCTTGTGCACACCTAGCATAAAGAAGTTTTGCACTGTGTATTATACAATACCTCTAGGCATTGGGTAGCTAGCTTTGGCTGTTTTTTAACAGTTTCCTATGAAAGGCAGAAAAGGAAAGAAAACAAATATTACCTTTCAATCCAAAATGGTTGGTGAACATAAGCTGAAAAGATTAGCTTCACTTGCTACTATGACAAGGAAGATATAGTCATAAGGAAAATTCCTTAATGCTCCACCAAGTGTAATATGTTTTGTCAAAGCTTGAATGTAAATGGATTACCAAGTGGATAATGTGAAATGAGATGTTTAATGTTTTTGTATTACAGTGAATAGACATTTCACATTCAAATTTCTTAATAATTTGAAAGTAATATTAATGTACAGTACCCTAATCATATTAAAAGCTATGTATGCAAAACCTTGACTGTTGCTGACTTCAGTTGCTGTTAATGATAGGTGTTCAGTATATATCTGCTACCAAATACACTAGTTCTCTTATCTAATATTAGAAAATACAGTGGCACACAGAGAATTTATCAACTCACCCTTCCCCTCTCCACAAGATTGGTGATCATGACGATGATATGAACCCTCTGCTCCCACACCATTCGCCAGAAAGTGTCAAAGGTGGATGGTAATGGGCCCTGGGTACCAATGTATGCTCGAGCTTTGTCATAACCATCAATATAATTTGCATTAACATATTCAATGGCTTTCTTTTGTCCAGGAAGTGGTCTAAGAGGAACACGTGTGTGGTCATCTGAAAAAAGGCAGAGATGATTTTTTTTCATCTACCTGGACCTAGGAAAACTAAGGCTCCACAAACATACATTAAAACTGGGGCAGGCATTCCATCAAATAAGTTTCTTCCATATTCTACACTTAAATTCTTTCTATTCAACAGACCTCTTAGTGGATGTTTAATTTTTCTCCCTTTTACGACTACCCGCAAATTCAATTATCCCATAACTATCCTCCAGAACATCATTCCTAAAATCTTAACTCATTAACAACACCCAAATTTCTGCCACCAAAATTGATATTATACTCAGAAAGTTCACATCTCAATGACAAAAAATTTACTCAATTGCATATATTTTCACAAATCCTTTTTCCCATATACCTGATGAAAGAGCCCTACCATTCTTTCCAGCTTTCTCTCTGATTCAGCTAACAACACAACACAATCTTGGTGTCCTGTTTAGATGCTGTTTCTTTTTCTCTTCTGAACAGTTGCTCCATTTATATAAGTGATTAATTTGTCCTTGTGTGGAGTACTGCTCCCACATATGGGGTGGGTTCTAGCTCTGTTTCCTTACTTGACAGAGTTGAGTCGAAAGCGCTCTGACTTATAAACTGTTCCAGGCTAATTTCTAAACTTGACCCCATTACCCAACTCCACAATGTTGGTTTGCTTTCCCTCTTCTATAGGTATTACTTTGGCTTTTGCTCCCGAGAACTGGCTGCTTGTGTGCTCCCACCACTAGCTAGACCATGCAATACTCAGCAAGCTGCTGCGTCACATAATTGTGTGGCCATGGGCAACTCAAGGGTGTTCCATTTTGATAACTGCTTCTCTCCCTACACGTTGGAAGTTCTGGAACTCTCTACCTTCTCATGTTTTTCCCAATAACTATGACCTAGCTCATTTCAAAAGACAGGTCTTTCACTTTCTCAAAAATTCGTTAATGCTTTACCTGTCTTTTTTCCCCCTTTGTCAAAAATTCTCTCTCTATTTCAATTTGGGCCTGGCCTTGATGTGGACTTTTGTCCATGACTGGAGGCTTCAAGAGAGAGAGAGAGAGAGAGAGAGAGAGAGAGAGAGAGAGAGAGAGAGAGAGAGAGAGAGAGAGAGAGAGGATAACTTCCATTTTACTTTATGCCTGTTCAACAGTATAATACATTCATTCCAGCTCAGTCTGATTAATGTAACTATAGTAACTTCCATTTTACTTTATCCTAATTCAGCATTACAATGCATTCACCCTAAGTCTCGCATAATGTCTATCTATCTATATCTTTGATGCCTTTTCCCACCTGGAACTCCCTCAAGAGGGTGCCCACAGCAATAGTACAGTCTCCACGATTAGTGAACTCCAGTGCCGCTTCTTTGCCTTTAGTGCCTAACACTTAACAGGCCAATGGCAGAGGGCAACTCTAGTTCAGTGTTTGCATAGGCTCCTACTGAATGTTTTACTGACTACTTCAGCCAAATGTTCCTACCTTCTACTTCTACAGTTTCTACCTACTGCTCCTGCCTAAATGTTCGTACCTACTAATTCTATCTATTGCTCCAACCATTTTGCCAAAAGGCAGAGCTAGTACATAGCACTCCCCTCAGGAAAATCTAGTTATGAAGAATGAGCTGCATGAGTTAAGTGTTGTCAAGTGTTATGTATGACAAGGAGAGACTGTATGGTTGCAGAAAGAATGCCAGTAGACCATGTGTGGATGAGGCAGAAATAAAAGAAAGCTATCTGGGTAACAGGAGTGCAACTTGACAACCAATGAACAGCTGTGCTCCATTCACAGCCGTCACTAACCCTCTCATACCCAAGCTCCTAATACCCAAGTGGGCAGTACTGGTAATATAACTCCCTAGTCATCGGCTCCCTACAAACTACTACCTTCTAATGTCCTACCTATATAAACATAAGGTACCTGTGGCAACTTATACAGTCTTGAAACAATGATGTGTACTTCTAACCACTCATACTCTCCTTTATTCAGACACATGCACTACTTCCATTATGCAAGTTCTTAGCATTCTGTACAGGCCTTTTATATGGCCAGGTCCACTACATACAGATGGTTTGTCTATCATCAAAGAGAAGCCAACCCAATCACTGTCATCATAAAAGTTGCATTTCCAATCAGCTGTGTCAAGCTATTTTCCTATTTGTGAGAAACAGCTGTTCACAGCAGCCATCCATGGTGATACTACCATCCTGAATCATGAGCATTAAAGTGGTATCTGAAACATTCTTATACCATCCTTGTTGGGACTGATGGTTTTACTCTGTCTCATCAAAACATAAACAGCGGGATAGTCTGGCCAACTTCTTAATTACACCATACACCTAAGCAAATCTCACTTACTTTCTTAATATAAGTGTCTTGTCATCTCCCTGCATTATCATTTTTACATGTAATCATGAGAGTCAACAAACCTATAGTCCCTAGTTCTCAGCATCCAATGATGCTAAGAATCTCCAGGTTCCCACCTGACTCTTCTGCCAATGAGAGGGAGGGTTTAGACAGTAGTAGTACCATGACCACTCTAACTTTCCTTCACTCTTCCATTCTTACGGTACTATAGCTCTCTTTCCCACAGACAAAGCACCTCTCTTTGGTTCCCACTTCTCTAACTCCACCTTGGATGATTCTAACATTCTTTCAGCCCCTGATACTCCTATTACTAATCCTATGCCCCTCCCCATAATCTCTTCCTGAACTATCCAAAATGAGCTTCTCTCTCTGGATACAAACAAGGCTTATGAACCTGGTGGTATTCATCCCTGTATATTAACAGCAAGTGCCTCCGAACTTACACATGTGCTTGCTTGTCTTTTCCATTTCTGTTTCAAAACAAGAACTTTTCCTCTTGAAAGCACACACTGGTACATCCCATTCCTATGAAGGATGACTGTTTTAACCCCTCTAACTACAGTCCTGTTGCTTTGACATCTAACATTTCCAAAGTCTTTGAATTCCTCCTCAACTCCCATATCTTCAGATATAATGAATCTCACAGTCTTCTCTCTGATCACCAGCATGGCTTCCATAATGCAAGATCTATCAGTGATATTCTTTCCCATCCTACTAATGTTTGGTAATCAACCCTGAAAGATTCTGGGGAATCCTGTGTAGTTCCCCTTAATACATCCAAAGCTTTTGATGGGGTCTGGCATTGGGGTCTCATTTCTAAGCACCCCTTTTCTAGCTTCCCTCCCTTACTTTGCTCCTTCACAACTATCTTCCTTTCTGGACGATCTATCTCTGTGGTTGTTGATAAATCAGTTTCTCCCCTTTCTCCATCAACAGTAGTGTCCTTAATGGTTCTGTCCTATACCGTGCACTTTCTTTCTCTTTATCCACAATTTTCTTTCTTCTATAAATAACCAAATGCAATCATACACTGATGACTCAATACTACAACCTTTCAATTCTGCTCCTTCTTCTCTCACTCAATTTGTATCTCATCTCAGCACAACTCCTCAATAAAACTGCCTCAATAAACTCAGACTTGGACATATCTTAGAGGGATAGATGAATCTGGTTAAGTTTAATGCCTCTAAGACCCAGTTTCTGCTCATCTCTCAAAAATTCCTCAACTTTTCTCTCTCCATTGATGTTTCTGTAATTCCACCTCTTGACTCAACGAACATACTTGTTATTACTGTGACATCCACACTGTTTTGGATACCCAAATTACAGAAATAACCAAGTCTGCCTTTAAGAAACTGACTCCTGTTCATATGATGAAATTTCTTTTCTTCTGAACAACTGCTCTGTTGAAACAAAGAAATGACCTGTCTTTGTATGGAGTATTGCTCTTACATCTGGGTTATGGTTCTAGCTCTGCATCCTTACTTGAGACAGTTCAGTTGAAAATGGTCCAACTTATCAACTGTCCCAGGCTAACTTCAAAACTTCACCCACTTGCTCTATGCCACAATGTTGGTTCACTTTCCCTCTTCTATAGGAATAACTTTTTTGCTTCTGAAAGCTTGCTGCTTATGTGTCCCAACCACTAGCTAGACCATGCAATACTACTCAGCAAGCTGCTGCCTCTGATGATTACTGTGTGGCCACTGCCACCTCAAGGGTGGGCAGTTTTGATAACCATTTCTTACCCTACACCTCAAAAGCTTTGGTACTCTCTATCCTCTCATGTCTTTCCCAATAACTGTGACCTGGCACTTTATAAAAGACTGGTTTTCAACCTCCTCCAAAATTTGTAAATTCTTCTCCTTACTTCTTTTTCTCTTTCATTACCCTCTTTATATTTCAGTTAAGGCCCAGTCTTGATGTGGACTTTTGTCCATGACTGGAACCTCCAATGAAAAAAAGAAGTATGACACAATCAGAGACTAAGAGTGAATTAAAACATCAGCATCGTGTACGATACATGTGTCATATGCATGGGCCCACGAGATGTTGTGGGGTGCCATATAAGAAGACATCTTCATATCCAGTCCATCTGCTTGAGGGTATGTTCACAAAAATAATCAGTCTATGAGATGTTACCAGACTCCATCCACTTGAAGTTACACTGGAAGTGAAAAGTCACCCTTGGCGAGAAAGTTTCTTTGATGATGACGTATCAGGGTACAATCTTAGTAGGCACTAGCTGGTAGGCAGCCATCAACCAGAAAGGTTTATTACCAGTACTACCCGTCTGTTTATTGGGAGGGTTAGTGATGGCTAGCTACATTGTGAGCCAGCACTTCAGTAGCTGTCGAGCTGCACTCCTCCCCAAGTAGATGTCACTTCTTTTTGCCTCACCCATAAGTGGACTACTTGCTCTGTCCAGATACAAGCTTTCTTTGTCATACATAATACTTGACAAAACTTAATTCACACAGCTCATTCTTCCAAACTCTAGATTTTCTTGTGGTGAGAGCTGTGTGCTCGCCCTGTCTTTTGGCAAAATGGTAGGAGCAACAGATAGAAGTACTTGGTAGAAAAATTTAAGTAGGAGCTTTAGGTGGAAACAATAGGTAAAAGTAGTTGGTAAGAAAAACCTTAACTCACACAGCTCATTCTTCCAAACTTTAGATTTTCTTGTGGTGAGTGGTGTGTGCTCGCCTTGCCTTTTGGCAAAATGGTAGGAGTAACAGATAGAAATACTTGGTAGAAAAATTTAGGAGGCAGCTTTAGGTAGAAACATTAGGTAAAAGTAGTTGGTAAGAAATTGGGTGAGAGCATTAGGTAAAAGTAGTTGGTAAGAAAATTGGGTGACAGCATTAGGAAGTAGTAGACAGTGGAAAATTAGGTATGAGCCTGTACAAACACTGTGCTAGACTTGCCCTCTGCAAGTTGCCTGTTAAGGGCGAGGCACTAAAGGCTAAAAATCGGCACTGGAGTTCACTAGTTATGGAGACTACTGCCATGGTCACCCCACTTCAGGGAGTTCCAGATGGCATCAGAGATATAGATGGATAATAGATAGAATACAGTCTCATCAAAGGGCTGCTCACTTAAAAAAAGTCCATCCTGTAATAACCTATTTGTACTGGCCAGGTGGTATAACAATAAAGTAGAACCTATGTTATCCATAATTCAAGACAATGAAAAGGTAAAAACAACACTTCTTCATTTTCAGTCAGCATCCCTCCATTTTCCAAAAACAAAACTGAAAAACTGAAAATATATATAATTCTTTTTTTTTTTTAAATTTGAAGGCTCCAGTCACAGACAAAAGTCCACATCAAGGCCGGGCCCTAATTGAAATATAGAGAGAATTAAGAAACGTGAAAAAAAGAAAAAAAAAAAAGATGGAAATTACTTACAAATTTTTAAGAAAGTGAAAGACCAGTCTTTTGAAATGAGCCAGATCATAGTTATTGGGAAAAACACGAGAAGGTAGAGAGTTCCAAAGCTTCGCGTGTAGGTAAAGAAGCAGTTATCAAAACGGCACACCCTTGAGTTGCCCATGGCCACACAATAATTATGTGACACAGCAGCTTGCCGAGTACTGTATGGTCTAGCTAGTGGAGGGAGCACACAAGCAGCCAGCTCTCAGGAGCAAAAGCCAAAGTAATACCTATAGAAGAGGGAAAGCAAACCAACAGTGCAGCGTAGGGCAAGGGGGTCAAGTTTAGAAATTAGCCTGGGGCAGGTTATAAGTTGGACTGCTTTCGACTCAACTCTGTCAAGTAAGGAAACATACAGTAATCCCTTGATTTAATGGGCCCTGACATAACGGATTTCAGATTCAACGGACCGGGCAAATAATAATACATTAATTAACAATTTTTTATATTTTTATTATACTTGATCGCTGTTTCCCGCGTCAGCGAGGTAGCGCCAGGAAACAGACGAAGAAAAAA
>JAYMFT010000005.1:278255-304979 GCA_038088735.1 Panulirus argus | reverse complement strand
ATCTTAGGGAAGTGTGTGTGTCAAGACCCTGCTGTGGGGAGGGAATCTTAGGGAAGTGTGTGTGTCAAGACCCTGCTGTGGGGAGGGAATCTTAGGGAAGTGTGTGTGTCAAGACCCTGCTATGGGGAGGGGATCTCGGGGAAGTGTGTGTGTCAAGACCCCACAGTAGGGAGGGGATCTCGTTCATATCTTTATCTGTCCCAACTGGTGGCCAGCATCTGTGGCATGTGTTAACCCTTGACAAATCAATAATGTTGAAATTAAACAAAATATTCAGACTCAACAGCTGAATCACCTCCCGCTAGAAATTCTCAAGTGATACAAGATATCGTTGACCTTTCAACTTTGAATCTATCAATACATTACTGTTAATGTATTGACATCTTGCAACATTCCCCATAATGCATCAGGCGGTTATCAATATTGCCAAAGGATTATCACATATTGTATGTAATCTAAGAATCTATTCCCATTTTGATGTGATCTTGAATTACTGTAGTGAATTAATACTGACGAGGGGCCAAGAGCAGCTCAGCGCCCCAGGGCCCAGGAGAACAAGCTCAGCTGTAGGACGCTGCTCCTCTCCGGCAACACTCTGCCCTCTCCTCTCACTCACCGTCGCACCTTCCGCCCGCGCCCACACAAATAACAGTAAAGGCCGTCCCTTTCTGCCCCAAGTTGCTAACTTTCCTCGTTCCCTCCCCAGGCAGCATATAACCCCTCCTCCCCCTCCCCACTTCCCCAGCAGCCAACGAAAGCTTTTACTTTCCCTTCTCTCCCTTCCTTCCTGCCACAGAAATTTCTCTAGTATCTCCTCCCTCCCTCCCTCCCTCCCTCCCTCCCTACAGTATCAGGAGTTAACCGCTCTCCATCCGACCTTCAGAGGCATCAACTGGTATCTCTCTCTCTCTCTCTCTCTCAGCACTAACTTCCGTCTCCCTTCCCCTCCTCTCTTAGCCGTAGATCAAGTCCCTCCTCCTCCAGCAGCAACAGCGAACGTCCTTTCCCTGCCCTTCCCCAGCAGCAGCAACAGCCAGTGCCCCCCCCCTCCCTTCCGACCTCACCACCAGCAGCTAATGTCCCTCACTTCCACCAGCAGCAATGATAGTTAATGTGTCTCCCTCTCCTGGTAGTAGCACCTTACTTCCGTCTCCCAAAACCAGCGTCGGAAATATTCCTCCCAGCATCGACAATCAGCTATTTTCTTTCTAGCCCTCTCCAACAGTAGCAACTAAAGCCCATCTGTCCCTCTTCTAGCAACCCGCAGCTAACTCCCACCAGTTCCCTGCTAACGATCTTTCCTGCTTCTCATGGCTGCAGCAGCTAACGCCCCTCCCATCTGACTTAGTCACAGAAAAAACATCTCTTCTTCCTCCAACAGAAGCGGAAGCCAACACCTTTATTTCTTCCTCTCGTCTCCAACAGTAGCAAATAATGTCTCATCCCGCCTCCCTACCACACCAGCTAACAACTCCCTCATTCCCCGACAGCTATAGCAGTCGACGCACTACCATCCCTTTTCCAGCAGTAGCAAGACTAGATGCCCTTCTCTTCCCTCCATGGCATCAGAAGCAAAGTCCTCTCCCTCCCTCAGCAGCAACAGTAGCTAATGCCTCTCCTTCCCCCAGCAGTAATGGCAACTAACGTCTTTCCTTTTCTCCTCCAGCAGCAGTAGCAGCCAACGCCCTTACAAGCCCCTCTAGAGCAGCAGCAAGAGCTGACGTCCCTCATTCCCTGCCCAGGCAACAGCAGTCAACACCCTTCCATCCCTACCAGCAGCAGAGGTTAATACCCCCCTCTTCTCGCAGCATCAGCTAACGTTCCTGCAGCAGCAGCAGCAGCATTAGCAGCATCAGCTAACGCTTCTTCCTCCTCCTCCTCCTCCTCAGCAGCAGCAGCAGCTAACGGCTCGTCTCCGCAGGTGTGCGGTCTCGCGGTGCTGGGTAAGGAGAACATCATGCGGCACGCGGCTGAGCAGCACGAAGGTCGCGGCGCCTACCAGTGCCAGTACTGCAAGAAGGTAGGTGCCTGCCTGGCCTGCACGCTTCACCTAGCATGACACTTGTCTAGTGCTGCCGCCGCTGCACCTTCACACTCCCTGCTTGTCGCGGGACATCCACCACGCACGCCTACACTCCCGCCCGTTGGCCAAAGTTGGCAACGTAATCGGTGGTACAAGAAGCAACTTTCGCATTCAATTCACCCATCGCTAATGCCCGATCTCTCGCATCAAAAATGCTGATACATTCATTCAGCTGCTCCCAAAACACTTGCCTCCCTTCATCATTCTTCACGCAGCATTTATGAGTTTCAGTTCTTTCAGTAAATTGTAATCTCAGCTGAAGAGCAGTGACCGCTTCTATAGTGCTTCTAACTTGTATTGTGTCGTAAGGGACGAATCCATCGCAGGAAGTGGTGGTAGTAGCTAACTCGTCCACCAGAAGCGGAACTCAGCGCCACAAAAGGCGCCGACTAACCTCCCATGTACATACATTTCGCCTTACCGCACCACATCAGATTTAGGGGGAACTCCAACGAACACTGTCTTGCTAACACTATCAGGAATCACTCTGGTGGCCTCTTTTGCCTCCGGTCTGATGACTGTAGCGACCTTAGTTCACTACAGTCTTTTGAGAATCTGCTGGAGGACCAGGCGACCTGACTTCACTCCTCTTGTCAATGGCCACACAACACCAGTGCCAAACAAAACGCAGGCAAGCAAACTCAGGACATCCCATTATACATATTTCTCTGGCGTCAGTAACACGGTGTTACCTATGACACATATGATCAGTGAGATTGTGACTTTCAACCTGTGACCGTTATAGAGTTCCATCTAATTAGCTCAGGCATTCAGAAGCAAAGGTACTTTTCTTTACATATAGATGTTTTCGGATACAACTGAGGGGTGAAGATATTTCTTTAGACACCATACATCTCTGAAAACGAGAATTTTCCAGGGTAGCTTTTTTATTTATAGATGGCAGGATGGTCCTCGCTCACAAGTGGCCAGGCCACTCGGTAGGATGGTCCTCACTCACAGGTGGCCAGGCCTTCCATTTTCAAGACACTTATGGTGGCCCATACGCTCAGGTCACGACTGAAAGCAGTAGCACAAGTTGGTGACACTGTGTACTCATGCAAATCATCCAAAGAAACCTGAACTTGTACTCGCTACACACCAGAGAAACCTATCGCTACTAAAACAGAGAAACCTGTGCTTGTGCTCCCCGTGACAATAGAAAAACCTGTTCTTGTACTCTCTACACAGCAAGAAACCTGCACTCGCTATACAACAAGAAACTTGTACTTCTACTCACTACACAAGAAGGAACCTGTACTTTACTCACCACATCAACAGAGAAACCTGTCCTTGAACTCGCTACAACAACAGACAAACCTGTACTTGTACTCGCTAAACGACAAGAAACCTGCATTTCTACTCACTATACAACAGAGAAACCTATACTTGTGCTCACTTCAACAACAGAGGAAACTGTCCTTGTATTCACTACAACAACAGAGGAAGACCTAGGAAGAATAGTTGAGCATAAAACTGGCAAAACATATCTTCAGTTTATGTCTTGCCTAAATCGGTTCATGCGACGGGAGAGCCCTGCTGATGATATCGAAGATATCAAATAGAAAACGGACGAGTTATGAGTTTACCTTAGGTGCTGCGATTGTACTAGACACCACATAAACACGAGTTTTGATAATCGTCTCCTTTATTGTAGGTTAAAATGGAATAGATTTATTCGGTCGAGCAGCAAAAAGTTCCCATATATATAGATAAAACACGCGGTAAATTTAGAAAAAAGAAATCCACTGTAGTGAGACGTGAATACAGGAATATGCGAGTGCAGAAGATGCGTTACAGTGCAGGATGGGAACATCCGTGCACAGACGTGCGACGCGTCCTGATGGCCAGTGATGGAGGAAGCGGCGTGCCCTCGCGGGTCCGGGTGTGGTTGGTGGGTGTCCCTGCGTCAGGTAGGTCTTGTCCTCTTGTTGAAGACGACTCACAAGTTGACCATCTGTTATAGTGTGGGTCACGGAATCAATTTTTTCACATGAAATGATTATTTTTGTCTGCATTATTTTTTTCCTTTCCCGGTCAGGGAAGGATAATATTCAACATTAGAAGACCTTTGTAACCTGCTCTTATCACATTTTTATATAAAGTCTATAGATCTAATTGCTTATATATACATATATTAATAATAATAATCCCCTAAATTTAGATACAAGGCACTAAAAAATTATTACTGAGTGACATAATGGCCCCTTAAACATAGGCACAAAGCGCTTAAAAGTACTATATCAGCCCACCCATTTTCACACACACACGAAAATAAGATATAATTTTCTTTAGCGTACTAGATGAGAATAAAAGATATATATGAAATAGACGACCCCATTAGTAAGCTTAGCTTAATGGGGCATTAGACAGATGATCAGCTTTTGGTATATTAGCATGTAGTCAACCTGCATGCCGCATGAAGGTCTAGTTGTATGTGCATGATGCATGGCCGAAATGCACGCCCACCCATCCCCCTCCACCTTCCCAAGCCCCCCTCCCCGCCCGCCACCCAGCCCGGTTCCCCCCGGCCGCCCCTCCCCTCTCCGCCACCCCTCGCCCGCACCCCCTTCACCTCACGGACACTCACAGGAAAGGGACGGGAAAGCTCCCGCCCTCACATCTTACCTTTCTGGGTCCACAAGAATTTCATTTTGATTTATTTTTCTCTCAATAAATGATTGATTTTGGTCTCTGGAAACAAAGTTATTTTTCATATGATTTGATTTATCATATTATTTCTTGTAGCAAGATTTTTAAGCCAAGGCTCCTTGCTCCGGAAGCTGGGGCCATGCAAACCTCGATGCCGTTTTGCTTTTGCGCATAGTAGGAAGTGTGTTTTGGTCGGTCCAGGACTTTTTTTTTTTGTTACTTTTCTGATATTTTTCCACATCCCAGACGTATTTTGGCCTAGTTTCAAATGTCTCTGGGCTGGTACACACCCTGCAGGGGTTAGGTCAGCAGAGCAGTATTAGTATGAACTTGTAGCCCACCTGGGATCACTGAGGGTCAGCGCTTTCTGGCCTTGTCCATCAGTTCCTCTCGCTGAGCAGTCCCAAAAAACACGGCCAAAGCCGCCTGCATTGCTGGAGCTTTGGTCTGACCTGATATGGCAGAGGTCACCCAGTAGAACGCTACGCTAATTAGTGCTTCACCACACTGGAGCTTCGTTATCAGTGTTTTAACTGCCAGGAAAGGTCTCCCGTGTGATGATCCGCTAAGGTTACTTACTCTTAGAACACCAAACTGCTGCTGTTCAGATGTTTCTGTCGTTAGCGAGAGGGCAGAGCAGACGAGTACCAGAAAGACCCCAAGAGAAGCTTTTGTCTATTATTTTTGTAGCCCAGAATCAGCCGCCAGTTGTCCAATAAGACAGGACATTGTGGTCGGGGTTTAAGCCTCTTCGAACTCGTAAGTCTTCATCGTTCGTTGGATTCGCTGTAGTTTCGAAGCCCAGGATTTTGCTACGTATCACAGAGATCATACGCTCCTGATGCACCACCTTGAGACACACACACGTATTTCTGTTTCCTCTTTTGAAACGCGTCGAGTCTGGAAGTTATAATTTGGTTGGCCTTTTTGGTTGGTATATGTATATTTTTTTTGAATTGGTCTTTGGTTAGTCTTTCGTTGTTGGTCTTGCTAAAGTAAATAAAGATAAAGAGGCATTGCATAGACACAGTTAAAATCTAGGTAACACGCCAGCTTTCTATGGTCTGTAGAGGTACTTGTTACATCAAGCTAAAATACTCGAAGTTTGTTATGATAAGGTTATGAGAACTAGTCAAAGTTGTATGCATGTTTGACATATTATATCTTATAGTCCTGAATCATCAGCTCAAGATCATCCCCTTAAGTCATTATGATCGATAATTGCTCTTGTTTATCGTAACATTACCCTTCTTTAAGGAATCTAAAAATTTTACTAGTCTAGGGTATATATATATATATATATATATATCTATTCTTTTTATCCCAGTAGTTGCCATGAGATGAGAAAGAATTTGAGTTTTTTAAGCACGGACATAACAACATCTAAGCACGGATGATAACTTAGGATGATGTCATATTATTTTATTGGTGATCTGATTAATGTTATGAGATCTTAGTATTCTAGACCAGTTTCTACAATTTTATAGATGAATTTGTTTTCATGACTTAGCTCTTAGCTTTCCATTTGCTTCATGTGACCTATAAAATAGTTTAATCAATCCAACATTAATGAGCACATCTTGGTCTGTGATAGACACCAAATTACACCATTAGTCATACTGATAAGAGAGGAGTTGTTCCCTCACATTTTTTTTTTCTTTTGAAGTTAGAAGCATAAGATTCTCTCGCATGTCTTGACCAAATAGACATTAAGAAAGTCCTGTAAGTGACGAGACAAGTGTCTGGTCCTCGCTTGTTTAGTCTGACAAGGTGCAGAGTAATGGTACAGTCTCATGCAAAAGAATAAGCTAAGAAGTGTTTCCTTAAGCAAATGCAAGTTAAGAATATGAACGCATTGAGAGACAGGTTGAGACAACTTTACTAGTCAGAGATTTCTTCAAAATCCAGAGAAACTACAAACTTCTCGTCCTGACTAATGTCCTAATCATACCATAGAGATGATATCACTGAGACATGACTTTATGATTCATCTTAGAGTACTGAAAATCATTTCAATGTTTCTTAAAGAAAATTTTCTACAGACATGTTACCTTGATGTTATGTGTTATTGCCAATGTCTCATATGATAGGAGGTTAAAACGAAAAAAAAAAAAAGAGACTGCAAGACTAGTTCACTAACCAAAGATTTATTTCAAAATAAGGCCATAAGCATACATCTCAACGTCTTAATGAGGTTGTTTTTTCAGACAGACGATGATTCTAAGTTGATCTTGTCATTCGGGCACAAGCTGATGGTTCCCCATCGTTTTGTTTCGGCAGTGTCAGACAAGCACCGATTGGTTTGGTGGGATCTATGAGGCATCAACTGGTTTCCGTGGCATCAGTCGAGTACTAGTTGGTTCCTGGTAGAATACGTCAGGAAACAGGTGGTCTTAACAGGTTCCCGCCAAGCGCTAGTAGCTTTTTATGGTACACATCCCGCCTCAGGTGGTTTTGATGGGCTTCGTCAGGTATCAGTTAGTCTGTACACTTCTTAGTCCTTATGGCGTTCATTAAGCACCAGCTGCACCTGGTCATCGTCGTGGTGATGTTAACCAAAAGTTAGTCTTCGCGGTGTTCGCGAGATCCCACTTGGTCTTTCATGGTATCCCTCAAGAGCTATTTGGTCCTTTTGGTATCCATCAAGCGCCAGTTGCTTTTCATGAATAGTGTCAAGCACCAACTCGTCTTTGGTCTTTTCTTTTTGGGACTAATTGGTTCTTAAGGTGTCCATAAGGCATAAGTCAGACTTCACGATATCCAGTCAGGCACCAGCTGATCTTCGTGAGATCAGCCTTAACTTGACCTTTCTTGTATTCATCAAAAACCAGCTGGTTTAATTGGGATCCACCTCAGACCAATTAATATTTGTGGTAAATGACGCAGTTAAAATGGTTTTAGTGGCCCCAATTCAGACACCAGTTGGTTAAAAAGTCACCATACGCCAGTCTGTTTTAGTTGAGTCACTCGGGCCCCAGTTCGTCTTTTTGGTATCCATCAGGAACCACTTGGTCTAGGTGCAGTCCTCCAGGCACCAGTTGGTCGTGGAGGGATCCATGAGCTACCAGTTGGTCGTGGAGGGATCCATGAGGCACCAGTTGGTTCGGGGAGGGATCCATGAGGTACCAGTTGGTCTTAGTGTAATTCATCATGCGCTAATTGATTTCCGTGTGACCCATAAGGTATCACCGGGTCTTGAGGGGGTCTACCAGGAAGCAGTTGAACTTGATAAGGTCCAACGGGCCCTAGTAAATTGTCATAGTATCCACCCATCCCCACTTGCCCAGTTGGTTTTAATAGGGTTTACTAGACACCAGTCGGTCTTTATGATGTTCAAGAGGCATCAATTAGTCTTGTTGGCGTCTGTCAGGCAGCAAATGATCTCAGTGGTACCCGTCAGCTTCCTCTTTTATCAGTTGTATCACTTGGATTTGATGAGGTCCGTCGGGCATCAGTTGATCGTGGAAGAGTCCATCGGCACCAATTTGTCTTGCTCGTGTCCATCAATCACCAGTTGGTCATGCTCTGGTTCACCGGGGACCAGCTGCTTTTTGTGTATCCAGCAGGCAGCATCTAGTTTTCATGGTATCCATTAGGCAGTGGCTGGTCTTCGTGGTGTCCAGCAGGCGGCAGCTGGTCTTCGTGATATCCAGTTGGTCTTGTAGTATCCAGCAGGCGGTAGTTGGCCAA
Organism: Panulirus argus; assembly: GCA_038088735.1. Lineage (NCBI taxonomy): Eukaryota > Metazoa > Arthropoda > Malacostraca > Decapoda > Palinuridae > Panulirus > Panulirus argus. The sequence continues at coordinate 296,557 of JAYMFT010000005.1, read as the reverse complement.
CGTGTTATCCAGCAGGCAGCAGTTATCGTAGTGTACTGGCTGACTGTTTTTGTGGTATCCTTCAGACATCATGCGACCATGTTAGATTCTTCATACGCTTGGTCTTGTGTCTCAGGTACTAAAGAGTCTTAATTATGTCCATTAAGCATGAGCTGGTAATCGTGGTGTTCCTCAAGCAGCACCAGTCGCTCTTGGTGATGACCATCAGGCACGATCAGTTCTTCTTGGAGTCCATCAGATAGATGGTTTTGGCAGCGTTCATCAAGCACAGGTTAGTTCTTTGGGCTTACTAGGTTTTGGTCTCATGACCTCCGATATAGTTGGTCTTTTTCTTTTCCAGTAGGTGCCAGATGTTCTCCGTTTTCACTGTCATGTAAGTTAGTTCCCGTCACGTACTAGTAAGCGCGAGTGGCATGTACCATGTACCATCTGGTCTTACTGGTGTCCGTTATCCATCAGTTGAACAGATTTCGGAAATCTTGGCGTTGTCCGTCAGCCACCGCTGGTTTGTCTTAAAGGCGTCCATCTGGCATCTTTTGGTGTTCCTTGTGTCCATTAGACGCCATATGGATTCACTACCATCGATCATGTGCCAGTTAGTCTTGTGTGTATGCATCACGTTCCAGGTGGTTATGATGGTGTCCCTCAGACGCCATTTAGTCTTACTGATGTACATCGGACGTCAAATAGCCCTGGTGCCCTAAGAGAGTCCATCGGTGATGGATGATGCCCTCACGCGTCACGTCAGTCAATCTTGGTAGGGTCCTTTAAGCACCAAATTTGCCAAAGTGAAGTCTTTGAAACACCAGTCAGTTGAGATGCTTTCCTGGAAAACCCAATTAATCTTTTCGAGATATCTTTCGAGGACCAGTTGGTTTTCAAGCAAGACTTGGCTTACTTAGTTTCCGGAAACCAGTTAAATTTAGTGGCGTCTTTCAGGTACCATTTGCTTTTAGCTGACCTTCAGGCATCAGTTGGTCATGATAATTCATCATTTAGTGTTTGTAACCTTCACATGCATAGGTATTAGTTAACCATTTTGGGAACCTTAAAGTACCAATCGGCAGCTAATTTCACATTGTTGTTGATCTTGCTGATTACCTTCAGGTATCACATACTTATAATGGTGGCCTTTGGAGATACCATTTGTCTTTTGTGATAACTTTCCAGAACCAATTGTTTTGATGATGACCTTCTCTTAATAGCTGGTCTCGGTTGTGACATTCAAGTACAACCTGGTCTTGGTGATGACAGGCGAGTACCAACTGGTCTTTATGGTGACTTCCGAGTACCACTTGATTTAGATGGTAATTTTCAGGTAATTTGTGGTCCTGGCAATTACGATTATCAGCTAGTCGATCGCCTTAGTAAGCTTCAAGTACCATTTGATGATATTATTAATATTCAGCAACCAGTTGGTGTTGATGGTAATCCTTTGTAGCCGATTGGTCACACTGATGATCTCCGAGTACCAGATGGACATGCTGATGTTTTCAATAGACCACCTGTGACAGTTGGTTTCATATTGCCATCAGATGACACATGATCTTCGTGCTGATCTGCGGGTAAAATTTGCTGGGGACCTTTAGGAAAATCCAGTCTTGGAGGTCATCTTCACGAATTGTTTGTTATTCCCGACTTTATGACTCTTATGCACCAGAAGGATGTGATGATATTTCCTGGTTCCGAACCAGGTGGTCTTTACGTCTTTCGAAGAGTGGCAGGTATTGTTGAGGTCGAGGCTTGAAGCGTTCTTCAGGAACCAACTGACCTGGCTCGTATCGCATGGCCCCAGTTGGTGCAGTTGACTGAATGGTTGCTACGAAGGTGAATTAATTTTTCATTTACTCTTTTTTATTTCAGGTATTTGTTAAGGGTTCCTCTTGTGGGAAAATGTCCAGTCTAGTGATCACTTCCTGTCAGTGGCCGTGGTCGATGCATCTGCATGTGTACATATTACCTTATTCCTCCTCCTCTTATCCTCTTCCTTCTCCTTGCTTCAGTCGCCGCCCACGTCACTCTGGGTAGCGACGCGTCCACGTGCCTAGGTAGAGTGTTAGGAGCGACCAGTCCCGGCCGCGCGCACGCCCACGGAGTTCCGTGTCTAGGCTCAGTCCAGGACCACGGGCGAGGTCCTCCAGGGTCCACCAGGGTCCACCGGGGCCATAACCATGTCACCACAAGTAGATGACTGTCGCAGGCCAGAGCACAGGGTTGGGGCACAGCCATATGGGGCCTTCTGCTTTACTGCTTCCTTTCATGGTAGAAATCTGGAAACGCAGCCAAGAATGTCATCGGTACCTGACTTACCTCAGATTACCATTGCTCCTTTCACTTAGTCCCGGCAGACGTCTTGAGCCTGGGATATCCCCGCCTTGCGTGCGTTTCCAGTTCTACTCATGTTTACCAGTACGCCACAGCCTCACGCCAAGAGCCTAGAGCCACATCAGCTTGTTCACCGGGACAGTCAAGTGTTCACTAACTGAGGGTAGAGGTGACATAATCAAGTGAATGGCTGTTACTGTGTTGCTTAGTAAAGAAGCTAGATAGTGAGCCGAGCTTGGCTGTGACGTCAGGGAAGCAGCAAAGACTACGTCAGAACAAATAACTTGACAGACGAAGACACATTTGGTAGCCATTGGATAGGACAGAGAGAGACAAAGGGACAACCAGACGGAAGCAGACGCACTTTACTGTTTGCACTAATGTCACTCACGTCTCCTGAAGACACAACCTGTTCCCTTTTGGATATCATTCGTAGCTTAATCTAGATATGTGGGGTTCGGCTCCAGCGTCTGGTGCTTCGGGTTTTGTAGTATTAGCAGATGGGTCAAACGAGTGATCAGTTGGATTATTTCGTGAGACTATATTGAAATATGAAGCCCTGGTTCCCGGTACAAACATTTTGTAGAACTTCTGATGTTACTAAACTACATCAACCTAGCCCTGGGTGAAGCCTCATGCAGGAAAGAGGAAGCCCAGGCATGAAAGAAGCCTCACGGAGGATGAAGGAAGCCTAGCCCTGGGTGAAGCCTCACACAGGGGAGAGAAGAAAAGAGCTATCATCGTAACTGTTGTTTCATTAAGATCATTATATATACGACGTAATGCACAGGAATTAGTTGATCCAGACGTAGGCTGACCAGATTGATTTATGATGATTCTGCTCACCGTCGGGAGCGATGGCGATGTTACCAAAGAGAAGACAAAACAGGAAGGGAGGCAGCCTCTGAATATTGGTGATCAGATGACCAAACGTGACGCACCAAGTAACACTATAAGGCCAGGTTCCCCCAGCTGTGAATGGGAGGTGCTGTTAATGAGCAATGATGTTGAGACGCAACGACTTCGAGCTCCTACAGAAGCGCTGGTGCCGGGCCTCGGTCAACAGAAGAGCTGATGGTGTTTCGCCCGTAGAACAGTGTTCTACCTGGGTCAACAACGTCTTTAGAAAATAAAATCCCTTTATGACGGCACATCGTCAACAAGGGAAAAGCACAGCATCTGGCATCTGTTGAGCTACATCATAAATTGGAACAGTTCCCTTCCCGCCCGAGGTTAAACCATTCCTTCGTCACATATCCTGTCACAACACCGGAATCTGGCAGCACCACCGCTGAATAGTCCAAGATCACAACATAAACTGGTACAGTTTCCCTGAGGAAGGTCATTTTCTCCGAGTAAGACTCAAAGACTCGATTTGCTTAAAGAATGCAATACGCCACACACACACACATGCACCCTCTTAAAGATATGGATGGTGTAGTGATGGGGGATAGTAGTTTGATTTATTAGAAAACTAATTGATTGATTGAAAAGGCTTTACTCCTAACTAAAGTATGAGCAGCGCATGACTATTGTCCGACGCCTGGAGATGGGCGTAACTCGATGCTCGGGGTAGACGTCGATGACGCGAAAGACCAGTGGCAACTGTTGCTGGGTCGCTTGAGTGAGACTGTCCGAGAAAGATTACGTTTCAGGTGTTGCACACTGGCACTGATCCCGCCAGTGACGTGACTCAGTCAACACGGCACCTAAGATCCTTCAAGAAATTGCAACGTATTCACAGTTGTCAGCAGGGCAGTGAATGTCGGTGAAACTCCCACCCCACACACTACACACGTACGGAAGCTGAAGGTAGTAATATCTAAGACGTGGAACGTGGACTGCAACCCAGGGAAAGACAATGGTGAACGGGTCCTCACAATCCAACGCCAACAGCAATGTCGAAAATTGCTTTAGAAGGCAACCAAAAAAAAAAAAGGGGGGGGGGGGTTGACTAGTCCTCATGCTGGGTTCTACACCTGTTGCCGTTTGCCGTACTTCTCTGGTCGATTCTAAACAGATGTCTCCCACAGGAGTTATAAGCCATGAAACACAGGAAGGGAGCCACCATGACAGTAGTATGTTAGGGAAGTACCGAAATGGTTGATGGAAGAGGGGAAGCATAGGCAAGGCAGTGACTGCCCATTGTACGTGCAGGTAAACTGTGAAGCCTGGGACCTACGCCAGAAGGCAGGACGTGGGTGCGGTAAGTGGCGAGTCCCTACCTATTTAAGAGGGACGGTCTTCAAGGCATTAGGTAGCGAAGGACAGTGTTCAGGGCACTGTTCAGGGCAGAAAGTAGTGAAGGAGAGTGTTCAAGGCGATATGTATAGAGGGACGGTGTTCTGGGCAGTGAGGGATAGTGTTCGGAACAGCAGTAAGTTGTAAAGGACTGTGTTCAGGGAAGTTGGTAGTAAGGGACAAGATTCAGGTCAGCATTCAGTAGAAAACTGTGTTCAGGACAGAAGGAAGTGAGGGGCGGTGTTTAGGGCCGTAGGTGGTAATGGACGAAGTTCAGGGCAGTTGGTAGTCAGTGACGTAATTCGGGATAGTAGATTTTTGGGGACGGTGTTCAGAGTAGTAGGTAGTAATAAAATTTGTTCAGGGCAGTAAGTAATGAGGGACGATGTTCAGGGCGGTAGGCAGTGAGAGACGGTGTTCAGTTAAGTAGGTTGTATAGTATTCAGAACAGTAGGTAGCGAGGGACAGTGTTTAGGGCAGCAGGAAGTTAGGGACGGTGGCCAAGACTGTCAGTAGTGAGGGACGATGTTCAAGGCAGTATTACGGGCTCGATCTTCAGGCGGTGAGCAGTAAGCGACAATGTTCAGGGTGGTAGGTATAGGGGAACAGTGTTCAGAGGAGTAGGGAGTAAGGAACGTTGTTCAGCGCCGTAGGTGGTTAAGGATGGTGTTCAAGCAAGTGGCTAATGAAGGACGGTGTTCGGAGCAATGGGTAACGAGAGGTAGTGTATAGGGTAGCAGGTGGGGAGGCGTAGTACTGAGAGCAGTAGGTGGTTAGGTACGGTGTTCAGGGCAGTAAGTAGTGAAGCACGGTGTTCAAGACAGTAAGTAGTAGGGGACAATACTGATACTAGTGTGTAGTAAGAGATGGTGCTCATAGTAATAGGTAGTGCAGTATGGTGCAGCCGGCAGTAAGGGATGGTGTTCAGGATAGTAAGCAACGTGTGACTGTGCTCAGTGGAGTAAGAAATGAGAGAACGTGTTCAGGGCAGTACGTAGTTATCAACATGTTTACTGCAATAGGTAGTAAGAGATGTTGTTCAGGTCATTAGATAGTAAGGAGCGATGTTCAGAGCAATAGGAAGTACAGGACAGTGTTCAGGGCAGTATGTAGTTAGGGACGGTGTTCAGGGTAGTAGGTAGTTAGGGATGGCGCCCAGGGTAGTAGGTAGGGAGGAACGCTGTTTACGTCAACTGGTAGCGTGCGACAATGTTGAGGACAGTAGGTAGAAAGGGATGGTGTTAAAAGCAGTTGGTAGTGAAGTACAGTGTTCAAGGCAGTAGATAATGAGGAACGGTGTTCAGGGCAGCAGGGATTGACGGACGGTGTTCAGGGCGGCAGCTAGCTAAGAACGGTGTTCAGGTTAGGGATGGTATTAGGAGCAGTTATTAGCGAGGGACAGTTTTCAGGAGAGTAGGTAACTAGGAGTGGTACACAGAACATTAAGTAATGAGAGACGTTGTTCAGGGTAGTAGGTAGTGAGGAACGATGTTCAGGGCAATAGATAGTTAGGGTGGTGTTCAGAGTAGTGAGTAGTGAGGTAGAGTTTAGATGTAATCAGGAGCGGTGTTGAGGCTGTGATCAGTGAGGGACAGTGTTCAGGGCAATAAGTAGTTAGGAATGGTTTTCATAGCAGAAAGTTGTGAGAGACTGTGTTAATGGCAGTAGGAAGTGAAGGACTTATTTCTCGGCAGTAGGCAGTATAGGGTGGTGTCCAGGCCAGTACGTAATGAGGGACGTTTTTCAGTGAAGCGGATGGTTACAGGTGGTGTTCAGGACATTGAGTAGTGTGGCGCGGTGATCAGGGTAGTAGGCAGCGAAGGACGGTGTTCAAGGCAGAGGATATTAAAGGAGAATGTTCAGGCGGTAGGTGGTAAGGGACAGTGTTTAGGGCAATAATTTGTTTTGGACAATGTTTAGAGAAGTAAGTTGTGAGGAACTGATGTTCAGCGAAGTGAGCAGTGAGGAACTGTATTCAGAGCAGTAGGTAGTGCGGGACAGTGTTCAGGGTTCTGTGATACTTTAGATTTTGGTGGACATTGTTCAAGGATGTGGGTAGTTAGGGGCAGTGATCACGGCAGTGAGTTATGGTTGACTGTGTTCAGGGATTTGAGCAGTGAAGGGCAACGTTCATGGTTGTAGTTACACAAGGACAGTGTTCTGAGGAGTACGTAGTACAGAAAGGTGTTCAGTGTAGTAAGGAGTCAGGGGTGGTAATCACGTCACCATTAAGTAAGGGACAGTCTTCAGAACAATAGGTACTGAGAGACGATGTTTAGGGCAATAGATTGTGAGGGGTGGTATTCAGAGCAATAGGTTGTTAGGGACGGTGTTCAGGGCAGTAGCTAGTTAAGGCCAGTTTTCAGGCAAGTAGGTAGAAAAGAAGAGTGATCATGGCAGTAGTGGGGGACGGTGTTCTGGGCAGTAGGTAGTGAGGTACTGTGTTCACGGCAGTAGGCAGAGAGGAACGGTGTCCGGTGTGGTAAGTTGCAAAGTACGTGATTGGGGTAGTGAGAAGTGTGGAACGATGTTCACGGCAATAGGGAGTGATGGACGATGCTCAGCGTAGTGGATAGTGAATGGACAGTAAAAAGTAAGTAGTAAATAGTGAGAGACACTGTTTAGGAAAGTAGGCCGTTAGGAACAGTGTCGAGGGCAGAAAGAAATGTGGGACGGTGCTCAGAACAGTAAATAGGGAAGTGCGGTGTTCAGGGCAGTAGGTATTGTGAGACAGTGTTCAGGACAGTAGGTAATGATGGTTTGAGGAACGGTGTTAAGGAAAGTAGATAGGTAGGAGTGCTGTTCAGAATTGTCATCATTAAGGGAGAGTGCTTAGTGCAGTTAGGGGTGGTGTTCGAAGCAGTTATTTGTGAGAGACGGTGTTCAGAGTAGCAGCTAGTGAGGGGTGATATTTAGGGCAGTTAAGTAGTGAGAGACTGTGATCAGTGTAGGAAGTAGCGAAGAACAGTGCTCAAGGCAGTAGAACGTTAAGGGCAGTCGGTGTCTAGTAAGGGTCGATGTTCAGGACAGTAGGCAGGAAAGGATGGTCTTCAGGTGAATGGGTAGCTAGGTATAATGTCTAGGGTAGTAGCTAGTGAGAGACGATGCTCAGGGTAGCAGTGTTTAGAGAAGTCAGTAGAGAGGGATGGTGTTCAGAACATTACGTAGTGAGGTACGGTGTTCAGGTCAGAAGGTGGTGAGAGTCAGTGTTCAGGGAAGAAGTTAGTGATAATTGGAATTCAGGGTATTGGGTTGTGAGGGACGGGGTTCAGGGTGGTAGATATTACGAGACTGAATTCAGGGTATCATGTAGTGAGGAAAGATTATCAGGAAAGTAGGTAGTGAGGGATGATGTTCATAGTAGTAGGCTGTGAGGATCCGTGTTCAAGGCAGTAGGAGGTAAGGGACGGTGTTCAGGGTAGTAAATAGTGAGGGACGGTGTTCAGGGAAGTAAGTAGTGAGGGATAGCCCTCAGGACACTAAGTAGTAAGAACTGGTGCTTAGGGCAGCAGGAAGTGAAGACCAGTGTTCAGGACGGTAGGTAGAGACGAACGATGTTGAAGGTAGTAGGCTGTGAGAGGCGGTGTTCAGCGCAATAGGTTGTGAGGGACGACAGTAGGCAGTAAGGGATGGTCTCCAGTTGGTAGAAAGGCACTGTGTTCAGTGACGTAGATAGTTAAATACGTTGTTCAAGATAGTGTATAAATAGGGGTTGTGTTCAGGGCAGTAAGTAGTAGGAGGCGGTGTTCAGAGTAGTAGATATTGAGGGACGTTGTTCAGGGCAGCAGGAAGTGAGGAAAGGTGTTCTTGGCAGTAGGTAGTAAGAGACGGTGTTCAGGGAGGTAGATACTTCGGGGCGGTGTTCAAAACAATGAATTGTGAGAGACAGCATTTAGGGCAGTAGATAGGGAGGGTCGGTGTTCAGACCAATAGGTAATGAAAGACAGTACTGAGGGAAGTAGGTAATGAGGGATGATGCTTTAGGGCAGTACGTAAAGAGAAACGGTGTTCAGAGCAACAGGTAGGAATGGATGATGTTCAGGGTAGTAGGTAGTGGGAAACGTTGTTCAGAACAGTATATAGTTAAGGGTGGTGTTCAGGACAGTAGGTAGTAAGGGATATCATATTGGACAGCATGTAGTGGGGGACAGTGTTTAGGGTAATATGAAGTGTAGGACGGTGTTCAGGGCTGTAGGTAATGAGGGACGGTGTTCAGAAAAGTAGTTAGTGGGAACATTGTTCAGAACAGTAGATAGTTAGGGGTGGTGTTAAGAACATTAGGTAGTAAGGGACAGTGTATAGGCCTGTATATAGTGAGGGTCAGGGCTCAGGGTAGTATGTTGTGTAGGACGGTGTTCATGTCTGGTAGGTAGTGAGGGACGGTGTTCGGGCTGTCAGCAGTGAAGAAGGGTGCTTAACGCTGTGGGCAGTCAGGTGTAGTGTTCAGAATAGTCAGTAAAGGGGAACAGTGTCTAGAACAGTTGACAGCTAAGAGCTGTGTTCAGAGCAGTGAGTAGTAAGGAACAATGTTTAAGGTAATAGGTTATCATGAGCGGTGATCAGGGCAGTAAACAGTGAGAGACAGTATTCAGCTTAATAGATAGTGAGGGACAGTGGCGAGGTCAGTAGGTAATGAGGGGCCGTCTTGAGGGAAGTAGATAGGTAAGGGCGGATTTCGGGGTAGTGAGTGGCTAGGGGCGGTTTTCAGAGAAGCAGACAGGGAGAAACTGAAGAACAGTTTAGGGCAGTAGATAAAGAGGGACGATGTTCAGAGCAGTATGTAGTGAGGGACGGTGTTCAGGCCAGTTGGAGGTAAGGAGCAGTGTTCAGTGTAGTAGCGAGTGAGGAATAGTTTTCAGGATAGTAGGTTGTGAGGAACAATGTTCAGGGTAGTAGGCAGTGAGGAACTGTACTCAGGATTGTAAGCAGCAAGGGGTAAAGGGCTCTGGTCGGAGAACTGATTCGTGAGGGCTGCTGAGGGCCGTAGTTAATTAGTGGTGATGTTCAGAGCAGTGAGTAATTAGGGAGAGTGTTTAGCACAGCAAGTAGGCAGGGGCAGTTTTTGGGGAAGGTGTTCAGGCTAGTGAGGGAAGGTATTCAGAGCAGTAGGTAGTGAGGGACGGTGTTCAGGGCAGCAGGTAGGGAGGAAAGGTGCTCAGGGCGGTAAGTAGTGAGGGGTGTGTTCAGGTAAATGAGAAATTCGGAGCAGTGTTCGGGATAGTGAGTAGCGAGAGACAGTGTTCAACCCAACAGGTAGGGAGGGACTATGTACTGGCCAATATAGAGAACAGACAGTGATGAGGGCTGCAGGTAGTGAGGGACGGTGCTTAGGGTAATACGCAATGAGGACCCGCAGGTAGTGAGGGACGCTGGTCAGCACAATAGATAGTGAGAGACAGCCTTCAGGTTAGTATGGAGTAAGGGACAGGACTCAGCGTAATAAGCTTTGAAAAACAATGTCCAGAGTAGTAACTTGCGAGGGATAGCGTTCAGGGCAGTAGGCAGTGAGGGTCAGTATTCAAGGCAGTAGGTAATTAGAGATCCGGCTCAGGGCAGTTAGTTAGGAGAGACGAAGTTCAGGATAGAAGGTGATGAGGATCACGGTCAGGCCAGTGAGTAGTGAGGGGCAGTAGGTAGTTAGTGGTGATGAGTATGGCAGCAGGTAGTTGGTGATGTTCATGGCAGTGAATGGCAAGGGACGTAGGATAGAAAAACGTAATGAAAATCTGTGCTTACTGTGAGGGAAGGTGTTCAGAGCAGTAGGTAGTGATGGACAGGTAGTATGTTGTGAGGGCTAGTGTTTAAGGCAGTAGAATGTGAGGGATGGTGTGGGTAGTATACAGTAAGAGACGGTGTTCAGTATAGATACTGAGTGACAGAGTTCATTGTAGAGGGCAGTAAGAGACCGTGTTAGATCAAAGGCAATAGGGAACGATGTTTAAGGCAGTAGGTAGTAAGGGAAGGTATTCTGGGTAATATATGATGAGGGGTGATCTGTACGGTAGTCGATACTGAAGGATGGTGTTCAGGCCAGTACGTAGTGAGGGACGGTTTTCAGGACTTTAGGTAGTTAAGGATGAAGTTAAGATTAGTGATCAATGAGCGAATATGTTCAGGGCAGTAGGTAGACAGGGGTGTCCAAAGCGATACATAATTAGGGCAACGTTCGGATCAGTGAGCAGTGAGGGTTGGTGTTCATGGCAGCTGTTGTGAGGGACGGTGCTCAGAACAACAAGTAGTGAGGGACGGTGTTTAAGCCAGTGGGTAATGAGTAACGGTGTTCTGAGATATAGGTAGTGAGGTAAGGTGTTCAAGGTAGCAGGAAATTAGGGACGGTGTTCAGGACAGTAGGTGCCGAGAAAAGGTGTTCAGAGTGGTAAATAGTGGGAGACTGTGCTTAGGGTAGAAGCTAGAGAGAGACAGTGCCATATTAGTAGGTAGTGAAGGACGGTGCTCACAGTAATTTGTAGTAAGGGAAGGTGTTTAGTAAGTAGTGAGTGACGGTGTTCAGAATAATATGTAGTGAGGAATGGTGCTCAGGAGAATAGGCAATGAGGAACGATGTTTAGGTCCCTATGTAGTGAGGGACCTGTGCTCAGGGCAGTAGGTTTAAAGAGATGGTGGTCAGAAAAGCAGGCAGTGAGGAACGGCATTTAGGGTATAGTCAGCCTTACACTAAGTTGGCGAAGAAGCCATGCCCCTCTTCCATAGCTGATTTGTTCATATACAATGTTCGTGTCACCATCCATTTATTCACACTAAGTGTGTTCACAGTTTATAATCAGACCTGTTCTTCTGTATAATAATGTTAAAAGATGGGAACATAAAGATTTAAATGAGTTTAAGGCACTAGCACTTTATATTTGCTACAAAAGAAAGAAATAATGAATAGGCTTCATTCGAAAATGATGTTGTCCAGGCCTTTGACTGTTTGTGATACATGTTTAACATTTCTAACATCCTCTCCAAAGTGCGAATGCCTTAAAATTATTTCAGTTTTTATGTTCCCAAGTTTTAACATTATTATACAGAATAGGTCTGATTATAAACTGTGAACACACTTAGTGAGAATAAATGGATAGCGACACGAACATTGTATATGAATCAATCAGCTACCTTAGCTATGGAAGAGGGGCGTGGCTTCTTCGCCAACTTAGAATAAAATGCGTATATTAGGTGGTGATGAACAGTGTTCATGGCAGGAAGTAATGCGGGACGCTATTTAGGACAGAAGATTTAGAGGGGTAGTGTTCAGGGTGGTGTTTGGGGTAGTGGGTTCGGAAATGGCGTTCAGGGCATGGGTTGTTGGGGGCGTGTGTTCAGGGCAGTAAGTAGTGTGTGACAGTGTTTAGGGGAGTAGAAAATAAGGGCTAGTAGGTAGAAAGGAATGGTGTTCAAGTCTGTAGGTAGTGAAGGACGATGTTCTGGGCAATAAGTAATGAGCAATAGTATTTAGGGCAGTAGGTAATGAGGAACAGTGCTCAGAGGGAGGGTGTCTAGAGCAGTAGGCAGTGAGAGATGGTGTTTAGGGTAGAAAGTAATGACGAAAGGATGCTCAGGACGAAAAAGGAGTGAGGGACAGTTTTCTAGAGGAGTAGCAAGTTAGCGAGAAGGGTTCAGGGTAGGAAGCTGAGGAGGGTGGTGCTCAGGGCACACATCCAGGACCTCCAGACGAGCTTAGAGACACCCTGAACTCTTGGACCCCCTTAGATCAACATGGAGATCAGTTTGATAAAAATCCTGGTTTTAAACTAAAATCACGATAGAAATTTGTCGTGGTTAAATCATGGCCCTATAGACAGTGTGTAAACAATGCAGTAAGTTAAGTTCACCGTGTCGAGTTTACAGGTCGTGACGGACATAATGCGTAGTTCTCGGAAGTGATGATGGGTGATGGACTCTGATCATTCGGAATCTGGGCCGATGTCCCACGAGTAGGGTTGTGAACAGTATCTGAACATTTATTGCATGACCACTGACCTGACTGAGAAGTGAAACCCCTTGACGTAGGGCAGTACTGCTCTTGAATTCGACAGCAAGACTCGAGAACGACACTGCTACCCTTGAACACGACGGTACGACCACGTTTGAGGTCGTTGGCATGACCTTCTATCAGACCTTTAAGAGTAGGGTCAGGGGTCAGGCTATCGTAACAGAAGGGTCTTGCCGTCATGGTCAGTCGTAATGACGTGACGTTACGACCAGGAACTAGGTAACAGTTAGAGAAGCGACGTCGACAGAGACTACGACTTTGGTTCACAATAATGAGTGAGGCTGTGGATTGGGGTGTGTATGTGTGTTTGTGTGTCTGCCTGTCTGTGTCTGTATGTGGCCACGAGCCTGGAGTCCTATGCCGTCAAGTAGCAACTGTAGATAAACCCGACGGGATGGACTGACTATATCGTCGTGTGGGGAACCAACAGAGATCGTCGTGTTAAACCTTCACTTGCTTGCGACTTTAGAGCGGGTCATCGCTTAACAGTAAAACACATGCATGTACGTATATGGCGGAGTCAACACCTTTCAGAAAGTTATTATGGATCCAATTTACTGCTGACTGGACTAGAGCGACTGGATCACTTAAGTACTCACTGATACGGATCTAGGAAATTAAGACTTAGCGAAACATACGAGCCACCTACCTAAGTAATAATAGCAATCACCCCGGTCGATTTCTGAAAGGGCAATCCACTTGGATACCACTTAAGTGACAGAAATGATCACGAATATTAGCAGTTCGCGATAGCATATATATATATATATATATATATATATATATATATATATATAATCTCGGCTTCACCTATTGTCTCCATACCTCAGTCGTGGGAAGTGCAGGAACTACGTCAAAGAAAATTTGTTGCCTCACACTTCATTGTTTACTGGATTGCGACTGTGGACCTCGAAAATTATGACATGTGTTGCGAACTGGTTGTAACTGTAGGACCTGGGTTGTGGACCTCGGACTGGTAGAATGACTGTAGCATCCGGCTGTGCCCCCAACATCGTGCTCCTAAGTTCAGTTAGAAATGAATGTTGTTGGTGTCGTTGCTTTAGCTTAGACGCTGCGCTAGACTAAGTCGGTCGTCCTGGGGCCCGGGCGAGGGGAACTACGGCAGCACCCGGATACCACACCGGGAACTGTCATTCAGTACCTCACAAAGGCGAGTTCGTAAGCCACGCACACACCCCTGAGGTCGCCTCCTAGCGACTCGCTTAGGAGCACTGTCCTCCCTGCTCGTCAGTGAGGGTATGGCTGAGGTTCCCTTGGAGGTGTTGCGGAGGGGATGAACGCAGGCAGGTCTGAGGGGTGACGCTGGGCTGTCAATAGTGTTCACGGGTTGTATGAGTCACACAGATAATTCCCAGTCTGACCATTGAGGAAACGAGCCATTTTTTTTTCTTTTTCTGTGATGTAAGGTGTTCACAAGTAAAGACGGAGCACAGAAGCCTCCCGCAACCCCAGATAAGCTAGCGTTTCACCGCCAGGGTTTACGGAGGCAAGACAGCCGCCACTGCAGGAAGATGTCGTCCAAGTGGCGCCGTGGCTTGGCACCCGGGATGACACGCCGAGTCACGCTACCCTCGTGACACTTAGCAAGTCCACTGTCATTCCTCGTGGTAGCGCTGACAGTTTCTAGAGGCTTAGAGAGAACGGCTGCTAGAAGGGATTAGATAAAACTAGAATGGCATATCTAGAATAACGAAAGATATAGAAAATACATCAACATTAGTCCTTCAGTCTTGTCCCAAAATCATAGGTGTAGATAGATCTATATATATATACAATAGTGTAAACCAAGCAGTTCTAGACACTACAGGAATTTGTACATATTACTAGAAATGAAAGTTGCATAGCCACTAGCTAGGCCTGCTAGACACCTAGCCGACGAAGGATGCTGATACACTTCGATGCGCACCGGTAAATCCAGCCAGTACAGCCCCCTGTTAATACTTATGTCCTTGTTATTTCATCTTTTTGCACGTTAAAATCCAAGTTATGCACCTTTCCATAATATTTTTTGACTTTTTTTCCATTTTCGCACAGTCATACGTTCACTCTATGCACCCGATTTGAACTTTTCTTATAAAAAGTTTATATACATATATTTACTATTTCTGGTACATTTTGTGTATCAGTTTTTTTGTCCTTTTTATATTATTATTCGAATTTACTTCTTTCATTATCCTGTCTATCTGCATTTTGGTGCTAATTATCATTATATTGGCCCGTGCATTTTATCTGTTTTTTTCTATATCTATTTTGCTCGGTGTTATTCTTAATTGCTCTGAAGTACGGGTTCTCATTATTAAACCTTTGTTTTCAAGTGTACTTTTGCATAACACAATTATAATTAGTTTCGATTCATACTGCCAATCTAGAGCCTTATAATTCAACAAATCATGTAGGTTATTGACTCATAAGAGAGATCAGGACTCAAGTCAGTTTAGTCAGATGAAATGCGATCCAGAATTGTTAAAACGTAAAATACTAGTTGAAGGCTTTAACAAGCTGTGAAGTTGAGTCCAATATTCCTGGCTGGACACCCTAGCCCCAGGGAGCTGTGCTGCTCGCCCTGCTGTCCTCCGCATCTCCTACACACACAACTTGCCTTCTTCTGCCCGGAATGCTGTATAAACCTTGTACAACAACTACTCTGCCATTGGTCGGCCCCACGACGCTGTCCTAAGTCCAGAGAGCTGGCGCGTGAGGTGGTCGGCGGGGAGCGAGGAGGCGGCGCAGCAGCGGCGGCAGCAGCACAGGTCCCGGGCGGCGTGCGGCAGCCGGGAGGCGGCAGCGTCTTAGCGCTGCGGCCTGAGCAGCCGAGCCTGATAAGCTGGCACGCTTGGCTCCCCTGGTGATATGGGCGGCTGTAGACGGTGCTTGTGTGGCGTTGCAGTTCTTCCTCCGCCTCAACTACCTGGACATGCACCGCACCTACGGCTGCGCCGCCAACCCCCAGCGCACACGACCTCTCTGCGACTTTTGCGGCCGAAAGTTCTGTCAGCCTCAGAAACTGAAGGTGCACATCAAGCGAATGCACAGTGGTGAGTGTCGGGGTGGAAGTGAAGGGGTGGGGAGGTCAGACACCCTTGTAAGTGGGGTGAAAGGAAAGCTAAGGGGGGTTAATGGGTGAAGGGAGCTTAGGTGAAGGGAGGTGCCCTAGAGATCCTGGGATACCGGAAATCCTATCGTCAGGGGCCCGAAGAGGACGACCTACGGTAAGGGCCACTGACCAGGGCGGATGAGGCGCCCCAGACTCACTTTACTCATGCCTTCCAGATATCAAGGACCCCTCTTGTAGAAACTGCCACAAAGACATGTACAGTAATTACTGAAAGACACACAACAAAAATATTCCCACACATATCAAAGACGACCCCGTACAGATAGTCCAAAGCCTGGTGATTCCTTCCAAAAGCTCTCCTGAGTCGGGTGTAGTGTTGGGAGGCTGGCGTGCGTGCGCCGCTCTGGTCAGCGCGCCACCAGAGAGCCAGTCTAGCGAGAGCGTCTGGGCAAGGAGAGGGCGGCGGGCCGGGGACCGCCTGGCTGGTGTCAGCCCCGCACATCAACCATGACCCAAGTTTGTCAGTTCACTTCAGGGCCCCCGGGGCGTCCCGACCTCGCCGCCCTCCAGTACCAGACACACACTCTCATCCTGACAATGGTCTCTCCTTTTCTCTCTCTCTCGCGTGTGTGTTTGTATGTCTGTTGGACTGTGTTTGCCTGTACATGAAATGTGTGGATGTGCGTGTTTGTATGAATGTGTATATGTACATGCACAAATGTATGTGTGCGTGTATATGTATGTATGTGTGCGTTTTGTGTATGTGTGAATACTTGGGTGCACATACATGGGTGACTGTGGCCGTGTGTTTGTGTCCGTCTGTGTGTTCCGACGAGCAGTTCTTCTTGCGGCTACACTCGCTGGACATGCACGTGACGTACTCCTGCAGCCGCAACCCCGCCCGCGTCTTCCCTCTGTGCGACTACTGCGGCAAGAAGTTCTGCCAGCCGCAGCACCTCCGCTCCCACCAGAAGCGCATGCACGCAGGTAAGTGGCCCCGGGGGGGTGGGGGGGCTGGGTCACCCAAGCTTGTAACACCTCACTAACAAGTAACAAGGACCACCAGATAAAACTGCCAGATTTCATTTTTTTAACATATGCGGTCTTGTTGCACGCATAATATAAATTTTTAAACTATATATATATATATTTTTCATATTGCAATTTTCCCTCTTTTGGCACATTGATGTTACGTTCCTCAACGTACGTACATGAACAACAAGCTGGGTATAATATACTGGGCTGAATTTGGACAATTTTTTTTTTCATATTCCACCGATATTCTGAATTTTGAATTTCACTAGATGCATGATACATGTTGGGTGTTTTGATTATGAGAGAATTTTCATATTATATTTTTTTTCCCGAACACGAGATATGTGTTCTCACATTTAAGCAAGTTATCACCAAAAAAGCACATATTATGAGTATTTGATGTTGTGTCTTCCATCTACTAACCATGATGACAATTATACTGTATTTTAGCCATGACGAGATGAAGATTGGTAGCCAAGCGCTGCAGGCGGGGGTCGGGTAAACCTGCTGAGGTTTACAAGACCTGAACCTGCGGTAGACCGGTGGGTGACACTGGTCCTGGCCGGGATGGCCGGAGACGCCGGTGGTAAATAATTAGGAAGAACCTATTGAGGAAGAGGAGGAGTGTTGGAGTACGGTGGTGGTGGTGGTGTAGGAGTGGGAGAAAGAGTGTGTGTTGGTGGATTTGCGAATGCCGTTTGGTTTGGGATGTGGTGGCAGTGGAGGATGACGTTGTAGATGGGATAGGCAGGGGGTGATCGTGCGTATTTTGGCGGTGGTGTTTGCGGGTGGTGGAGGCGAATACCGGTGTTGTGGCGTACTGTGGTGATGGTGGTGTGCGTGGAAGTGATGGGCACACAGTGATGGTGGTGGTAGAAATATGAGGCAACGACTTCAGGTTCATCACACCAACACTTGCACTTACGCTTGGGTAAGACAGACAGAAGCACTTGATGAGTCTAAGTGTAGAGAGTGACATATGTGGGTGAATATAAGGCTGGCTATGAGGGTGGGTTGTGAGACAGCATAGGTAGGCATTACATTACAGGCTGGGTCAACTCCTGTGACTGTACACGGACAGTAAAGTAACACAGGTTACAGAGGTAGGGTTGCGTCTTTACCCACCCACCCACCCACCCACACACACACACACACACACACACACACACACACATATAATTATATTAGGCAAGGTAAAGAGGTAATCTAAATTCCTTGTGTATAAGAGTGGTGGAGAGAATGGAATAAACTTGGTTATGAGAGTGTAAAGTGGAAAGCATACAGAATTTTAAAACTTGTCTGATAGGAAAGTTTAAGAGATGGTACCACACACCTCATGCACTACAAACAAGACGTTACTAATAGGTGATCAATAAAATTACAGGTTAGAAACGGGAAATCAGTAGTATATATGAGGGATTGAAATACTGCAAGTAATATTATCGTGAGTGGTGGTGATGTAGGCCGTAGCAGTGTGGATGGTGGTGATGTAGGCAGTAGCAGTGTGGATGGTGGTGATGTAGGTAGTAGCAGTGTGGATGGTGGTGATGTAGGCAGTAGCAGTGTGGATGGTGGTGATGTAGGCAGTAGCAGTGTGGATGGTGGTGATGTAGGCAGTAGCAGTGTGGATGG
>JAYMFT010000005.1:265413-275983 GCA_038088735.1 Panulirus argus | reverse complement strand
TTTATACATATGTTTTTAGAACACCCTATATATATATATATATATATATATATATATATATATATATATATATATATATATATATGTTTACACTACCCTGAAGATATTGAGATAGAAAACTACCTTTGTATCATCTGCAAGTCGTAAATGGTAACTTACAGGAGCAACAGCCGAGTAGCAGAAATCCTTCCTTCCTTGTGTGCTCCCATTCCTAAAGCAGGAGCAGATGAAGGTATACCAAGAGACGTTTCACAGCGTACCCTGAAGTACCGGTATCCTCCAACATTACCTCATCTGATAATTGTTTACTGGGGTTGCCTTATATAATCTGAAAAACTTGGCAACCTTTAGCATTTCTGATACCCTCTGTGACTTCTAACATCCCTAGATTTCATCTGCCCCTTTCATTTTGCCTATATTTTTGGAAATTCCTTCAGTATTTGTTGGTACCTGTTCTTATTTTTCTTACAATTCCCTGACGTCTTTTGTCACTCATGGCGTTGCACTGTGTCTCGGCATCATTTGGTGTCTGTTGATGAAATTGAGGATCATCAGACTTCCCTCACTGTTACATACCTTCCTTGATGTCTAAGCGGCAACTGTGGTGCTTCAGACGTCCCTGGTGCTGACTAGTCTCTTGGGTCCTCTAATTTTCCCCAGTGCCCCCTTTGTTGTTCTCTGGCGTCCCATGTTCTATCCTGGTGTCATTTGGTGTTTACTGACACCTTCTACTGTGTCTTAGTCAGTGTCATATTGTCTCTTGTAGTGTTCTGATGTCCTCTGATGCGACATCATCTTCGACTGTTTCACTGCATTCTTTGATTAATCGAGACGATCGATGATGTCTTTAACATTCCTGTCTTTCTCCTTACCTTTAAGTTCTTTATGTTACCTAGTGTTTCGACTCTCCACTAATGTACTGTAACGTCCCACAGCTTCCAACATCTCTCTTCTTCAGCATTCTTGGCATTGCTCGATGACTCCAGGCATTGTCTATGGGTATCTCAGATCTCCTTAAGGGTTATTTAATGCCTACGGACCTTCCCCAGTGTCTTCTGGCGCTGTACAACATCATTCGATGTTTCTTTCTTTTCTTTACTTTTCTCGTTAACATTCTTCATCATCTAGCAGCTTCTAGTGTCTCTTGGGGGCTCCTTGGCATTCCTCGACATAATGTTTACTGGATCCTTTGGCATCTGAATGACGTCGCATCTCGCATAGTCCTGTTGTCATTCCCAGCGCTCCACTATGAATTCAGACGTCCTCCCTCAGTGCCGTTGCCATCACTCAGAGTCCTTTAGCGTCCTTTCATTACTTGTTATCCTATAGGAGTCCCATTGTTTTATCAAATATCTTTCAGTATCTTCTGGTGTCCTCAGACTCTTATTGACGCATTCTAGTGCCACCTGAAAACTCCTGATGTCCTTCAGTCTTCTACCATCCTCTAGCATCTCCCGGTAATCTTATGTGTTCCTCAGCATTAAAACACTTTCATGGCGCCAACTGGTGTCTTTCGATTCACTACGGAACCTTCTAGTTTTCTACAGAATCTTCAAGCGTTCTATGGTATGTTACATGCCCCTTGGCTCCTCCGTACTCTCTCAAGCATCTCCCAGAGCACTTGAACACTTTGGTGTTTCTCAGCAACTACTGATGTCCCCTGTATCTCTTTCCTCTTGTGTCATCAGGCGCCCTTTGATGTCAGTTCGTAACTCTTCGCATAACGTGTGTTCTCCTAATGTCTTGCAGAATATCAAAGACCTCTGATTCCTCCTGCAATCCTAGTAATTCTCATAGTATCCAGAAGTATCTTTTGACAAAACAGTATGTCAGTTTTTCCCTAGTGTTACCTGGCGCACACATTTTTTCAGCGTTTCCCAGCCTTTCAAATGTTCCTGACCATTTTTTCTTGTGTGTGTGTCCCATTTTTCTTTTGTTAGCCCCTAATACTTGTGATGTCTAGTGCAACATTAGTAATTGCAAATGTCCTAGAATTTTTGCGAGAATATCTTTTCTTTCTGGCATCTTTTGGTGTGTGCTGGCTTCCCTTGGTGTCCCGGCTTCACTTGTTTCATCTGGCTGTCTTTAATCTGCCGTGGCTTCGTTTGGTGCCTTCAAGTTCCCTCATGTCCCCTAGCGTCATCTTGATTTTTCTAGTGTACCGAGTGCCCTGGTTCCTCGTTCCATCCCCAGGTTTTCCATGGTGTTCTCCAGCGTTTCATGGCTTCCAATTATATGTCTTTTAATGCTTCCTTGTGTCTTTGTGACATAACATAGATGTAATGTTTCTTAGCTTAGTTATCTTGCCCCCCTTCATTTAGAGAGATTTTGTATCTAAAGTGTCCTTTGATGTTTCCAACATCCCACAGAGTATTTTACATTTTATTTTATTTTCTCACTATTGCTGATGTTCTCTGGGATCTTCTGGTTTCTCCTCCTATATTTGTTGATGTTTTCCATCTTTTTCCCGGCGTTTTCTAATGTCCCTCGAGGTCTCCTGTAACCCATGGTGGTTTTTAGCATCTAACAGAGTACCCATTAATGAATCCCAGAGTCGTTTGGTGCTCCCGGGATCTGTTTCTTTCACGTCATCTATTTTTTTTTTTTTGGTGCTCCCTGCGTAGCGTCTCCTGGCCTCTGTTTGTGCTTCAATCTGTCCTGTGGAACCTCTTGCTATTTATTGGTGCTTTCCAGTGTCTGATAGCGTCTTATGCTGTCGCCTGGTTTCTACCGAGGCCATCTTGTGTGTTGTCCCTCGTCACCTTCTCCAGATTCGTTCGTTGTCGAACATTTTTGTGGGCATCATCCTTCATCACATGATGTCTGCAGAAGTACTGAAGTCTTTCAACGTCCTCAGATATCCCCTAGTGTGTTCCATCTTCCCTCAGCATCTTGGTATTTCTTTTTCTTCATGGCATTACCCATCATCTTTAAAGGACCACTGGTGTTTCTCTAATGTATCCTGCTACTCTGTACTGTTGTTTGGCATCGTATTGTATCCATCTCTTTTTTTTTTTGTGGGGGAATTTCTTTTTTCCCTGGAATCATATGATATCCTCCACTGTCTCCTGGAAGATGTTGGCTTCTTATCAACGTCTGGTGTCTCACAGTATTCTCTAGTCTCTCTCAGTCTCCTCAAGTGCCTTGGATGCTTTGGTGTCTTATAGAGTCTCTTTGTGTCTCCTCTTCTGTCTTCCTTACGTCTCTTATATCTTGAGGAACATCCCTGAGTTTCTAGTTTCGGTGTTTCATTACCCGACTTTCCGCTGTGTCTCCTATGTGTCGAAAGAACCTGGAAACCCCAATTCTTTCCAAATTCTTCTGGAAGTACGGTATCTTCTGGTGGGTTTAGATTTTCCCTGTTGTTCCTTAGTAACTCCGGATAAAGTAAAGCCCCAAGTGCCTCCCGGAGCTCCTCAAGTTTTACCGTGGCACTTCTTTGTCCTCCGCTGCGACTCTCATGATCTCCTACTATGTTCTGGCATCCTGTAGTGTCCTCTTCCATCTCCGGATGACTCCCAGTGTTCTGTTTTTGTCAAGTCACTCCCTCCCTGGAATATCCTGGCATTTAGTCTTATTTTCTGGTGTCGTATTATTTATCTTGACACTCTCTGGTTTCTCGTGGCGATCACTTGAAGTCTCCTCACATCGATGGGTGCCACTTACTGTGTCATGTTACCTCAGCCGTGTCCGAGTATTTCAAGCGGCTCTCTTGAGCCCGTCTAGTGTTTTCTGGCACCCCTTGGGGACTGTACTGTCTCCCACCATTCCCTTGCAACTAGCTTTCAGCATGATATCCTGAGGAGAAAATGACTCAGTTTCTTTGATTGTGAGATCCGCTGGCATTTCGTGACTCACAAAAGCATTGGTAAGTTCTCACGTCCTTCATTGTTTTATAAGTATTCTGAGATCCCTTGCATCTCCTTGGCACCCTTGCTGATCCTCAGCTTTTCCTGGTGTTTCCTTAGAATAAATTTTCACCTTCCAACATTCCTTGGTGGCCACAGGACTTCTCAAAGTATCGTGGTTTTTCAGTGCTTTTCCCCTGTTGCCCCTTGCAGATGCCTTTTTTCTCTTTGCCCACCTGCATCCACTAATAACTCCAGTAAGTATCACCGTTGTCACAATGGTATCTACTGTCTTCATCTGAGAGTAATGTCCTCTGCAGTGTTTCGGTCATCCAACCCAACCGTCACGCTCTTATCCTACATTTTTCATCACCAGTGAGACTTTCCTCTCATGCTGTTTATGAGCTGTGTTTCCCTCCTCCCCTGCGTTCCACCACCAGCCGATATGCCTCACTGTTCATGATACATGAGGCTTTTCTTCTTAATACTCCCTGAACTCTTTATTCACAACTCAACGCTTGATTACAATCTTTTGTTTTGCATTGTACCTTTCCTGGTGCTAATTCCCCCTCACATCTAACTACGCTCGATCATAATACAGCCCCCATTTCCCTCATATACTCATACATGTAATGCATTATGCTTCTTATGCTTATGGTTACAGCAGAGACAAAAATATAGTTGAAGGCCACTTTGCAGGACCTGAGTACGGGCGCCACCTGTGACCGATGCGGCAAGATGTTCCAGAACAAGAGCAACCTCAAGATACACATGCTCACACACTCAGGCGTGAAGCCCTTCAGGTATGCGAGTCAGGACTGGGTGCGGTAAGGCTGAGTCTGGGCACCAGGGTATGACCTGATGCTTCAGGGACCGGGGGCTATAGGGTTTGACTAGTAGGTCAGTGGATGAGGTGGTCGAGGGCTCTGGCAAAGCTTAGCTTAATTGGTAGGCACATGGACCGCAGTGTAGATAGGTCGGGACTTAACTTAGGTGGCGAGGTGGTGTGAATGGTGAGAAGTAAGGGAGCTACAGGTACCTTGAAAGAGTTATGAGCTGGGAGTCAAGGACTACTCGGGGCTGGAGGCAGGGTACAAGATTGGTGGGACATGGGCTGGGAGTTAGCGTGCCAGTCCTGGGCTGGGAGTTTTGTAACTGATAGTGGACGAGATTTGAATATTTTCATTTCATATTATTTGATGTAAAGTGCGAATTTATACTAATTATGGCTACCTTCACATGAAAGTACTAGTGATTTCTGATCTAAGTTTGTTTAATGAACAATATTGTTACATGAATTGTGAGCTAAGTCATTTACTGTGTTTGCAGGTGCGCTGAGACCAGCTGTAACGCTGCATTCACCACCAAGCAGTGTCTACAGTTCCATTACAAGAAGGTGCACGGCTACAGCGGCGACAGCATGCCACCCATAGAGCGCTGCATCCCGTACACCTTCGACTCGTACTCTGGTGGGCTGGTGAACGACCCAGGCCGGGGGAAGGTGCCAAACAACCTGCCCAACCAGAACAGTTCAGACGGCATGGGGCAGCAGCCGACCCCAGCAACCACTCCTGCTGAGCCATCCGTTCAAGATGACGACTCACACAGCACCGACCCTCCCTTGGCTTCACTCAGCACAAGCGACGCGCCTCCGTCGTCCAGAGCAGACCTTCTTCTTGCTGCTGCCGCTGCCAAACTACCGCCAGCAGCGACGTTACACGGATATGTAACTAAATACGCAACGACAGCAACGCGTCTGGTTAGTAAAGGATCGCGCAAGTGGCTGGGCGACCCATCAGATATGCAAGACCGAGATTACGATACTAATGACGCTCGCGATGTTTATGACTTTGACGACCGCCTGGAAGAGGAGCTGATGCAGAAGAGAAAGAAGGAGGAGGAAAGCACCGGGGAGGAGAAGTTGTACCGACGGGAGTCTAACGCGTCGCTCCTGGTGGAGGCGGCACTCAACGTGGCAGAGCAGACCATGAAGATGGACGGAAGAAGTTTAGGTAGCCAAGACCGCCTACTAGGGTACAGTGGCCGGTACTCGCCCTTGCCACCCACCACTGTGGTCACCTCCATGGAACAGATACTGCCTCACGATGCAGCTCTTGCGACACACATAAAATACACCAGCGCTGCTGACGACGAGCGAGCACACCTGGAGTACACCTTGGAGCGAGAGTACGACCCGCGGGACTTACCGGAAGTCATGGTGGTCCATGAGACAATAGGCAGTCGTGACCTGAACGACCAGTTGAGTCACGACTTGCAAGACAATCTGCACGCAGCTTTGGACCACCTCCCTCCCTCCTCAGTGGGTGATGACCTACACCACTCACATCACCAGGGCCAGCACTCAGACCACGCTCACAATCTCACTTTAGTCAAGTCAGACGACCTGCCACCGCCGACCCCAGCCACGCCGGTTGACCCCGGCACGCCCATGGCCCCACCTACCCCGCTCAGTTCCAGTGGTGGGCTGGAGCCGACGCTGCAAGTGCTGGACCAGTTGCCGGTGTCTCAAGGGCTGCCAGTGTCATTACCGTCTTCGCTGTCAGTGGGTGTAGATATGAGCTACAAACACTACCGCCACGCGGAGCTAACTCCCGTGAGTCAAGAGCACTGTTTACCCAGTCAGCTGGATGACTCTGAGGCTTCAATGGGGCTGGACCCCATGGGTGAAAGTGGGCAGCTGTCTCCTCGTCATGACCACCTGGCCGACCAGCTCCCACTACCAGAGCTGCAGCCTCACGACTTTCGAGGACTCCCTGCACTTCGTTCTCCAGAGCCTCCACGGTCGCCTTACCTCTCACCCAGCCCGACGCCAGATGCTCTGCGTTCATATCTAGTAACCACTGATGGCCTACGGTCACCTGTGCCCCTCGACCAATGTGTTGATATGACACGGGCGAACCTTTTCTTAAGACCTGCCGACCTTGCCAGTCTCCAGCAACGATACCATGGAGAGGTGGGCCACCAGTCTGGTCGCGCTCAGCTCTACGAACTAGAGCGAGTACCCTCCCACACCATGGACCTCAGTATGACGGGCCGCACGGTGACCTACACAAGTGAGGCACTCAGACCAGGCTCTGTCTGCACTACTGTGTATGTGGCTGACTCCCACCCAGACGACCGTCACTCCCTCGACCTTACCCTCCCGCGACACGACCCTGATATTCACAGAGCCAATTCTCCCAGTCACGGCCACCCTGCCACCCGTGGGATGTCTCCACATTCACAACTTTCTCCGCACAATCAGCTGTCGCCTGATAATCAGCTATCACCGCACAATCAGCTGTCACCTCACAACCAGCTCTCCCCTCACAACCAGCTGTCTCCCCACACTCAGCTGCCACCATACTCCCAACTTTCCCCACACGGACAAATGTCACCTCTCGTGACTCTAGGTATGGTGGAGCGAGGAGGGGTAGGCAGCCCGCCACTCTCCCCTACAGCTAATCCCCCATTGCCTCCCATCAGCCGTATTGTGGCTCCTGCACCTCATTCACCATTATTTACCTCGCGACAAATGTCTCCAATACCTAGACCCGAGTTGTCACCTTCCTTCACCACCCACACCCATGGGGAGGTATTCGTTACAGGGGGATCTCTACCCTTGCAGCCCAGCACCCCAGGGCCCCCTCTCACCCCAACTCCCCAGATTAGCAAGGATAGATCCTCCCCGTACTCCCAGTACCCATCCTCCCCATATGCCCGACATCATAACCATTCCTCCCCACCCCCATCATACCATTACCAGTACTACTGACCATGGCTCACACCCTCACCCTCACATTCACCTGAGAGCTCCCCGGACCCTCTGGTCACCCCACGACACCCCTGATAGCGCTGCACCTGCTCTCCCCCCACCCCCCCGCCCTGCCCCTCTGCCCACTGTTCCTAGTACTGTACCAACGATTATAGGCCTTCTGAACCTACCAGGTGTGGCCGTAACCAGTACCAGGATTGTTTAACGATCCTTCTCTATATGTGTTACAACGACTGGGGGTATACCTCACTGAAGGCCAGACGTTCTAATGGCGATTTTTACTCAATTATTTTTAGGTACTGTCGTTCACTGTGGGCATTTCCAGTTTAAATACCCAGTTTCACAATTTATAAGCTCAATTCAACCGATACTGATAACTCAATGGTTTTAACGACCGTGATATAAATTTAACTCCTGATAAAAGAGTTGTGCTTTTTATATCCTGTGGGTAAATACTGTCTTGTATTTGTGGTTCATCTTCCTTTCTTACTCTCAGTGACCCACATAGTCTTCCCTGTTCTGTCCTTTCCTCCTTCACTGTGTGAGGGCTGTCCTATGTGTGGTGGTGTTCCTTCAACGTGTGAGGGCTGCCCAGTGTGAGATGGTTGTCTTTTTACGGCTTCTGAATGAACCAGAATGATGTTGTGTCTGTAGGAGGACTCGTAATTTCCTCATGTATTGTGTCTAGGGGTCACTCTTTTCCCTCATTTCTCACCGTACTTTCTTGTCTCAGTTGTGACCCTCAACTTTACTCGTGTATACATGGTTGCCTCTTCCAACTCAGGGAGTGCTGTTTTATGGAGTTCTTTCTAGTGATCTGAGAGGCATGATCCTTATGGGCCTGGATGGCCACAGAGCAGTGGACAAACTGAATCGCTGACACACTCCTCCTATGCACTCAACCATAACATATGCAAATGCAATATATATGCAATGTGTAACGAAGCCTGGCAATTGCATAGGCCACGTTTGTGCCCCAAAAGCAAAGCCAGGCGTCGAGCTGAGTCACTCAAGAGGCGGGCGGGGTGATGACTTTTAATTCGCGTGTGGGATATGCCTCCCCGAATCCTCAGTGGCCCCCAGTGGCTGGCATGAGGACTCACCCACCCTCCTAAAATGGCACCCACTGCATCATTCTTAATTTCAATTTCGTGCCAAGACACGGCGCGAGGAGGCCTAGCCTTCTGTGTGCGGTGATCATATTCCACAGGACCCTGGGACCGTTGCTTGAACCAAAGGTTGTAGTGAAGGGAATGAAATACATAGGCCTATATTTTGCTGTTACAATTTTTCTAATTTTCTTTTACTAGTTTTCTCAACTGTGAGTTGTGTATATTCTTAGAGATTTGAACTATGGTAAGTGAACTTTTATGGGGGTTAGTATTCCCAGGGCAGCCTGTCGTTTTCTTTATCATTATGTACAAAGGGAGAGTGGAAAGCTCGATGTAAACCTTATGTGCCAATGTTTCTAGGTGACACTTGTTAGCTACTGTGTCTGAATCATTCATGTTGACGATATTTGAAGGTGTTGCAGTTGTTTTACGTGTGAAAATGGATTATAAGTGTATCCTTTGGATTTGTGTACTTACTGGATCGGAATTGAATTCAAAGCAATAACGTAAAATCGCTCTCAGTGCACAAGCAACAGGGCTGTGTGTCCGTCAGTGGTGGCAGCCCACTTGATGTACTGGCTAGAAAAAATATATATGTGAATACAATAGATTGTCTAGTACATATTTAAAGCGGAAACAAATGACGACAGTGATTAGGCTCTACTGGCAGCAGTGATAGCAGGCCAACTGACTTTTGAACAGAATTAGTGAGAATAAAATATCAACATATCCAGAGAAAGTTTAGAAAAAAAAGCTTTTGTAGTGCCTGTCATAAAGTGACTGATTTAACACGAGCAATTAGAATTGTGTTTGTGAAACACATATGTAACCACTGTACCTAAATTGGTTTAGAACTAGTATACCTAATGATTTGATGTACTCATGAATATATGCTAAATGTTGCAAGGAATGTCATAATAATGAAGAGAAAATTTACATTTAAAACACTAAACTCCAAGCGGATCATCACTAGCATTAATGTACAGCAGTGCTGACGTGTGTGTTTAACACTTAGCAACATGTTGCTCGCCAAGACGGACAGAGGGACAGATTAACAGATGGACATGAACCCATATGTTCCCACTGCTGTGCAGCGGGAATATAAGGAAAATCTATTGAAAAAACAAAGGGTTAGTAGGATTAGGAATGAAAAATACAGACTGTACAGACATAGGCCTATAATAATACAATTTGGATATAAGATATCCATTCAGTTAAAATTTTCATGCTCATTATGGTAGCTCTGTCTTGTTGAGGATTGAATGTTTGCATTGACAGATGATATATATATATATATACATATTGAATTTTGCAGCTGTCGTTTAAGATAACCTGGTAACCAAATTGTTATTACAAGCACTGTTGATGCAAGGAGAGTCATGTGAGGGTATTGTTAAGGCAGTGGCTATCATCATGGAATTATAAGAGAGGTCTATTTTCTTCTTATCCTATTCCCATACATAGTAACAGCCTCTAGCATACGTTTTCTATTCAGATGACACCCTAAGAACATATCTCAACACATTTCATATAAAAGCTTGTAATTCATGAAATTTATTAATGTACACACACAAACACGTATATACATAAGTACATATTTTTTTACTTGTCTGCCATTTCCCACAATAGCATGGTAGCGCCAGGAACAGATGAAGAAAGGCTGCATGTGCTCACATCCATTCTCTAGGTGTCAGGTGTAATGCACCGAAACCACAGCCCCCTATCCACATCCAGGCCCCACAGACCTTCCTGTGGTGTCACCCACCCTCCTCCGTACAACTCTATCTATAGCCCATGCCTCGCAACCATATAATATTGTTGGAACTACTATTCCT
>JAYMFT010000005.1:242373-258324 GCA_038088735.1 Panulirus argus | reverse complement strand
TTTACGACACGCAGGGAATACGTGGGAAGTATTCTTTCTCCCCTGTCCCCAGGGATATATATATATATATATATATATATATATATATATATATATAACTGTGTATCATAAAGCTGGGGTGCACATTTATTGATATGAGTAATACATAAACGGTAAAAAAATATACCATAAACCTTCAGCGTTGATCATGGCTTAATGTAAAAGCATTTTCACTGCTGACTTTTCTGTAATTTTGTTTTTCATACATATTTGCCATTTCCCGCATCAGCAAGGTAGCATTCAAGAACACATGAAAGAGCCTTGGAAGGAAGACTCCTCACTCGGCCCCCTTCACTGTTCCATCTTTTGGGAAAGTAAAACTGGAGGAGAGGATTTCCAGCTCCCCGCTCCTGCCCCTTTTAGTCACCTTCTATGACATGCAGGGAATATGTAAGGGTATCTAAGAGGCCTAATCCCTAACTGCAGCTTAAAAATCTAA
Source organism: Panulirus argus (assembly GCA_038088735.1). Taxonomy (NCBI): domain Eukaryota; kingdom Metazoa; phylum Arthropoda; class Malacostraca; order Decapoda; family Palinuridae; genus Panulirus; species Panulirus argus. Next base: position 257,846 of record JAYMFT010000005.1, on the reverse strand, counting down.
TTTTGTTTGTAATCAATGAATGTTAAAAACCTACTGGAGTAAAGCTGGTGGCAGTGTAATCTAGGTACTTGGATGTAATACCATAACATTAATCAGTACAGGTATAACTTGTCCAGCATCCTAATAAAAACCAGAACTCATTAAGGATACTTTGCTATCCGGAAAATGCCATTAAAAGGCAAATGAATACTTACTCCTCTAACAGATCCTTACCTACTGGTAAACTTGTATATTCCCCCCCTCTTAATACTATCTGTGAAAATAAAAAAGCCATTTTTTTTTCTTCTTACATAGGTAAAGATCACCAAATGCAGCACAAGTGATACATGGAATTTGATTTTTTGTAGTAGTTTAAAGTCTACTAAACAAACTAAACAATCAAAATCTATTTTGAAGAAAAGAACTTAATTATGCTTCATCAACTTCTTCATTCAAAGCAAGGTTACACGCATAATCTTTCACAAACATACCTACCAACTTCTCTCTTAAATCTTAAGTCTTACAATGACAACTGATGGGGAACCCTACATGATGGCCTAGCTATTGCTGAAGTGAAGCAGTTGCTACTTGCCTGAACTAGGTAACAGGGCTGCGTCAACAAAATAAGGGCTTAAAAAAGTCACTCTGGAAATTAAATCATAAAACATGCAACACATGATTGAAATACTATAATGAACAATCTACTTCATATACTTTTAACACAATCACTAATTTCTTTAAACATTAGCCATCCATATCCAAGGAGCTGCCATCTCCAAAATACTTCACACCTTCTCCAAAGCCTGAATAACATGGTGTTACTATACCTGAGTTTAGTCTTTAGGGAAGAGATTTCTCTGTTCTGTGCTTCTTGAGATTCCAACATATCTTCTACCTCACGTTGCGCTTTACGGCGCTGCATTTTCTCCTTTGACAATTCATCCTCTGTTTCTTCCATGCTACGCTTTAATTGTTTGACTCGAGCATTTGACTGCAAGAACATTACATGATTATACAATTAAAGAAACTACAGAAATGTTATCCTTTTATTTCTACATGACAGATGACTGGCATATATAACAAAAGACATTTTACAGGAAACATGCCTTATCTAACTGCTCCTTATACTGGTCAGCATGACGGCGCTCATCTTCCACTTGCATAACCAGCTCCTTCAACTTCTTCTCAAGCTTGCGGTTGGCCTTTGCCTGTGCTAGACGGTCACGAGCCTCAACCTCAAGCTGTTCTTCCAAGTTGGACACCTGAAAAGCATTTGAAACAGCTTCAACCTTCAATACTCATCACTTTATCCTAGTTTCCACTCATTTACACTTTTGTCCAAACCTCTTCATCCCATAAAGAAAATGTCATTAGTCTCCTTAAACAGTTAAACTTTAAACCTCATTTCCTTATCTACCTTGGATAATTCTTAACCCCTTAATGCCTCTAGATGGATAACTACACAGCCAAATACTTACTCTTCATATAAATTTACTCATTAAGTTTCATGCCTCAACTACATGACTGCCTATCGAGCCAAAGTGGCATTATGTGATGCTTTTTCCCCAGAGTAAGGCATGCTCCAGCCATGCCAAAGAGAGCTCTTTCTCATCAGTTTTCTGAGAAGGAAATGAAATAGCATTTCCCTAGATTTAGAAAACCAGGCAGAAACTGATCCTGAATTACATAAAAGTGATGATCTGTCTTCAGATCATGTGGAGAGTGATTCTACATACACCAACTCTTCCAATACTGAAAGTTGACCAAGATTAGACAAGAAAAGGTGTTTCCAGCAAAAGTGAAGGCAGCATTGCTAGTGCCTGCCTGAGCTTGACAACACTGCACCTGACTGGTGCAGCTCTCATGTTCACAAACTTTTATAATCTTACTGTCGTGAAAAATTATCAATGAATCACAGTGATTATAAACAGAGAAGATATATCATATTTGATAAAACATAATGCTAACCAGTGATAACTCCAATGACTTTCATACCTTACTCCCACAATTTTTTAATGCACTGTGCTGAAACATCTCTAAAGCTTCAGCACATTACCAGAGTGACAGCACTGGATGATACATAATTTTGAAGTGCCTTTTTTCAATATCATATGAATATTTTCTGTAAGGTTACATACATCAATAGAGAACACTTTAAAAACACATAATCACATGGTTGAAAAAAAGAAACTTTCACAAGTTTATCTACCTAAATTACTCTACGACTGTTTACTATGAAACTCTGGTGTTACGAACGAAGTCTTTTTACAAGTGCCTGCAGCCTAAAGCTACACTACTTCCAGTGGCAAAGAAATTTGGACTCCTCTGGAGTGAGAAGTTCTCTGACAAAACTGTCCTCTTACTGATACAGCTTCATCAAAGTCGACTTTCATTCACATTGCAACCTCGTGTCGGCAGAATCTTGTAACACTTAAGCATCTTCATATATTAACAATAATTTTCTTTCATTACATGAATATCACAATTTGTAACAAACAAATGTCTTTTAACAACTTGGAAAATGCCAGTTTTAAAGGTTAGAAAGGACAACTTAGTAAGATGTCAAAAGGTTAATGTTACCTCTGAGAGACTCCCAGTTTTTTAGCTGTTATGAAGTGCAACACCGACATATACTTTGAACAAATCTTATACCATAAACAGATTTTGAGGTCCAAAACCTCTTTTTGTCATCAAAATATCTCATTTATAATTGAACTCTGTGCTGAAGAACCTATCCTTCTCCATCCTGAGTCAAAGAAAGTAAGACGCACCTTTGACTCGAGTGCTGCAATGGTTGCTTTTGTCTTCGAACGGACTTCAGCCTCTAATTCTGCTAGTTTGGCCTTTAGTTCTTTGTTCTGACGCTCCAACATAGAACGCTGACCCTCCAGTTTTACCACAAAAGACTTCTCAGTGTTGTAGTCAGTCTGTAGTTGTTCCATGGAAAGCTGGTTCTTTCTCATCTTATCCGTGAGTACCTGTCACAAAAAATATAAAATCCTGTAACAAATTACACCTTTTAACAACTGCCTTAATAAGGTAGCATCAAGAACAGATCAACACTGGCCTCACTTGCACACACCCCATCTCTAGCTTTCTTGTATAATGCATTTTTAAATCTAAAGCACACCATCCAGAAGCAAGACCCAGGCCACCCCATCTGGAATGGTTCAGCCCACTGAAAGCAAATCACCCCGCACACCACATCAATCCAATTCACTAACCCGTGCATGCCCTTGTGTGATAACAATATACAATATGACTGCTTCTGAATAAGCCATTCCTAAGTTTAAGGGATAAGAATTTAAGTCGATGCCTCCAAGATAAACCTCTTTATGACCCCTTACCTCAACAGTGCTTTGCTCCTCCTCCAGATCTTCTTCAAGGGCAGATATTCGTGCTTCTAGCCTCTTCTTTTCATCTGCACTTAAGGTGGCTTTTGATGTATATTGGTTGAGCTCCTCTTGAAGTTCATCTCTCTCAGTCTCTGCATTCTGATAAATCAAAAATTGCTATCAGATATAAAGAAAATACTGACATATCTTAAACACAGCAGTGAATATAAATAACAAAATCATATGTTCTTGTATAATTTCATTCTAGGAAATATATCTATGTATTTGAAAGAAAATGTATAATCACAAACACCTCTCACCTCCATCAATCAACCAACTTCATCCAAACACCCAAAGTCACCCCCAACTGCAAACACACTCACAAAAAGACCCATTCCCATATGGGCATGTCACTCCACTTAATACCCTATAAATATATCTCATACACCTCTCTTTTCTCTTTCAATATCCAATTTACTTCACCATCCCACTACTCAACAACCCTTCCTCACCTGTCCATCCCCCATCTTCCGCATGCCACTCATTTTTCTTGCACATGCCAGCATTGCTACTCTAAATACCACCCAAAACTCACCAACTCCTCATGTTTCATTTATTCTCACCTTTTGCCATTCTACATTTAATTTCTTCAGTCATTTCTTTACGCAGGTCTCTTTTCCAAGCTCACTTTCACCACCTTCTTCGCATTCATGTCATACCCTCTTTTTCAAAAACCTCTATAAAACTTTACCCTTGCGTCCACCAGGAAATAATCAGGCAGACCTCCCTCCAGCTGCCCCTCTCAACATATTCATACCTAAGATTATTCTTTGCATACCTATCAATCAGTACGTAATCCATATATCTTTTCTTCATTCATTTTATACTTGATCATCATTTCCTGCATTTTAGGTAGTGCCAAGAACACATGAAAAAATGCCATATTTGCTCAAATCTATTCAACTAGCTGTCATATGCAATGCAACAAAACCACAGCTCCCTATCCACAACCAGGCTCCACATATCTTTCCATGGTTTACCCTAGCCACTTCACATGCTCTGGTTCAGTCCAGTGAGAGCATTCCTGTATACTGCATCATTCTAATTCACTCTATCCCATGCACATCTTCTATATGTTCAGGCCCTGATCATTCAAATTATTTTTCACTCCATCCATGCATCTCCAATTTGGTTTCCCCCTTTTCCTCGTTTCCTCCACTTCTGATGCATATACTCTCTATGTCAACCTTTCCTCATTCATCATTTTCTCCATATATTCAAACTATTTCAGCACCCCCCACTTCAGCTCTCTTAACTACACTTTTTCTATTACCACACTTCTCTCTTGCCCTTATATTACTTACTAAATCAAACTACCTCACACCACACATTGTCCTCAAATATTTCCTTTCCAACACAACCAACCTCCCTTACACAATCTTACCTATGGCCCATGCTGTAGTTCTCTTTCAATCTGATGGAATCTTTCCTCACTGAATGTGGTCTTCAATAGCATCCCAGGCCTTTTCAGTACAAGCCAAGATGGTAGAATGCATCTTTAACTTCAGCTTCTCAAATTGTCACAAACTTGAATTTTACAACTACTTATCTTGAACTGACACATGCAATCAAATATCTTTACAAATCAATCATTCTTCAATGACTTTCTCTTAACTTCTCATACATAATCATCTTTGTGATATCCTAAGCTTTATCTCAACTCTATTTCATTCCAATTAAAGGGCCCAATTACCTATTAATAGTGTCTCACAGAAACCTAACTGGTCTAGTTTCCCCTTTCTGAAGGTTTCTGCAACTTTTAACCCCAAACACCCATTACTATTTCTCTCACATTCCACTTATCCATGCAATCCTTTTGCTAAAAATGTATCTAGGCATGCCCCTAATCCAAGGCCATTAGCACCTTTTGTGAGAAGTATTTGCAAAAGTAGTGTCCAGAACCCCCAGGCTATCTTAAAGGGCAGAACACTTAACTCTGAGGAATTCTTATTTAACTTGCCTTGAAGTAAGTTTTAACATACAGAAATATTGTTTTGGAAAGTATATGTTCAACAATCTCACCTTACGTGCTCTTTCAGCAGAACTTAGATCTTCCTGATACTGTAGTAACTCTGTTTCCATTACTTTAATCTTCCTCTCCAATTCCTTGTATTGTGCTGACATCTCCTCACGAGAAGCCCTACTTTCTTCTGCCTCTCGCTGGTATTCCTTAAGCTGTGCTCCTGCTCGTTTCAACTGCTTGAGGGCATCATCCTTGACTTTACTGTTCATCTCAAGTTGTCCCTCCATGTCCTTGAGATCACCCTCTAACTTCTTACGAGCAGTTACAGCAGCTGTACGCTGCTTGCGTTCTTCTTCAAGCTCAGCCTCAAGTTCACGTAATTGTTTCAGCAGTCCTCGCCGTTTTTCCTCACCCTGTTCCTCTCGAGCATTGAGGTCACGTTCAAACTGCGCTTTCATTGCTTGCATGTTGACTTCTAATCGTAGTTTGGCATCTTCTGTTAACTGCAGTTCATCCTCAAGTTCTTCAATCTGAAATGTTTTTACAGTGCACAGTTAATAATCAACAGGTACTGTAGTAATGCAAAAGACAACTGCAGCAGAATGCATGTAAACCAAAGATTCACATAAGTGAGCCACCAAAGTAAAAGGCAATCAGGGCTTTTTATCTATTATCTTTTGTACTTACCTGAGTCTTCTGTTCAGCCAATTGTGACTCCAGGGCCCGTTTTGCCTTTTCCAATTCATGAACATTCTTATCAGCTGTACCCCTCGTTGATACTAAATCATCAAGCTCAATCTGTAACCGTTTCTTGCCAGTTTCCAGGTCTTCAATACGTTCCATATATTCTTCCAAAGTTCTGTTAATACAAGAAAACAACACACAAATTCTTTTACTTCAAAGAATATCTTAAGGATTATACAATCACCTTTGTTAACAATAAAAAAATAAAAAACTATATCAAAGCTTTGTAAATCTACCTTGACTGAGTGACTATGGAACTAAGTTTCTCTCTCTCAATTCAATGTATAACCAAATGACTTAAAAAGTGCAAGAATTATTCCAATATCATCACAGACTTGACAACAAACAGGTTAAATTATAAACCTTTTAATATATCATGGTACAGTAACCAAAGTGTGGCTAGATAGAATGGATATCCCAACACTGCAAGTTCCCACCGTCAAAAATATCCTCACTTCCACTATATTTTTCCGATGAATAAAATATTTGCTAAACCTGTCTGTAAATGCTCCTTTGTTTATCTCCTCTCTTTTGACTGGTATTCAAGGGGAGGAGAAATGCCGAGAAAAACACCAGAAAGGCAATGTGTAATACACAGCATTCATATGTAAATTACCCCAAGTTGAATCCTAGGGGCTGTGCAGTTGGTGGCTGTTTGCAAAGGCCTTAAATAGATTTGGAAAACCTATCTTGTGTAGAGGGATGCTTGAACAAACTCAAATTATGAATATTACACTAACCTATTCAAAGATAAAATCTTCGTTTCTTTCTCCCTGGCCTCACGTTCAGCATTATCCTTCTCCTGCTGACAGCGCTCAAAGTTACTCTTCTCTTCATTAAGCAATTTGTCAAAATTTCTTTGTTTCTTTTCCAATTCCACAACCTTGGCACGGTTGGCATCAATATCCACTTGGGCATCTTCCAATTCAGCCTGTAACTTGCGTTTGCTTTTCTCCAACTTCTCGTTTGTAGCCTCCAGTTCAGCCAGGCGAGCACGAAGTTCCTCCAGTTCCTTCATCTGGCGCTTGCGTGTCTCTTCCAGCTGTTGTGCATTACCCGACTCCTCATCAGCTTTTTTCTTTGCCTCACTTAACTGTACCTGAAGCGTGGCAACCTGCTTCTCAAGGTTACGCTTACCACATTCTTCCTCATCTAAAGCTTCTTGCAAATGATCCTTCTCTTGTTCAAGGGCACGTACACGTGAGTTGAGGTTCAGTTTCTGTCTAGTCTCTTCCTCAAGGAGGCCTTGGGTCTCTTGTAAGTGAGCTTCTAGATTCTTGAGCTGGTTATTGGCAGACATGGCTTTGGAATCCGCTTCTTCCATAGCAATATTTGCAGCATTCAATTCTAGTTCCAACCTAGTCAAACGCTCTTGAATATCAGATTTACTACGGTCAGATTCAGCAATCTTCAACTGTAAATCAGAAATTATAGCTTCACACTGTTTCCTTTTCTTTTCACTCTCCTGTTTGCTGGCTGTAAGGCCCTTCAATTCATTTGCCAAGTCAGCATTTTCAGCCTCAAGTTGACATTTTGCCTTGTCTAATCCACCCTTCATCTTCTTGAGCTGATCAATTTCCATGTTAAGATTTTCTAATGCATGACCGTGTTTCTGGCGTAGTTCTGCAATCTGTTGTTCATGAAGTGATTGATCATCATCTAAACTCTTCTTGAGGGATGCCAGTTCCTCCTCTCTCTTACTGCGCAGCTCTTGCTGTGCTGCTGTTGTGTCTAACGAGTCCAACAGTTCATTTTTCAGGGCCTCCAATTCTTCATTTAGGTCTCTCTTTTGCTTCTCAGCTTTTGCTCTAAGGTTGCGTTCAGCTTCAAGGTCTTCCTGCAGCTCATTCAACTGAGACTCCACCTCACGCATACTCTTTTGCAACTGTGATTTAGCAGCAGCCTCCTCATCTACTCTCATCATGGCTTGAGCTAATTCTTCTTCTCGTTTAGCTAGCTGAATCTGTACTTCATGTATCTGATTCTTCTTCTCATTAATTTGTTCCTTCAGATCATTCAAATCTGTCTCACATTTCCTTTTGGCACGTTCTAATTCTGACCTGCCCTGTTGCTCTTTCTTAATTCTGTCCTCAAGATCTGTGATCATTGATTCATGTTTTGCTTTGAGTTTCATGAGGTGTTTTGATTTTTCTTCTTCTTCTGCTAATGTACTAGAAACATCTGATGATCTCTCTTCCATCAATTTCTTCTCTTTTTGCAATTTTTGGTTTGTATCCTCAAGAAGTGCAAAGTCTTCTTCCAGTTTCTTGATTTTCCCATCGCATTGAACTTTTTCAAGCTGAAGTTTCTGGCGAGCTGCCTCTTCCTCTTCAAGCTGTTCTTCTAAGTCCTGAATCTGCAACTGGAGTTTCTTTTTCTCTACTGTAAGGCTACCAGTGCGTTCCTCCTCCTCTTCAAGTCTGGTCTCCATATCATGTAAAATATCCTCGAGCTCTTGTTTTCGTGCTAAAAGGCGGGCCCTCATTTCCTCAGCCTCAGCACATAGCTCTGTCTCAGCCTGTAACTGTTCTGCTAAGACATTCTTCTCTTGTAAAGCCTGTTGGAATTTGTTTTCCATATCTACATTACTTTTCTTTTGAGTTTCAAGAACATTTTGTATCATTCTGAGTTCTTCCTCTTTTTGTACAAGCTTCTCTTCTTGCTTGGTTACTTGGAGAAGTGGTTTTACTTTAGTGTATAAACGCCACCACTGCCAATTGCGAAGCTTGAGGTAAGCAGCACAGTTACGCTGAATAATTTTGATGGCATTGAGTTGTTGAAGCCTTTTCTGGTAATTTTTGCGAGCCAACATACCACGACAATATGCCTGGAACTGCACAATGAGGTCTGTCATTTTTATATCTCTCTCTTCTTCCAAAGATGCTAACACACCAGCCCTCAGGAAGATCTTGCTCTGCCCTATGCGGTACAGGTTTGGCTCCAGTTCCAGAGCTTGGATCATCATCTCACAAGCCTTCTTACCATCCATGAAGCCCTTAGGAATAACATTAGGAGTTAGGAGCTCATAACGCTGGCGGAATTCCTGGAATGGTATACGGTTGGGGAAGCCTTGGCGACAGATTCTGATACCCTCTAGCACACCATTACACCTAAATGAAAAAAATAACAAGGACATTATAATAACATGAGTTACATAAATGCAAAGGAAAATAACCAAGTTTGGTTGTGTATGCCCAATGGGATGCTGTAATTTCAAACAATCTACTTAATCATGCTATTGGCATATTACTTTTCAAATCATAAAGTATTGCAGCCCCATCTTTAAAGCCCATGAAACAATGGTTATCATTTGTGATATGGCATGAATACTATCAAGTTATTATCATCAAATGTGCTGGCAAAATTCTTCTGAAAATAAGAACTACAAAAATCATACAAGAAAAGTCGGACAAATAAAGACTGACCCATCGCTCTAGCTACACGAAGAAAAATTAAAAGTAAAGAATAATCGAACCTCTTTACAGAAGGCAATTCAGGCACGAAAGGGAACACACAAAAGTATGATCACAAGGCACTTTGGAGGTATATATGTAAAGCTGGTATGGATTGAAGGTTACTAAGACCATAACCACCTGAAGCAATTGGATAATCAAGGCACAATGGAAGAAGAGCAAGGGAGAGAGCTGTCCAAAAGGTAAAGGGGATTGGATCCTTGAGGAGAATCATAGGTAAAAATGTGATCATGATTGTAAAATATGGAAAGAGAGTCACAACAGTCCTCAGAACACAAGATTGCTGGTGCGACATATAGATGTGAAATAAAGTATACAGTTGTCGAGTTTGGCTTAGAGAGAGAGAGAGAGAGAGAGAGAGAGAGAGAGAGTGTGAGTGTGTGTGTGCATTTGTAATTGGGATGGAAAAAGTAGTACTAAAGTGTAAAATGGATTTGGATGTCAAATAAAGAAAATACTCTGATGTGATCAGGTTATGTGGACAGAATGCATGATAATAGGATGGTATTAAAAATACATACAAGCAAGAAAGAAGGAAACAAAAAAGAAGAGACATATGACATCATTAGAAAGGACACCAAGGATATACTGGAGTGAGAGTGTGAAGTACATAAAGATGTGTTTGAATAGGATAGCCAGAAGACTTTTCTACTGTGACCACCCCCAATGGGAGTTTCTGGGAAGAGAGAGACATGACAGAAATGTGCAGATAAGCGAGCAAATGAGGCCTTTCTGTGGTTTCCCCGGCTGGTTAATATACCTTAAGCATATCAGTAGAATAACAAAGGGAACAGTTGTAAGCATGGAAGTAAAGAAAAGATTAAGAGACAGCATAGTGCTCTGAAACCTGACTTATGCAGTTGAAATATGAACACGGAATGAGTCACAGATGTCAAGAATCCAGGCTGTGGAAGATAGGTATGACTAGATGGAATAAAAAAAGAAATGAGGGGTTGTATGATAAATGTGGTATGGCAGTGAATGCAAATGGAATAAATTGTGGAGCGGTAGAGTGGTGAAATGTAATACTCTAAGGAGATTAGGGAATGTGAAAATAATGCAAGTTGTGGAGTTTACAAGGAGAGTACATGATAGTACAACTGAAAGGGTCGGTGTGAGAGGAAGGCCACCTGTGACATGGGGAAACAGAGTGGAAGAGTACTGGGAAAGAAATGGGGAAAGAATGCATGGATTAATGTATGTGTGGGAGGCATGTAACAACAGGGATAAGTGAAAACTCTTTTGCTATGGCCAACCCCTTGATGGGAGTTCCCAGAGGGAATGGGCATCAGAGATATAAACAGATATAAGTGACTTCCGAACATACTTCAGTAATTCCCCAGATATATTTTGTACATACCTCAGCTGATCAAGGACGAGGCCTGCATCTATCTTGCCAGCACGCTTTTCATGATTAGGGATGATGCAACGAACAAAATTGGGGTTGGTATTTCTCAGTGTCATCATAAGCTTCGTCAACTGCTCTTTGTAAAGTTGGCTTACTGTGCGGAACATTCCTTTTCTTGTGCGAGCACCAAACTGACTGTCTCCCATTGCCTGTTGAGCCATTCCAACGATCTCAGCTGTAAATATTTCAAAATGCACCTTAAAATAGCATGAAGTAAAATTTCATAATACAACCCCATAAAGAAAACCTGTGAGAGAAAGGGACTTGGCAAAACTACACAGCTGGTTTCATTAATAGCTGAAGCAGAAATTTAACTAGTAAATTTAATGGAAACAGGAAACAGCAAATGATGGCCTTAATATGAATGTAATCTATGTAGCATGACAAAGGCTACACAAATCTCTTGTGAATAGGACTTAAGGGCTGATACTGTACCCAAACTGTCAACACACCACTACATCAATAAAGCTGTAAAGGAGACAATCACTATGTCTGTCATCCTACTTAAAGAAACAAAGAACTCAGAGTGAACAGCTGTATAAGGTCAAGAGAGATGGCAATTGAAATAAGAAAGCCAAGTTACATGGAGAAGCTGGATGCCATAAATTTACCCATCATGGAAAAGATAAGAATGAAGTGAAATGGTCACAACTTTCAAATTTCTGAACAAGTGTGTCAACAGTGACAGGGAGCAGTTTTTTGCAAGATAAAACGATGGCAATGTAATTCCTAAAAGACTAAGCACTAAGCAAGAAACTTGTTACACAATACGAGAAGCAATTGTCTTACAGGATCAGTAGTGAATGAATGGAATAATCATGAACATGATTGTAGAAATACCTCCCTGTACTGTACAAACAGGCATTACATGCACAAATCGTTAACAGCAAAGAAATAGATTAATCATTTGGTTACACATTGCTGACATATTCCTCAAAGAAATGCAATCTAGTGTTTTTATCCTAACCCATCCTTACTTCTTCAAACCAAAAGAAAAGAAAACAAAGAAAGCCTACTGTAAGTTATTGGATGCTGCTGTGCTTAAATATAATCTTACTCACCATCCTTCCAAATCTGCACAACGAAAGGATCCTGAGAAGCTTGTAGCAGCGACACGATGTTTTCATTTAGTGGATCCATGTTTTTCATCAGCCACTGGTGTCCAGAGTAATCTACCTTACCAGCATAATGGACAATAGCAAAGTCTGCCTTGTCACGGAACTCTGACTTGCAAAATTTGGGGTGGACTGAGTGTGATGTATTAAGCTTGTCAATGAAGGTTTTGTCTGTGGCCTTTGGGAACCAGCACTCTTCATCCAAAAGAGCTAAGATACCCATAGGCTTGGGAGAAAGAAATCATGTCATTTATAAAGACATATATATTTCATTTACAGGAAGCATCATATACTGATATGCCAGCATATCTCAAACATGCTTTCAACAAGCTACTAGACTGAATATTATTATATGATGAAGTCCTTGACATAACTTACTAAATCTATCAAGATGTGGATTTTACCCAATTCTACAGCACATTAATTACCACTGAACATCTAGTGTGGTATTTGTAACAATCATAACATCTTTCAAAGAAACCTTCCTGTCTACACTTTGTATGTGAATATATTTAGCCCAATCTTAGGTTTATCAAATCCTTTTATGCATATAAAAAATGAAATAAATAAGTTTTATAGAAAAATTTATCCTGATAGCTATGATTGCTGCAGCAATAAAAGGGCAGGCTGAACCTTTAAATTAACAAGAAATGTGACAAAACACAAAACAGAAAATTCTATATGAACCAAGTAAACACAGAATTTCCATCAGTATATTGTCATCATTGCCAAACTGGCCAGCAAGCAGATGTCATTTAACATGAAAACATTACCAATAATGACTTTAGAGAAGAAGGAAGTATTTATGGATTTATCATATGATGAACTTCATAAATCAAAATACATTAATATGTCTTCAGTCATACAACTTATCCATAAAAAATAAATCACACAGCATAGAGTTATCAGTGAAAAATGCCAATCTATCATTGCATTCTGTCATTGTTAAGAAGCACAAGCTATATCCTGATCATAATCACCCTGTCAACACATGGCTAAATTACTGAATCATCAATATATATACCAACCCACATCCTTACCATATTTACTATGCAGGTCTTTATCATTTGGGCAGAATTCACAAGTTAAATGAATAATAAAGAGTTCTCAGCACATCATTTGGGTCTTTAGAGGAAATAGAAACTATGCACTGGTTACAGATGTACCGTGAAAATTTGTCAATTTCTAAAGTTGTGTTCAATATTTGGACAAGTCTGTTTAATTGCATCAATTTGACAAGAATCAATACTAGCCAACTCAGCCCTTAAGTTATTCTTTTTACTTGCTCACTATTTCCCACATAGCTACGTAGTTTCAGGAACAAAGAAAGTCCTCGCTCAAATCTGTTCTATAGCTGCCACGTACAATACACAGAAACCTGAGCCCCCATCAGCAAACATTTTGTGGTGTCTCAACTGCTTTAATAAGCCTAAGTTTAATCCACTGACAGTGCACTGACCCCTTGCTTGCCTCACATTCTCCTACATGTTCAAGCCCTTATCACTCAAAGCACTTTTCATTCCATCCCATTTGATCTTCACCTTGTTCCCTTTACTTCTGACACATGTACTCTCACAGTATGAGAGTCAGCCTCTCCTCACTCATCTTCTCCATATGTCCAAACCATTTTAGCACAGCCTCTTAAGCTCTCTCAAACACACTCCACACCCTCTTAAGCTCTCTCAAACACACTCCACACCCTCTTAAGCTCTCTCTCAAACATATTCTTCTTACAACCAAATCCCTCTCTTACCCTATTATTCCTTCCTCTATCAATCCTCCTCACCATATCTTGTCCTCCTGCATTTTCTTTCCAACAAATTTACTATATGCCATACTTTCTTATGCATGGGGCATGCCTCGCATCTTTACAACACTGTCACAACTACTATAACACCAAACATAACAATCTTTACAAACATTGGCCTTCCTTCCATGATTCAAATATTGGTGCATCCAAAGTTCACCTTACAAGGCAGGTGAAATTGCAGAATCAGATGTTCAGGTCTCTGACAGCTATACTATATAGTAATACACAGAAATTACTGGGAATGGCTAAAATGTCTGAGGTAATAGGCCCTGGAGCAACAGATGGGAGAGGTATATCATCATCTATCTCTAACACCTGCGGTCCCTTCAAAACTTCCTCATGGGGGTGGCAAACTCCAGTTATACCTGGAAAATCCTCAAATGTATTGTTTCAAATTACATTTGGAAATAACATCCTACTGGCATAACAGGCATGGAAGACTAATATAATACCTCTGAATTTCAAAGGCGAGATGTACACAAAAAGAAAAACAAACAAACAAACAAACATCCAGGGCCCAAGACTTAACACCTTGACAGCTACCATCCGAGACAGGATGGGATGCAGAATGAAGTTGAAGAATGCACTGGACAAGTACATAATAAGTATACCAAACCAGCCAGGCTGTGGAGGATATGGCTTCCAACTGCCTAGTTGACCAATGACCAAATCCAAGAGCCTGGGCCCAGCCCAAGCTAAGGGGATGAAGACCCCAAAAACTTACCATATATCCAAACACTCCTAAGCACACCCAAGACCTAAGCCCCCTCATCCACCCTATGGCTTGTTCCATCGACTACCAAATCCACTCCCATGTATCCAAAACATTCCAATTTCAACAGGTTCTCTCCATTCAAACTCCAACTCCAACCAAGCCAACTCTCTCCACTAAATACAATAACATTACTTTTATTTGTACCATCTCGTGACTTTCTCCTCACACACACTCTCCTAAACTTACACATACCAGCTTCAGTAGCTTCGCATTTGAGTATGCCACCAGAGATGTGTTGTCAGCAAACAGCAACTGACTCAACTCCCATGACTCCCTAAACCTAACAGAATGCAGAACTACCCCTCTCTGCAAGACCCTTGCATTTACCTTATCCAACACATTCAACCAAAAACAAATTAAACAATCATAGTGACATCACACACTTGCTGATAACCCACCTTCACCTTACACCATGCGCCCTCCTCCCTTCTTAATCACACACATGCATTAACTCTACTGATGAAAACTTCTCACCCCTTTTTGTAGCTTTCCTCTAATGCCATACATCTGTAACACCTTTCACAAAGGATCTCTATCAACCCTATCATACACTTTCTCCAGAACCATAACTGCCATATGCAAATCTCTTTCTATATCTCACACAAAATCTTCAAAGCACACATCTAATCCACACACCAAATAGCACTCCTGAAGCCAAAATTTTCCTCCCTAATCTGATGCTCTGTGCAAGCCAAGAAGCCAAAATTTTCCTCCCCAATCTAATGCTCTGTGCAAGTAGCCCTTTCTAAGCGTAAATACTGGCACCTGAACAAAGCTGACTGGAATAACTTACGTAACTTCTTTTCTGACT
>JAYMFT010000005.1:216107-239165 GCA_038088735.1 Panulirus argus | reverse complement strand
TATATATATATATATATATATATATATATATATATATATATATATAATTATACCTGTTCATTGTTTCCCGCGAGAATATTGTTAAGGGAAGGGGAGAGATGTTGTCAAGCATGTGTATCCAGAATCCTAACGATATTAACAACATTTATGTTACAGTAAGAGATCACACAGCGATGCTTGGTGTAGCGATTATAGTACCTTAAGTCTGGCAGGTCGTACCCGTAGAATATTGAATGTCACTCAGTATGGTTGAGAAGATTCCCCATTACGGATGCCATACAGTTACCGTTCATGTAGAATAGTCAGTACATGTAGGGTTCATATAGGGCAGTCAACATGTGTAGGGTTCATCAGTTATACAAATCGTATATTTACGTTAATTGTGTGGTGGCCGTTTACCTAGAAGATAACAGAAAATGGGGACTTTGTCGTTCGGTTTGAATAATCATTTGATCAAATGTGATCTCTCAAAATATGAGTGTAACTAATAGTGACAATGTAAATATTTCTAGTCTTAAATTCCCCATAATTCGATTGTATGCAGCAGATATGCTGAGATGGAGTATCAAAGATTACTTATGTGCAAATGACTGACAGGAGCGCTTATATGCCGGAGTTGTGGCTTCAGGTATACCGAAAAATATCGTTGGTTAATGTACAGTTAGTGGGTCATGTTGTACCCATTTACATCCTTAGATGAAGCTATCTGCAGTGCAGCAAGGAAGGGATTGCATGAGTTGGCTGTACTAGATCCACAACCACTGTATGCTCACCATAGAAAACAATATATTACAGTTAGACAGTTTTGAAATTTCAAATAGTAACTATCGTATGTACCGAGACATATTTATTGCACATTTTTCCGGGGTCGTCATCGTTCAGATATTCTTTTATTCCATTTGTCATCATGAACAACGTGGTCGTAAACATAGATAGGCCCGTCCGGGTCTTCCATCATATCTAGAATTAGCCCTGTAGAGTTTTTAGAAGTAATGAGTAGATGTTGTTGGCGAGCGTTTCCCGCGTCACCAGTCTTCTGTAGCCTAATATAGATTAAAACGTTAATGTAAGGTAATCCCGATCCCCATGTACAGAAACAGCGATATTACCTTCGACAAACCCCAGGCCGTTGACTGTTCTCTTTTTAAAAAGAAAATGTGGCTTTGTTTGGAATTTCCTTATATAGCGAGTCATTTGTATAATATGGTGGTGTACGGGTTTATTGTTGGTGGAGGCTGTATTGCTGGTCTGGTGCCACATCTTGTAACATGAGGGTAGGGAGTGAGGGAGGACACAGGGAACGTTTGTAGTAATCCGTGTGTGGTTATCTGAATCACTATCACCATTATCAGACAACCGGCAAGCATCACCACTACCCCTGGAGATGCACTCTACACATAAGGCTATCGTATGCTCTATGTTTTAGGCTTAATCTCAATGTCCTGACTGAAGGCGCTTCAGCCTTAGGGAGGAGGTTGCGTGACACTGGCTTGCCTCCGGCTGCTCTAGGTGGCCGCTCGGCTGGCTAGGCTTCTCAGAGAACTACAACATTGCCGCCGGTCTGTAGATATCAGTCTTGAATACCATTATCTTACAGGAATATTGGAGAGAGATGGTGGCTCTCCTGTCTTACCACATGGTCAAGGGTGAGTTGTACTGCAGGAATCATCGTTCACCTTCGAGGTATTCGGAGGAACTGTAACGGAGCGCGATGGGGAGCGTGGTGGGGGTGTCGTGAAGCCGAATCCGTGGTCAGGTGAAGGGGTCGGGATGCGACGTGCTCAGTATCGGTCGATATCAGATATCAGGGTTGGGGTATCAGCGGGCCAGCCTCACTCGCTCTCTCACAGTGGTGCCGACCGCCAGCCCTCACCACCGCTGCATCATCCACAAACATACTCACACACGTACAGACACACACGCATACACACACACATAAGCCGCTCTTGTGTGGTGTTGATCCGTGGAACATCCAGTGCTGCTGGAGACTTTTAAACCTGGGCGGCGACCAGTGCTCTTAACATCGTGTTCCGCATCCTGCTGGAAAGTCTTAAGACCCGTCAGTGTCGTGAACATCAAGTGTGACGAGTGAAAGTGTTCTGAGGTAACAGATCACGCCTTCTGTGTATATAAAGTGCTCATTTGCATCCGTTGGTGTTACTGAAGGCAGCCATCACTGGAGGTGACCCACCAAGTGGGTTGTCTTGAGGCCAAGCACATCCTCCGGTGGCAGGGTGGTGGTTAGTCCGGTAGAACACGGGCTCAAGACGCTGCCACTGCAGAGTGTTGGTGTGTAGTTAGTGGTGTAACCTGTTGTTACGTCGTGACGTGACATTGGTGTGGTAGGGACTGGTTGGCTTTTTCCTCGCTGACACTCGCTACCCGCCCTTACTACCTATTACCATCGGGACACCTTCACGTTCAACCATATGACCTTACTAACTGTAGTAGTAGCCACGGAGTTACTTAATACCACTTGGCCTTGCTACGTGTCACGTTGTGTCATACCACGTGACCTTACTGGTAGTAGATGCTGCAGCGCTCTATGATTTCTACCAGGCTACCAGGAGCTGCGACAGCTCATCCACTACTGCCATGTGACCTTGCTATTGTTAGTTGCAATAACATTTGACTACTACATATGACCTACTACATATTTTAGTTGCCGTGATACTTAACTGCCTCATGACCTGACTACATCTGCTTCTTGTCGTAACACTTTACTGACATATGACATGGTTTTACTTCAGTTAGTTGCCGTAATACTCTACGACTAAATGACTTTACTTCTGTTCGTTGCCGTAACACTTTACTGCTACATGACCTGACTTTGCTTCAGCTGGTTTCTGTATTTATTTTTTTTTTTACTGACGATGAGCACAACTCCTTTACTCTACCACCTTACTTTTTCTAGTTGCCATAACACTTTACAGGCGATGAACACAACGCACTGTCCCTGCCACCTCACTAGTGTTACTTACCATAACACGTGACGACTATATGACCTGACTACTTCTGTACAACTATCTGACCAGACCTTGCTACTACTAATTGCCATAATTCTTTGTTACTACAAGACAGACCTTATTACAGCTAGTTGCGACAATTCTTTACTACTACTTGCCAGACCTTACTTCTGCCCATTGCCACAATTCTTTACTAATATATGATCATATCTTATTATTACTAGTTGCCACAGTTCTGTACTACTACATGACAAGACCTTACTTCTGCTAGTTGCCGCAGTTCTTTACTACTACATGACCACACCTTACTACTGCTAGCTGCCAAAATACTTTACTACTACAGAACCAGACCTTACTTCTACTAGTTACACTAACTTCATTACCAGATGACCATACTATGCTACTGATAGTTGCCATAGATCTTTACTACATAAACATATCTTACAACTGGTAGTTGCCATATTACTTTGCTATCACGTAAGCAGAACTTTACATCTACTTAACCTGACCTTACTACTACTAGATCTTATAACACTTAACTACTCAATGATCAGATCTTACTACTGCGAGTTGCCATATCACTTTACTTCTACGTAATTGGAACTTGCTACTGCTAGTTGCCATAACACTTCACATCAACATAATCCGATCTGACTGCTGCTAGTTGTTATAACACTTAACTACTGTATTACCAGATCTTACTACTGCCAGTTGTCATACTTCTACATAATCTGACCTTACTACTGCTAGTTGTCATAACACTGTACATCCATGTAATGTGACCTTATCATTGCTAGTTGCTATAACACTTAATTACTACATGACCAGATCTTAGTACTGCGAGTTTCCTTAACACTTCTACATAATCATGACCTTACTACTGCTAGTTGCCATAACAGTTGACTACTACATGACCAGAACTTGCTATTGCTAATTTATGTACCACTTTACTACTGCATGACCTTTTAACTGCCAAATGACCCAGTTTTACTACATGACCAGACCTTAATTCTCAACTGCATGCCCAGACCCAACTAATGCTAGTTGCCATGACACTTTTTACTAGATATAGCCAGACTTAATTATGCTAGTTGCCATGACATTTACAAGTAACTGAACTGACCTTACTACTGCTAGTTGCCATAGAACCTTTTTACTACTTGACCAGATCCTACTTCTGCTATTTGCCATAATACTACCTCTACATGACTAGATCGTACTGCTGTAAGTTGTTATAACACTGCTGTTACGTGACCAGACTTTACTACTGTTGCCATAACACTTCATTACCACTTGACTTATACTACAGCTAGTTAGCTTAAAACTGTATCCATGCCATCTTACTTCGTTATCGCTGACCTGACCTTACTACTGCTAGGTGTCATAGCACTTCATTAATGCATAACCTGACCTTACTACTGATAATTGCCTTAGCATTTCATTAACACTTGACCAGACATTGCCACTGATAGTTTTCATAACACTTTACTACTACATGACCTGACCTTACTAATGTTAGTTGACATAAAACTTTATTGGTAATAGCTTTTATAACACTGCATGACCAAACCTTACTACTGCTAGTTTCCATAATACTTTATTACCACTTGACCTAACCTTGCTATTGCTGGTTGCCATACTACTACATAACCTAACCTTTCTTTTACCATTTCCCATAATACTACTACCGTGTGACCTGACCTTGCTGCTGCTAGTGACTAATGCCTAACTTATACTTGACATTACTAGTGCTTATTATCTTAACATTTCGCTAACGCATGACCTGGCCTCACCACGGCTAGTTGCCATAAAAGTTTGCTGCTACATAACTTGGCGCTGCCACTGCTAGTTACCATACCTTTCGTTCTACATGACCTTACCATGCTACAGTTAGTTACCAAAACTTTAATACTGCATGACCTAACGTAATTGCTAGTTACAGTAGGACTTTACTGCTGCATAACCTGACCTTACAAATGCTACTTGACATTACTGCTACATGACCTAACCTTATTACTGCTAGTTGCCATAACACTCTACTACTATATGACCTGACTTTATTACCGATAGTTTCCAAAGCACTTTTCTGCCGCGTAATCTGACCTTACTGCTGTTAGTTGCTAAAACAGTTAACTACTGTATGACGATCATACTGACCGACAATTGTCTTGACATTTTACTGTTACATGATCTGACCTTACTACTACTGGTTACAGTAACACTACTAGAAGACCTACTCTTAATGTTACTACTTGTTATAACGCTACTTCATGACCGGCTTATACAATTACGAGTTGCAATAACTGCTGTATGACGTGACCTTACTTCTGCCAGTTGCAGTAGCACTAATACGAACCTGATTTTATTACTGCTAGTTACAATAACACATCTGCATGTCATACCACTGTTTGTTGCCACAGTTTTCATACGTCATTACATGACCTAGTTGCCATGACTTTACTACTACTAGCTTCTATAGCTTTATTACCACATGATTTTACTAGTTTCAATAGCACTTTTCTACCGTATGGTTGCCTTAACACCATACCACATGGCCATACTGATTGCATGTGCCACACGAGCTTTCACAAGCACCATGACACCTTAACGCTAGTTGACATAGCACTTCACTACCTCGTGACCTTACTTGTTCTAATTGCCCCTACACCTTGCTCTCGCCACTTTCATTCGACCTTGCCACTGAAAAGAACCTACACATGACCTTACTTCTGATAGCAGCCATATATTTGCTGTGACCTAAACTTACTGCTATAAATAGCTTTTACCTACATTGCATATCACATGACCTTACCTACACTACATATCACATGACCTTACTACACCACATATCACATAGCCTTACCTTACTACCATTTAAACTTACCACTCCTGGTGCAGTTGTACCATTACTATCACATGACCTTACCGCAGCCATATGACCTTATCCGACGATCACATGATCTTACCATTGTCACATAACTCATTCTATATCACATGGCTTTACACTACCACCACATGACCTAGCTATCACATGAACTTACTGACCCCATTAGCCACTAGGGTTGTATAATACTAAACAACAGCGAATTTGTGTAATACTATGAAATGAATTTGATATACTGCTCATCGCGGAGGTGAATATAGAGAAAGTGGGGATTCTGTTTTAGAGAACATGGAAATGGTGTTATATAGGACGTGGTGATTTCGTTTTAGAGAACATGGGAATTGTGTTATAGAGAACAGGAGAATTGTGTTACAGAGAACATGGGAATGAAGTTATGGAAAACATGGGAGTGAAGGTACAGAGAACATGGGAATGGTATTAATTCCCTGACGACGGCGGTACGACTTTTGGGTGTGATGACTTGGGGCTTTTGACCTGACCTGCCATACCCAAGGGTCGTGCTGGGTAGGGGGGGGGAGTTGAGACGACTGCTGATGCTGGTCTTACTGCGGGAGGAGTGAGTGGAGGCTGGAATCAGACTGGCCAGTCCTGCCACTTGGCTGACCTTGGTTCTCTGCTGCCGTAAGACTGGATGTGGTTCATTGCTACCATAAGACTGGATGTGGTTCACTGCTGTCACAAGGCTGGATGTAGTTCACTGCTGCCGTAGGGCTAGATGTGGCTCACTGCTACCATAAGACTGGATGTGGTTCATTGCTGCCATAAGATAGTATGTGTTTCACTGCTGCCATAAGACTGGATGTGGTTCACTGCTACCATAAGACGATGTAGTTCACTGCTACTATAAGACGATGTGGTTTAGTGCTACCATAAGACTGGTTGTGGTTCACTGCTGCCATAAGGCTAGATGTGGTTCACTGCTACCATAAGACTGCATATAGTTCATTGCTACCATAAGATTGGTTGTGGCTCACTCCTACTATAAGACTGGATGTGGTTCATTGCTACCATAAGACTAGATGTGGTTCACTGCTACCATAATACTGGATGTGGTTCACTGCTGCCATAAGGCTGGATGTGGTTTATTGCTCCCATGAAACTGGATGTGGTTCACTGTAACCATAAGACTAGATGTGGTTCACTGCTGCCATAAGATTGGATGTGGTTTACTGCTGCCATAAGACTGGATGTGGTTCACTGTTTACATAAGGTTAGATGTTGTTCACTGCTGCCATAAGATGATGTGGTTCACTGGCACCATAAGACTTGATATGGTTCACCTCTGCCATAAGACTTGATGTGGTTCACTGCTACCATAAGACTGGATGTGGTTCACTGCTGCCATGAGAGTGGATGTGGTTCACTGCTGTCATACGACTGGATGTAGTTTACTGGTGCCACAAGACTGGATGTGGTTCGCTGTTGGCATAAGGTTGGATGTGGTTCACTGCTGCCATAAGACGATGTGGTTCACTGGAACTATAAGACTTGATATGGTTCACTACTGCCATAAGACTTGATGTGGTTCACTGCTACCATAAGACTGGATGTGGTTCACTGCTGCCATGAAAGTTGATGTGGTTCACTGTTAGCATAAGGTTGGATGTGGTTCACTGCTGCTATAAGACGTGGTTCACTGCTACCATAAGACTGGATGTGGTTCACTGTTGGCATAGGGTTGGATGTGGTTAACTGCTACCTTAAGACTGGATGTGATGATTCACTGTTGGCATTAGGGTGGATGTGATTCACTTCTCTCATAAGACTGGATGTAGTTTACTGCTACCATAAGACTGAATGTGGTTCACTGTTGGCATAAGGTTGTATGTGGTTTTCTGCTGCTATAAGACGTGGTTCACTGCTACCACAAGATTTGATGTGGTTCATTGCTGCCATATGACTTGATGTGGTTCACTGTTGCCACAAGACTGGATGTGGTTCACTGCTGTCATAAGAATGGATGAAGTTTACTGCTACCATAAGACTGGATGTGGTTCACTGTTTGCATAAGGTTGGATGTGGTTCACTGCTATCTTAAGACTGGATATGGTTCACTGTTGGCATAAGGTTGGATGTGGTTCACTACTGCCATGAGGCTGGATGTGGTTCATTGTTGGCACAAGGTTGGATGTGGTTCACTGTTACCATAAGACTGGATGTGGTTCAAAGTTGTCATAGGGTAGGATGTGGTTCATAGCTACCTTAAGACTGGATGTGGTTCACTTTTGGCATAAGGTTGGATGTGGTTCACTGTTGTCATAAGACTGGATGTAGTTTACTGCTACCATAAGACTGAATGTGGTTCACTGTTGGCATAAGTTGGATGTGGTTCACTGCTGTCATAAGACGTGGTTCACTGCTACCACAAGATTTGATGTGGTTCACTGCTGCCATATGACTTGATGTGGTTCACTGTTGCCATAAGACTGGATGTGGTGCACTGCTGCCATAAGACTGGATGTGGTTTACTGCTGTCATAAGAATGGATGTAGTTTACTGCTACCATAAGACTGGATGTGGTTCACTGTTGGCATAAGGTTGGATATGGTTCACTACTATCTTAAGACTGGGTATGGTTCACTGTTGGCATAAGGTTGGATGTGGTTCACAGCTGCCATATGACTGGATGTGGTTCACCTCACTGCTGCCATAAGACGATGTGGTTCACTGCTGTCATAAGACTGGATGTAGTTTACTGCTACCATAAGACTGAATGTGGTTTACTGTTTGCATAAGGTTGGATGTGGTTCACTGCTGCCATAAGACTGTATGTGGTTCACTGCTCTTATAAAACTGGAAGTAGTTTACTGCTACCAGAAGACTGGATGTGGTTCACTTTTATCATAATACTGGATAGGGTTCATTGTTACCATAAGACTGGACGTGGTTCACTGTTGGGATAAGACTGCATGTGGTTCGTTGGCGTCAGAAGACTGAACGTGGTTTAGTGCAACCGTAAGTCCAAACGCGCCTTCATTATAATATGACTTAACGTGGTTCACTGCTGGATTAAGCCTGACTGATGGTTCATAGTTGGGACGAAGTGGGTTGTTCATTGTTGGGACAGTCAGATGGTTCATTGCTTGGACAAAACCCAGCGGTTCATTGCTGGATAAAACCGAGCGAGTCATACTTGGTTCATGGTTGGGGTAAAGTGTATGATCCATGGCGGTGATGAGGCTGAGTGGTTCATTATACATGTAATAGAAACAAATTGTTCGTTGCTTTCTTACCTTAAAGTATATCTCACGCTGGGGTTTCGGGGGCTCTCTAACCCCGCTGGTCTGATCACTCGAGAACCAAACACGGCCCGGTGAAGGCCTGGTCCACCAGCCTGTTGGTTGCCGTAGGTCTGGCTGCTGCATCACTATGGTGGGCGGAATGTGTCCAGCTCCGTATTAAAGAAGGTGCCAAGTGTTCCCGTTGATGTTCCTTTGGTGAGTCGGGAACACAGGGGAGACCCAGACGTGGCCCCCGACATGTATCGTACTTGCCAAACCCCCACAGCATCTGTGTTCTTCAGGAGACTTAAGGCGCACATTTTTCCCCGTGTTATGGTCGGAAAGTTGATGTTTTTGTTGAAGATTGGCCGGGTCTTCACTTGCCATTGTCTCCAGCCGACGACTGTGTGTGTGTGTTGGTCAGGTGCTAGGTCCTCCCGTGTTCTCACTATGTGCATTGTTATGCACGTCTGATGAAGACAGTGGACGGGTCTCCATCTGTCCCTCTTAGTCAGCCTCCGGAAGCTTTCCAGCCGGCCAGTTCCTGCAGCTGTGTCTGATAACGTGAGCTCACTCCAGGATTTTCATTGTGAGAGAAAACCTGTCGGGAATAATGTCATCATTTCCTCTGCTTCTCTGAGTTTAAAAGCTCTTAGGATTCCATCAGTCTTCGCCTGTGTGAACATTAAACTTCTCTCTTACCTTCTCCAGATGTTATGTGTTTTTATTTTTCGTTTCTGTGTGTATGTGTGTGTGTTAGGAGTATGTCTTCGCTTCCTCTGTGGTGGACGAGGTAGGAGTTTCTTCATCGGACACAATTGTGACATGATTAACCGTGAGCCTGTCTCATGGCAGGTGCGGGTGGTCCATGACCTCGGTTGGCAAGTTGGTTCTACTTCAGGTGTCATATGGAAGGCTCAGCAGTTGTGGTGTGCGTGGTCGTGTCCTTGTCAGGTACTGGTATACTGAGGGCAAGCACACAGTGCCCTGTGGGATGCACAGCTGGTGCCGGTAGAGCCAGTCATTGTCATTCGCACGACTGATCACCTTGTGGCATCTGTCTGCTGGGAAGCACAGATCTGCTGTCCGCAGTCTTCGCTTCGATATATCTTTTTTCTCTTTACAATCGTTTTGTTGCCATTCGTATAGAGAGTTGGTGTGTCAGGATGATGCCATACAGATTACAACCCGGTGAAGTGTTCGGGCTGAGCCGCCACAAGATAATACAACCGTTGGGTTATGATGATGAGGAGCTAGGCTTGTGCTGGGTCATTTGATAGCATTGAAGTGCTTGCTTGACTGCCAGCAGTGAACCGCTTTGTACTAGCACTCTGTTGGTTAATTGAATGTTACTAAAATGCTTGATATTATGCTGAAAATAAACCACACTATACTAGCACTGTCATTGTTCATTCGGTAACAGTGAAGCTCTTGATTCGATACTGGAAAACAATCACTGTAGTATCACTGTCGTGGCTCATTCAGTAGGAGTGCAGCACTTGACTCACTGCTAGAGAACAACCACAGTGTACTGGCACTGAAATGCTGAGGTTACCATATGTGACGAGTCAGGTTGGTGTGTGGTCCTGCCTGTGCCTGTGGCTTGACACACTGCTGGCCCAGGCAACGTTAGCATTACGTGCAGCATTAACTTGACCAACATCTTCTCAGATTGTTAAAATGATTTGGTCAAGATTTTTTTTGTGACTTGTTTAGCGAACCATCCAGTTTTCTCTAGTACAGTGAACTGAATTTGGTTTGAAGAAGATAAGGAGTAAGAGAATTGATCTCCTCAACCCAAACTGTATTTCTTAGGAGGAACAAAACTGAATATATGGAGGAGATGCGTCGAGTTGCTGGTTCAGTGGTTGGTTGTGAGGTTCGAGACAACGAAAGACTGGTATGTACTCCTGTTAGCTCCAGTCGTCGTGGGGGCAACAGCGCTTAAGGCGAAAGATTATGAGAGCAAAACAGATGTGGATAATGTAAGGTTTATCGTGTGGGTCGAAAACTTGAGGGTATATTTTGTTGTGATTGGGCGGAGGGTGGGTATGGGTAGCGTGGTGGAATGGTACACACCTCCTGTGGTGCAGGTGTGGTTGGCCAGCGACTAGCTCCGTGTGTGGCGCACACGTAGACTAGCCAGTCAGCCAGCCACAGCCGGGCCCCAGTGTACCTTTGTAAGATATAATCCCAGAAATCCGAAAGCGTAATGATATCTTGAGAAAACGCTCTAAACATCTCGAGCTTGGAGTTGTTTAATGCTGTGCATTGCTTGTGGCCATCAGGGGCAGCGTGGGCGGTACACTAGAGACATTTGCCGGAACCCGAACAGATATCAACAAAGATCAAGAGGCCAGCCAGGATGTGCTGGTTACATAGGCCTGACTGACCCGGACGGCTGGCAACCGGGTCCCAGACTACCAGCTGTGGGGGGTAGACTATATTTGAAACCATCCTAAGTTATACGTAAGGTAACGTAAGGTCGCAGACCCAGCTGTGGGGGTAGAAGACCTCCCAAACCATCGGAAGGTATACGTGAGGTATATAGCCAGTCACAAGTGGTCTGTAGACCAGCTTTATCTAACTTGTCATTTTACCTTGGCTAATCTTAGGTTGATAGTTAATGTAAAATTAATCCTTCAAGGTATTATTACTGAACAAGAACTGAATTTTGTAAACAACAAACTCTAAGGAAGAGACTTGAGTGCCTACCAGTAAGAGATTTATGGATAATTTTGCAGTTTGTGGATACGCAAGTTTGATGTGTGTGGAGGAGAGAGAGACCATAGAGCCGCGTCAGGTAACGCTGCGGATCGTGTGTTGAGGTGACCAGTTCCGTGTGGGCGTGGCAGTGTCTCGTGTCCTGCACAACCACTGTATCCAGCTGTAGCGGCTGGTGGTGGGAGGGAGGAAGTGGCAGGTCGTGGCCCCCCGAGAGAGGACAGCCAGGCTTAGGGCCTGTACTGCCGGGGTAGTGTGTTGTGGTGCTTGTGTGGTGTGTGCTCTGCCCTCGAGTGACGGCGGCCACCATGGACAACGACAACCTCACCGCCAACACGCCCGTGTCCGTGGACACCGTCAACCTGGGCTTGAACATGGGCGTGGGCGGCGGCAGCGGCAGCTCGGGTGTGGTGGGATCGACGCGCCGCACCTCGCGGGTGTGGCGCTACTTCGGCATGGTGGACAACTGCCACTACATCTGCCGCCTGTGCTCCTTCGTCGGCGCCTACACCAACACCACCAACATGAGGAAGCACATCCAGCACCACCATCCGGAGAGGTTCCAGGACATCCTGGACCACACTCGACCCACTACACGCCCTTTCTATGCCTCTTCCCTCCCCCGCATGCGGCCCCCGCCACAGCACTTCCAGCAGCAGGCCGCCGCCGCCGCCTCCTCGTCGTACCAGCATGCGGCCGCGGGCCTCGTCTACCCGCAGACCGTGCCCGGCAAGCGGCTCATCCTGCCCAAACCCTCCGACATGCCCTACGCTCATGGCGAGGTCAGGAGCGACCTCACCATGACCTCCTCGCCAGCGACCTCCCAGCACTGCTCGGTGACGCCGACCTCGCAACACCCTCCGAACACGTCCCAGCAGCTGTCCCTGCTGCCGGAGTCTTCGGCTGGGACGTCGTATCCCAGCCTGTCGTCCCAGTACGTCCCAGCAGTAACGTCGCACTCCTCGCCCGTGCAGCTGAACACGGTCACTGTGTGTGAACTTAGCCCAGAGGAGAGCAAACTGGTGAGCCAGTTCCTCCCGCCTCTCAGCGAGGCCACAGATTGCTCCAGTGATTCCGAGTCAACTTCCAGAGGTGAGGCACACACTTCCAGAGGTCATGCACACATTTCCAGAGGTCAGGCACACACTTCCAGAGTCAGGCACACTTCCAGGGGTCATGCACACACTTTCACAGGTCAGGCACACACTTCCAGGGTCAGGCACACACTTCCAGAGGTCAGGCACACACTTCCATAGTCAGGCACACTCTTCCAGAGGTCATGCACACTTCCAGAGGTCTGGCACACACTATCAGAGGTTAGGCACATACTTCAGAGGTCATGTACACACTTCTAGAGGTCAGGCACACACCTCCAGAGGTCAGACAAACCCTTTCAGAGGTCAGGCACACACTTCCACAGGTCAGGCACCCGCTTCCAGAGGTCAGGTACACACTTACACAGGTCAGGCACTTACTTCCAGAGTCAGGCACACACTTCCAGAGGTCAGGTTCACACTTCCACAGGTCAGACACACACTTCCATAGGTCAGGTACACACTTCCAGAGGTCAGGTACATACTTCCAGAGGTCAGGTACACACTTCCAGAGGTCAGGTACATACTTCCAGAGGTCAGGCACACACTTCCAGAGTCAGGCTCACACTTCCAGAGGTCAGGTACACACACACTTCCAGAGGTCAGACACACACTTCCAGGGGTCAGGCACACACTTCCAGAGTCAGGCACACACTTCCAGAGGTCAGGTACACACACTTCCAGAGTCAGGCACACACACACTTCCAGAGGTCAGGTAAACACACTTCCAGAGGTCACACACACACTTCCAGAGGTTAAACACACACTTCCGGAGGTCAGACACACATTTCCAGAGGTCAGGTAAACACACTTCCAGAGGTCACACACACACTTCCAGAGGTTAAACGCACACTTCCAGAGGTCACACACACACTTCCAGAGGTCAGGTAAACACACTTTCAGAGGTCACACACACACTTCCAGAGGTTAAACACACACTTCCAGACGTCAGACACACACTTCAGAGGTCAGGCACAGACTTCCAGAGGTCAGACACACACTTCCAGAGGTCAGGTACACACTTCCAGAGGTCAGACAGACACACTTCCAGAAGTCAGATATACACACTTCCAGAGGTCAGGCACATACTTCCAGAGGTCAGACACACACTTCCAGAGGTCAGGTACACACACTTCCAGAGGTCAGGTACACACACTTCCTGTGGTCAGACACACACTTCCAGAGGTCAGGCACACACTTCCAGTCAGGCACACACTTTCATAGGTCAGACACACACTTCCAGAGTTTCAGGCACACACTTCCAGAGGTCAGAAACACACTTCCAGGGGTCAGGCACACACTTCCAGAGGTCAGGCAAATACTCTTCCAGAGGCCAGGCACGCACTTTACTGCCATTATCCACTTTACACCTATCACAACAGCACATTACCATGTGCTTCACTTGATACCAGTCTGAAAATATCTTTATGTTTGTCCTCTGTCGTGGGTGCAGAGGAGTGTCGCATGGTACAGTGTCCGTCATGATGTAAGGTTGACAGGGGGCTTCTGTAGGAGGGAGGCAGAGAGGGTGCACCCGCCCCTCCCAGCACAACAGTATTGTGACCCTTGAGGCATGATGTTACAAGCCTCAGGTATGATGATCTGGCCCTCTTGTCATACCCAGTGATCTTCCCATCATACTCAAGGGTGGTATCATCATTCTGATCAAGGATCCGAGGGTCACACTGAAGACGTTAACTTATTAACTTATCAAGCCGTGTTATTCTCTGCTTTCCTTACCCGTTTTCTCTTTAATTTCACCTTTGTTTACTTGGATTATGTAATCATCTGCTTTAATTGAAAGGACAGAGAATATGCTAATATCACAGACCAAAGAAGTTTTTTCAGTAATAATCATAATAATGATAACTATGTTAAGTAATGATAGTAATAATAACGATATATTTGAACTCAGAGGATAGAAATTGATTTGTCCCATTGTCTCTGTGAATTAGATGAATGATCAGAAGTCTTGTGATAACAAGACCACTTCTGCCATGACCATCAGGGAGACAGCAAGATGCTGCACCAGTTGGTTGTGAGTAATGGGTACATTAAAAGATGGGGTGCTGGAAATCTAATCTCCCTCCTGCATTATCACATTATGTAATTAAGAACAGATCAAGAAGACAAATGAGGACTTTCCCACAAAGGTTAAGCCACACTATAAGGGGATAACAGGATCTGACAGTTGAATAGAGAGTTGTAATGAATCTTCGATGTCTCAGTCATGTAGTGTGGTGATCAGGTAACATTGAGCGTAATGGAATAAGAAAACATGTTTTTCCATACATGACAGATATGCTGCAGAGTGTTATAATCTCCATACACCGCGCGAATATGTTCCACATGATCGTCTGTACAGTTGCACAGTGCACCACTAAATGACTTCGTCGTTGTATTCCTACGTACACTGCATTCATATACATCATCATAGTCTTCATATATACAACACAAATGTACTATGTGGTAATCTTCAGACATACAAATATTATATATTTTATTATATTATCCGTATTTACAGATTTACAGTACACAGAATTTCTTGGTAATGTTTATACAATCAAGTAAACACGAGACACAGGTAACTAATCTATACCATACCAGGTGAATTGCTATGCTTTCTGGCCTCGTGCTGAAAAAGTAGATTTTAAGACATATAAAAACCTGTTTGTATGTAAAAAAAAGAAAAAAAAATTATATGCTAACCAAATATGCTTCAAATACTTCACTAACATGCCAAATCCAAGGTCATTTATTTCATGATACAATTTTCATGAAACTTTTTTCCAAAGTTATAATCTAGAAATTTTTAGAAAATTTTCTCTTTACATTATATGGCTCAGTTCTGCTGCTGTCAGAAGTTCTCAGAATACCATAGAAACAGTTATTTGTAGAATCCTGGATTATAAAACTTCTTTGTTGTCCTTCGCCGATCATTACACAGAGATACCTCTATCGTTCCGCCCAGTGGACGAGGCTACCTTCCCGAGTGTTGCAGGAGCCCCATGGAAGAGCATCGTGGGGGCAAGATAGTAGGTACAGTACATGCTTACTTTCCTGCGCCAGGAACCCCTTTTATGGAGCTCACAGAGCTCACAGTAAGCCAGCCCCGGCCAGAGGTGTAGTTATGTGTGTGTGTGTGTAAGCTGTGTGCCGGACTCTTTCAGAATGTCAATATCAAGTCGGGCATTACGTGTCTTGTGTTATGGTGAAGCGATATTTGCAGTGTTATGGAGACGGGTGGTGCATGGAACACAGACAAGAACATGTAACTCGTACATGCCTGGGGAACCAAGTTTCAGACTGGTGTATTCCTGGTGGAGTGGAGTTTGACTTGATTGTGTGGGCAGTTGTTGACCTCTTGTTAGATCATTTCCGTGTGCACTATTTGTGTGTTGTCAGCATCGTGTAGCAAGGGTCCAATCTTTGGACGATAGTGAAAGAGACGAAGTGTGCTGACACATGATAGACTTGCACAACAGGTGCCAGCTCCTCTCCCAGGCCACTTACCGCTCCCACAAGGCCTGAGGAAGTGGGGTCGTCTGTGCGCAGGACAGTCGGCAGGAGTTGGACTCACTGAAATGATGCTGTTCATCTACCTGTGTCTGGCGTGACGAGCCACACAACTCTCATAACTCGGCGCGTGTTGGCCATGCTGGTCAGCCACTCCACCGCTCCAAATGCACGTCATCAGAGTAGATAGGGGCAGGAAGGCAGTGGGCTACACCAGTGCTGGGAGCATTGGCCAGGGGAAGAGTTTTAGGACAGCAAAGGAAATTGTTTCCTGAGTTGAGCAGCCCTGCGACTTGTAGGCGGACCATCTTAATGCAAGCATTAATTGAGGCCTGACTCAACTTGGCTCAGCATGGATGAGGCTTTGCTTTTCGTTCTGGGATTATCACAGTTGCTCTGTCTTTGCGTAACCAGTGGGTCTAGTTATAATCTCCACAGACTTTTTGTAACCCCCGGCAACTGGGACTAAGTCGGGATCATACAGGCCTATAGAAGACCCTTTGAGACTCCTGTAATCCTTTTGCGCTACCGCTCACAGGATGAGTATGGCGTGCACAATAAATTTGCCGGGGTTTTCCCGGCACAAATCAAATCAGTGTAGAGCTAGCAGTAGCGTATCAGACGTGAGTCCCCTGGTGGCTGTAGTGGGAGACGAGGAACCTGGACGGGTGGTGTAGGAGGTCATGCAAATACCAGTACCACCTACACTACACGAAGGGTTGTTGGTCTCCAGTGGGAGTCGTCCAACCTGAGGTTTAAGATCGTTTTGAAGTCTTCAGTTTGTCTCATATTTCCTGAGGTTGTCACAGTGTAGAGACGGTGAGGCCTCAGGACGTAGGGTAACCTCAAAAGGGTTAATTAACACCTGCTGGTATAAAGGAAAATATTGATATGAGCATTTTGGGTGTTGCTTCTGGCTCTCATCCTTCATAAGCCTGGAAACAATTTACTTTAAGTGACATCAAGTGGCCTGGAACTCCAAGGGCGCGCCAAGCAGAGTGGTGCCGTTCCAAGGAAGCTGCTGCCAACGGCATTGTGGATCACGTGTAACCTACCCCTAGGGTGGAGATGATCTCACATTTATAAGGGCTAAGGAGGAGACCCCGTGATTCCGTCAGGTTATTTTACAAGACACAGATCACCAGACTGGATTCCTTCAGTGCCAGGGACACCATGTACAGTGCACTGGACGCCTAGGCCGCCTGTAATTGTTTTGAATGCAAGGCCAAACAAAAGCTGTGCGGGGGGTTCGTTTACCTGTGCAGCTGACTCGATCTCATGGTCGGCAAAATCCAAGCCTTGATAATACACTGTAGCACATGGGGACGAAAGGGAAGTTAGGAAGCGTCTTATGAAATGTAGTTTGACCATGGCTTTAATACGGGCGAAGCTACGAGTCGGGTCTGGTAGGCTCGAACAGCGATGGGATACCGCTTCACAGTGGCCCAGTGTGATGCCAAGAGTAAGTTGCTTCTAGACTCGACCTGGTGGCTGCCTCCCCGCTGCCCAGGCTACCAGATTGCGGGGGTATTGACGGTAGCAGTGGGTCTGAAGTCCACAGTTTCATTACTGTGCACATGGGCGCATCGAAGAAAAATGACCTGATGGACGGTGCAATCTTACCGACCAGATTGGATTATTTCTGTCAGAAATTTCATGGCAGCCGAACCCACAGCAGGATTAGCCATTACTCTAATGTTCTGGGCTTCTCATAACCGTGACGCCTCCTGCAGATCCGGGTGGGAAGGATAAGACAACGTTATAAACTTGTGTGGAGCAGAAAGCTAATGATTACTGGGAAAAGACGCATGTGAGAGAGCCAATGTTATCGCCGGGTGTTGGCAGTGGATGTGTCTCTTGGAAAGCCTG
Source organism: Panulirus argus (assembly GCA_038088735.1). NCBI lineage: Eukaryota > Metazoa > Arthropoda > Malacostraca > Decapoda > Palinuridae > Panulirus > Panulirus argus. The sequence goes on along the minus strand of JAYMFT010000005.1, from coordinate 220,870 downwards.
CTTTCCTGGTGACGCCCGTGGGCGCCACATCGGGGACCAGTGCTGTGCTGACGGTGGCGTTGCCGCCGTCAACTTAGTCTCTGATGTTGTGTACCTCGAGAGCGATAGTTTGGTGACCGAAGGTGTCGATAATTCTTTACATTTCCTGGGAATGAGGATGAGGTTGTCGTGCCCTCAGGTGTTGCTTATGTAATATCATAAGGGGGGGGGGGGACTGGCCACCTGGAACGGGGAGAGTCAGGCAGACATTCTGGAAGAGGAGCGAGTTTGCTGGGTGTGGTGTGCAGTGCTCGCTGGCGTACACATTTGGTGCGTAATCTAGAAGTTTTTCCGTTTATCATCTCCATCCTCGTGTCGGATACACACGGCTCACAGATGCCCTCGGCGGATGTGACCGTGATGTTATAACGTAGCGAAGGCCTCAGATGGGAATACTTTAGGTTCGAAGATGGATATATACGTAGAACTTCCTTACAAACATATAACGCGTTGTTCCCCAGGGAACTGACTGGGCACCCCTACTGTTCCTCATCTTCAAGTCCATCATGGATGCCAGCACAACCCACAGCTTCATGTGGACCATACCAGAATGAACATAGACGTCTTATCTGTGGAAGACACTGGGAGATTACAGCCGGGTATCAGTCGAGCCTTTCAGTGGGCCGCCGATGATAACTGGCTGTTCAGCGGTGATAAGTTTCAACTTTTTTCTTATAAGAATTGATGATGTGAAGTCCAGCACAGAGTACAGGATGTTAACGCACTTCTTTATATCATGAAATAGGAGGAGAGTAAAACGTGTAGGAGTGACTGTGTCGCAAGACCTTGCCTTCAAGAAACAAAAGGGAACGACCTTCGCCTTTCCCAAAATGGTAGGCTGGAGCCTGTGAACCTTCAGAACGAGGGAGATGCATCTGTTACGAACGACGTATTTCAGGCCAACTATACATACTGCCGGTGAGGCTACTCATTAAGGTGGACAAGATCACCGTCTTGGAGTCTGAGCAGAGATTGTACCGCCGCTGTAACTCAGAAATCAGAGCTTCATTTTCTGGAGCAAACGAGAGGAATCCATTTTAATGAGGAAGGCCAGGTCCCAAGCGAGCAGGGAGACGTCACAAACTAGCATTAGTAAGATACCATAGGTGCAACAGAGAGTGTCAACACCTGAAGCCCCAGATACTGTTGTATATATATATATATATATATATATATATATATATCGCTCACGCTTCTTAAATGTATTGGACCAACCTTTGCAGTAATGACCCAGGAGTATACCGTGCTCCATCCTTGGCCTCTTTCGCCTTCCGCACAGATCAACCATTTCCGGTGGGTTAGCTTATTGTGTGTGACTCCGTGCCTGCTGCAAGGAATGTCTTCATGTATTGTAGTGCAACAGTGTATCCGGCCTCGCTTGGTGGCAGTAGCAAACAACAGTGCTCTTGCCGGTGCTGGAGACTCTGCACCTTGTGTTGTATAGATGTGAACTGAGAACCTACGTAATGAGGATAACCACAAACTTTGCTTCAGTTGAGCGGTATTATTTTAGCCACCGGGACCAGTGGCACGTGCCTCGCTCATGTTTCCCCTAGTTCCTGTGTAGAGACCAGCCACACGAGGATTGGCCATCATGATACCTCCTCTCCACACAAAGCGTAGTAATGGAATTTCCGGCATTTTTCTCCTCTGTCTCCCAGTTTACTACTTTGACGAGTTGGGTTCACAAACACCTAAGAGGTTCACATCGACAACCACTTTTTTTTATGCCAAATTGCCGTTCCTGCCCTAGCGTGGTCACATAAGGAAGAAGCGAACGTTAGTATACTATGTACGCGTCGACTCTCTTGCCATCATGTATAATGTACCTAAACCGGATCCTGACATCCAACGCCAATGAGCTTCCTCATAGATCGCAGCCGTTAAACCCAACGAAGCAAGCCAATGCCAAGTCCCACAGACTGCTCCAAGGTTTATCTTGATTGCGGCGTATGCCCTGCTTCAGCCCACTGAAAACACGTCCTGCCCCCCATATATCACATCGATCAATTTCATTCTATCTAGTGCATGCCTGAACAATAAGACCCCTCCTTCATTCCATTCTTCTATCTGTTTTCGGTCTGCACATCTGACACAAATATCCTTTCAAGGCAGCCAGTCTTCATCCCTCCCCACCATATGTCTGAACCATTGCAATGCAGCCTGGTCGTCTCTCCCAGTCGGACTGTGCCAGCTGCCGCCCCTCGCTCTCTCTCTCAGACTCTACCATTCCCGACGCGATCAACCTGCCTCACACCACGTATCGGTCTCACGCGTTTCATTTCCATCGCATCCGCCCTTCTCATTTCTCTGACAGTGAAGCCCCCAAGACTCCCATCCACATAACTCAGTCCGGAGCAGCATCCTGTCATCTATACCCACCATTGCCCATACGGACACTGGGTGGTTTACTCCCTCTCTCCTTGCGGGTGTTTCGTGTCTCCAGAACCGTTGTTTCGAGTCCCACCACGTGACTCGTTCAGGCCCCATGGATCCACCTGCTGCCACATCCACCCCCACTCCGCTTCCTCGAGCTCCTCATCGTTTAAACTTACACCCAAACCATCCTGCCTTATCTCTCCCCCTCCCGTGCATCTCATTACCTGAATTTTGTTCACAAGTCCTCCTAACTTTCCCGTTTCACCCATTCTCCCGAATTCTAACACCAGCTTCTCGAGTTTCTGTCTGGAGTCTGCAACTAGAGCCTTGTCGTCTGCAAGCACCTGCTGGTCCACCTGCGAAGGTTTCCAGCCCCCAACACACTGCACAGCCCCAGACCCTCACAGTCATCCTCCTCCCCAAACAGTCTGTCAACAGACTGAACAACGCCAGTGACATTACACAACCCTGATGCAGATCCACCGTCACCACGAACCACTCTCCCTCCATCACTCTTGCTCGCACACGGGCCTTACTCTCTCGTTAAGACTCCTCAACGCATCTAGTAAGTTTCTTCCCTCACAATATATATTCCAAGCACTTTTCAGAAGGCCTCTCCATCAACCATGTTTACGCTTTCTGCAGACCCATGAATGCCACGTACAAGTCACTTTCTTTCTCTCTGTGCCGTTCTCAAAGGTTCGTCTAACCAAGCACCTGCTCCTCACATCCTTTATCGGACTTGATGAAGCACACTTTGCTTCTCCACAGTCAGATGTTCTGTGAGTGCCAGCACCCTCCCGTACACCGTAACAGGTAAACTAGACGGACCACTGTCTCTGTAAACCTAATATATTTTGTTTTCCCCTTTGCCTTCAAGCAAGGGCAGTATACATGCGTTGTGCCGGTCCTCAGGCACCTCACCTTGGGCCATACAAATGGCAAAAAGCGTAACTAACCCGTGAACAACACTGTCACCCGCTTCTTGAAGAAACTCAGCTGCAATCCCCTCCACTTCTGCCGCTTTACCACGCTTCGTTTTATTCCGCGTTCCACATACTCCACCCGCACATGTAAGCACTGACTGTCATCTTACGCCATTCTGCACTCATCCTCAAGGTATTACTGCACACGAAGCACTTTTTCAAGCTCCCACACTTTCGCCATGTCTCTCACACAATATGGCATTTTCCTTTATCCCTAAATCCACCACGGTTCCTCCCTCACCTTGAAAAGAAAAAGGTCAGATTTTCCATCTGCAGCTCCTCTTAGTACCAACGTGTCCAGTGACCTCTCCTCTGCCCACGCCTCTCCATCAGCATACAATCCTCATGTACTGACCGTCGACCGCCAGCCACACTCGGCCGCCTCTTTCGTCACACAACTTGACAAGCTTTCCTCCATTTCCACATACATTGGGGACCCCATGTTCCCCAGTCACACCTCTCAGTTGGCACAGCACCCAGCCTTCCGCCCAGTTCCCCTAGCAACAAGAATCGATCTCTGCATCAGACTGCCCAAGGAATCTCTCAGCCTCTCCCAAACTACACTCCATTCCTCTTCCCTTCCAGCAGTCGCCTGCCTCTCGCTGTCTGCTGTCCTCCTGACCCACGTCCATCTTGAACGCACTCCTGTGCAGTCTTGCATACATACTCTCTCACGCCTCCTCCATCATCGCAAGTGCCACTGTGTCCACTCTCGTCCTCTCATTAACCCCAGTCTTTAAACACTGAACATTCTCGAGCCATTCCCCTCCCCCCCCCTCCCCCCCCCCCCCCCCCCCCCCCCCTCCCCTCCCCTTCCCTTCCCTTCCCTTCCCTTCCCTTCCCTTCCCTTCCCTTTCCTTCCCTCTCAACTTTGCTAAATTCAGAGTCAGAACATCCAAGTTTCCCTCGTCAAACATGACTCCCGCCTCTCCCTTCCTCTCCTGCTGTTGATACAACCAGCCACACTCACCACCACCCCATCCCCGCCTGAACCTTCCAAGACAGACTTCCGGTTGGCCCTTTCTTCCGTTCCCGGTTTTAGAAAGCAATAACACAGGAGGCGAGGGGTGTCCAGACCACCCCGCTCACGTCCCTGTTGGTTCAGTGCCTCGCACGACGCACAAGGGATGTGTAGCCATATGTGCTTACTATGTATAGCCAGTATTTGGTCTTGCAACTGAGACGGCCATGATTATCTTGTTGCTGGACCCCCGTACGGCACATTATTATTGTCTTGCCAGTTCAAATGTCTACACTGTCACGCACCCACAGTAAAGTCAGTTATTCCGGATCTCTCTCTCTCTCTCTCTCTTCTCTCTTCTCTCTCTCTCTCTCTCTCTCTCTCTCTCTCTCTCTCTC
>JAYMFT010000005.1:199626-209748 GCA_038088735.1 Panulirus argus | reverse complement strand
ATATATATATATATATATATATATATATATATATATATATATATTTATTTATTTATTTATTTATTTATTTATTTATTTATTATAATTGATCGCTGTTTCCCGCGTCACCTTTTCCCGAGTTAGTAAGGTACCATTAAGAACAGATATGTATGTATGTGTATGTGCGTATGTGTATATATGTGTATTTGAGTGGATGAGTCTCTGTTTGTTTGTTTCTTGGCTCTACCTCGCTAACGCGTGAAATGGCGATCATGTTCACTGTTTTCCACATTATTTTTATTGTTATTATTGTTATTATTATTATTATTATTATTATTATTATTATTATTATTATTATTATTATTTTTATTATTATATAACTCCAAGACCCCTTTCACTAAATTCAGGAGTCCAGTACCTTCAAGGTTGTGCAATGAGTACTTTGTAGTAGGAACAGGATGTACTCCTTTGAAGCGAGAAACTCTCTGATGAGGCTGTGCTCTGTTTCGTATACTGATGATGATACAGCCTCAGGAAAGATGACTTTTCACCTGTGGTGTAACCTAAAGCAGGCAGAGTTTGGTATCAGGTATATATAGGTATTTTTGTATTTTTTACTTTGTTACTTATTGGTACAGATTGTATCAAGAATGCAAGAAATATTTGAGAATAAGGCTCAGTTTTTTGATGTAGATTATAATTGAACTTGCCTGAGAACAATTGCACAGTTATGTTCAGAATTGCTAGAATGAGCCTTTTATCATGTTAACCTCCAAGAGACATGTAGCTGCTCAGTACACATCTATATATAAAATAAAAATGAGACTATTTTGTTACTCTTGAATATTAGCATTACAAAGGCAGAAGAAGAAGAGCGGTTGATTACAAAGTCTTCTAGTCCTTATAATTCCCACTAAAGTTATTGTTGTTCACATTTTTTACTCTGGATTTATGTGTGCATTGAAGAACTAATTGTCCTCGGTGTGCCTGGTATTCAACCTCAATAAACAGGTTCACAGTGACATATGATGACCATTTTTCAATATCCTTTTGAATAATCCTTTTGAATATCAGGTGAAGCTGGTTCATTTTTCATTTATTGAATAGACTTACTTATATATTTAGTTCACAGTGATACAAAATTGGTGTTAATGGATTCAATTTGTGAAACCAATGATCTTGGAAGAATTGTTTTCAAAATGATTAGTTACTAGTTTCTCTTGGCCATGGATGCCAGGGGTAGAGAGCAATGCTGATCCACATATATAGAAGGCTGTAAATTTTCTTCTTTTTTGTTGAACAGTGGGCAGGATGTGTGAAAGTAAACAAAATATGAATTAGAAGATGACAGAGAGGGGTAGGAGTGGAGACTGGAAATCCTTTCCTCCTGTACTTCTTTTTGAAACAAGGAACAAGGGAAGAAGTCAAGTGAGGATTTTTTTCCCTCAATGGCTTGGCAATCTGTTCTTGGTGCTGCTTTGTTCATGTGGGAAATAACAAGTGAGTCTGAAGGAAAAGAGAAAATATGAGTATTGTAGTTTTGTGCTTTGACTGGAAGGAACAAGAGGAAGGTATGTATAATGGATGGTGTATTCGTAACTCTTCAGAGACATCAGTTGATATGGTTTTGGCTGCTATGGGTAGGAATGAATTAGAAACATTAAAGTGCAGTTGTTACACATACAGAATATATTTTTTTTTTCTTTTACACGCTCACCTCTTCCCACATGAGTTAGGTAGCATCAAGAACTGATGACAGACCCTTATAGGGAAGATATATTTTATATATGAGATAAAAGAAAAAGAAAGAAGGCATGTGTTTGTATGTGCAAGGGCATCTCAAAACCTCAAAAAGTTGGACAATGAGGAATGAAATGGAAACGGGTAATTTATTTATATCAGGTAATCAGATGTACTTGAAAGCAATGTTTTCTCATACATGTTACTGGACATTTAAGGTTCAAAAGCTCATAATAGATTATTTACAAATGAATAGTATAATGACTGATTATATGAAATGTGTATGAATGATTGTTTTGGTATTTGTGTTAATTTAGCATACTTATGATAGATTAGTGGATAAGGAACATAGTAAAGGAAATGAGCAAGTTATCTTGAGGAAACTGGAATTATAAGAGTTGGTGAAATTGAGTGGAAAGTGTAAGGAACTATGGGATGGTATGGTGTGTGCAACAGTAAGATAACGTGAAGTTGGGTTTTATGAATGATTAGTATCTAATAATAATGCTCACAATATCAATATATTGAAAATGGAAGCCATGAAAGTGGTATAGCACAGTAATATGCATGTGGATCATGAACTGAAAGCAGTGAATTCAAATAAGTTGATTGACAGGTGATTTTCAGCATAAATGCATTTAAAGACGTAAGGAATAAGGTAAGGTTACTGGAAATAAAGGAAAGGGTGGAAATATTATTTTGAGTCTTTTGAATAACACATAGGTGAAGCAGAAATTTCCATTTGGTGTGGGAGGAGGAGGAAAAAAGTAATAAACTGTGTCTAGGGACATCTTTTAGAAAGTGAGCTGTATTAAGCTTTTTGGAAGGTAGTTATGTAATCCTAGGACCTTTTTATGGGGCTGCTTCACTTCAAAGCCGTGCTTCACATAGGGGCAGTAGAAATTGAGCTCCTTTGGAAAAGGAAGGTATCCAACAACACAGTATTCCATTTTGTCCATTGAAAGTGATATCACCCCATGGAAAGTGAATTCTCACCTGCAGTGTTACCTATTCCAGGCAGAGTCTGGGAGCACCAGTTTCTTGAAAGTAATCAAGATGCTGAAGGATGAAATGATGCATTGGTACTTGCTTTAACTTAGATCTTGGAAAGATGGAAATTTGGGAATGATAGAAAAATGGATATTAGATAAAGTGGTTAGATAGATAAAGATTTCTGAGAAGATATAGAAAAGTGCTGGTCAGCAAAAGAAGTACAACATTTACTGATAAAGACTTGATTTTGCCCTTTACCTAGGGAAGGTTTTTGTCTTTGGCCACATTAACACCATCCCACTAAGTGGTTTAGCAGTTTATAGTTCACTTTTTACCCTTTACTCTCTTCTTTCATGTTACTACTATTGCTCTTTGGACCTTTCAAACAGCTTTCATATTTTGTAGTCCAAGCAAGATACAACTGTTTTTCATGTCAGCCAAAGCATTTTGTATTCTTCAGTATATGTTTTAAACATTGCACTGTAAACTCTCTCGAAAGTTAATCTCAGGTGTATCAGGAAAGAGCTTTAGTGTGATGAAAGGCATACACAATTGTTTTCATAAAATACAGTATAGATGAGACTGAACTATGGTTACCTTTCCAAGGAAAATCATGATATAGATACTTGCATATATGACACTCAAATAGATGCAATATTAGCATAGTGCTCTTTAGGCAAGCACATTGTTGGAGTTGTGAAAAGAATAATGACAATGTGAAACAAAACACTGGAATGAGTGTCCTTACCTAGTTTGCTAGTTGACTGATGCATATAAAAGGAGGTAGATTTTTAGGAAGGAAGACAAAATATAGTAGAGGAATTGTCATTTTAAAAAAGATGGATTGCAGATGTACAGAAGTGCGGGCAGGAAGGATTTGCAAAGAAGGATCAACAAAAGTGAGTTAGATGGGAAGTTGCAGGAACAAGAGAAGATTGATAAAAGGGTGAGATGGAAGGGCATTCATAAAGAGTAGAAACCGGTTGTGAAATGTGAAGGAATGTTTTCCTTCTTTAGGCCTATTTAATGCTGCAGATTATTATTTGTATTGTAATATTAAGGTAATGTTTTGTGATCTCTATGGATTATCTAGGAAACTATTTCTAATGTTGATCTGCTTTTGAGAATACAGTTTTGCGATTGCAGTATTGCCAGTATATGATTGTTAAATATGGCCTTGGAAATAAAATGCTTTGTTTATACTTATTATGTAAACACTTGTATTTCATGATTCATAGATGTGTTACAAACACAGTTTTGCTCAGTCCCACAATATCATTAAGGAACAGTACTCAAAGATTTTCAATGTTGGCTAAGATAGTATATTGAAGTATTCAGTTTCTTGTCATGTATAGTATGTCATGCATTAAAGAGTAAAAGGACGAGGATACCTAGCATGTAAGTTAACCAAGGGAGACATGAGGAAGAGATATCTAGTTAAATGTGCTAAGCAGGGAAAATACTTTCTTGTTGTTTTGAGTCAGACAGTGTGATGTGCAAAGAGTTTGCACGTACGGTCCTCTCGTCAGTGAGATTTGAAATGGATGAGTTTTATATTCAAATAAGCCTTTTCATGCATTGTTTTACCTTTTTCTACTTATACCTTCAACAGATACTTAAGTTGTATCATTAATATTTCACTATTTCACAGTTTATTGTAGGAGACCTATCAGCAACTATTCTTTATATGGTATAATTAAATACATTCATAATCCATGGGTTGCGCTAGAAAATATTTGCAAATTTTTTATGAGCATGTAAAGAAGGCAGCTTTCTTATTCATTTTTTTTTCTATAACTAATTGACCCTCTTGCATTAGCAAGGTAGCATCTAGAACAGACAAATGGTGGCTTCATTTGTGCACACATTTGCTAGTTATGTACAAGGCACCCAAACCAGAACCTAGCATCCACAGCCAAGCCCTAAAGACCAACTACATTGTTTACCTTGACTGCATTGCATTCCCTCATTGAGCCCAGTTACAATGTGTTGATCTTAGATACCACATTGATGCAGTGCATTCTGTTCGTTATATTATGATACTCAACCTCCAGAATGTTCACGCCCTAAACCCCCAAGTCCTCCTTCACTTCATCTTTCCATCTCCTATTCAATCTCCACAAGTAATATGCCTTGGAGAGTAATTAAAGGACACATACTTGAACATCTGATCAAGAGCAACTATATGAATGAAGGTCAGCATGAATTTCTTACAGAAAAAATATGCAGACCCAATTATTACCTCCACAGGGAAATGTGGCAGAAGGAAAAAGAATGGACTTTGCTAAGCTTTTGACCAGGTAAACCACAGAATTTTACTTGAGAAAGAAGCAAAACAAATTATTCGATAGGGCAGGAGGATGGTTTGGTAAATTTTGACTGACTGAAACCTCAAAGCGGAACCATGTGTGAATAGGGATTTTATCGAGTGATACAAGGTATTAACCTTAGATTTTTATATAACAATAGTATCAGACATTGCAGACAAAGAAAAGAACATATAGTCAGGTGCTTTGCTGATGACACTAGAATAAGCAAAGTGATATGGCCAGAAGATGATCAGAAAGTAGATAAAAAAGATTTTGGGAGAGGAAAAGGCAAAGGGACAGACCATGCTGAAGATGGGTGGATGGAGAGAAAAGTATTTTGAATGGATGGGGCCAGAACATACATGAGGATGAAAGATGTGCATGAGATAGAATGAATTGGAATAGTGTGGTATACAGAAACCAACTTGAAAGTCATTTTAATTGAATCAGGGCATGTAAAGCAGCTAGTGGAAACCATGACCTGTTTGTGGATAGGGTGCTATGGTTTTAGTGCATTGCATATGACAGCCAGAGTATAGATGTTATTTAATGTGGCCTTTCTTTGTTTGTGGTTCTACCTTGCTAATGCATGAAATGGCAGACCAAAAAGATAAGATCCAAGATTATTGCAGGTAGAGAAGCGTTTCATTATGTTATATTTCAATTTTAAAACAAAGATTTTTTGGCTACAACATAACCTGAACTAATTCTTGCAATTTTCAGCATTTTTTTGAAGGGTAATACATATGCTTGGTAACCTCAGTATTAGGACTATTTTTCATACTGAATATGAATTATGGATTGAAAAATTGTTTGGGGTTATTAAGGGCTGTAATGAAGTATTTGAAGATTCTAGGGATTATTTGCTTCATATTTAATGGGTATCTGTTTGTTTGGGAAAGCTCTGTGGTACTCTTCATGATTATTTCAAGTATAGAAGTATATTATTATATTTCAGTTTTATAGCAAAATGTTTTTTGGGCTAAAAAATACCTTAAACTAATACTTGCAATTTTTGTTATTTTTCAGAGGGTTATAGATTTATTTGATAGCCTCAATAGGAGGACTATTTTCCATGCTGAATGCAAATTTGGGTTTGAAATGGTGTTTAGGGATCATTTACTGCTGTAGTAGAGTATTTAAAGTTTCTTGTGATTATTTGCTTCATGTTTATGAGATATCTTTTTGCTTGGGGAATCATTATGAAATATTTTTTTGAGATAATTTTGAGTAGTAAAGCATTTCATTTTTATATTTTTATTTTAAAACAAAATTTTTTGGCACTATGAAATACCCTGAACTAATACCTGCAATATTCGATATTCTATGAAGGATATTAGAGTTTCTTGATAACCTCATTATTAGGACTATTTTTCATGCTGAATACAAATCGGGTGTTGAAATGGTGTTTGTTTGGGAGTCATCGAGGGCTGTAATGAAGTATTTAAAGATTCTTGTGATTATTTGCTTCGTATTTAATGGGTAACACTTGACTTGGGCAACCATTATAAGACATTTTCCATGATTACTTCAGGTATGGAAACGTTTCATTATATTTAAATTAAAACACGAAAGTTCCTTTTGGGTATGAATTACTGTGAACTATTACCAGCAATATTCAGTACTCTTTGAAGAGTAATAGATTTTTTTGAGAGTAAATGTGAATAAGAGCAAGGTTATTAGGTTCTGCAGAGTTGAGGGACGAGTTAGTTGGGGAGTGAGTTTGAATGGGGAAAATTTGGAGGAAGTGAAGTGTTTTAGATATCTGGGAGTGGACTTGGCTGCGAATGGAACCATGGAAGCGAAAGTGAGTCATTGGGTGGGGCAGGGTGCGAAGATTCTTGGGGCGACGAAGAATGTGTGGAAAGAGAAAACGTTATTTCGGAGAGCAAAAAATGGGTAACTCTGAAGGAACAGTGGTTCCAACATAATATCGTTGCAAGGCACGGGCTATAGATAAGGCTGTGCGGAGGAGGGTGAACGTGTTGGAAATAAAATTTCTGAGGACAATATGTGGTGCGAGGTGGTTTGATCAGGTAAGTAACGTGAGAGTGAGAGAGAGGTGTGGTAATAAAAAGAGTGTGGCTGAGAGAGCAGAAGAGGGTGTGTTGAAATGGTTTGGACGTATGGAACGAATGAGTGAGGAAAGGTCGACAAAGAAGATATACGTTTCAGACGTGGAGGGAACATAGAGAAAGGGGAGGCCAAATTCGGTTTGGAAGGATGGAGTGTATTTCTTTTTCACAGAGATCAAGGTCTGATATGTAGGAGGGTGAAAGGCGTGCATGGAATAGAGTGAACTCGAAGGGCGTGGCATACATGGGCCAACGTGCTGTCTATGGACTGAACCAGGACAAGTGAAACGTCTGGGGTAAACCGTGGAAACGTCTTTGGGCCTGGATGTGGATAGGGAGCTGTGGTTTCGGTGCATTACACATGGCAGCTAGAGAATGAATGCGAGCTGATGGGGTTTTTCTTCGTCTGTTCCTGGTGCTACCTCGCTAACGCGGGAAACAGCGATAAGGTATATATATATATATATATATATATATATATATATATATATATATATATATATATATATATAAACACTCAACACCACCATGTTGGCTAGTTAACTAGTTTGTTGAACATGGGCTGTGGGGCAGGACAGTGCTTGAGTATGTTCAATAGATGATCCTAACTTGTTCATGTTGAACACTTTTGTACACATATCTCTTCCTAGTAACAACAAGGGAGACTTTCCTGAGCTCTTTATTACCTGCTACACTCCGTGTTCTATGTGTGTGTATATGTGTGTGTACCCCAGCATGTAATACAGAACGTGATATGTTGTAGCTGAATTACACGACCGCTGTATTGGAAGAGGGTGTGACGCAGTAGTACGAGGCCAAGGGGTGACTGTGACGCTCCCATGTGACGCACTGCCCACTCACACAAGTCTCCTGTTAACAGCCGTTTGACCCGAGGCTTGTTACCGTCTGCAGTTACGAGTCTGGGATGAGGCTCGTTTGCCTGCCAAGTCAATTGAGTCATTAATAACGCAGTGACGTAACATGACCTAGGTAACCAGCGATTGGCATCTGTAGAAAATGAAATGGGGTCAGTATAGTGGTTATCAGATACCTCGTCATCAACGGGTGTCGACTTGAAATTGGTGCTTTATGGCCAGTGTGCGGAGGGACGATAGTCGCGCACCAGAATGTGTGTCAGACCAATTGAAATGGGTCACCAATTTCGTGTGAAGCGTAAAGCGCTAACATCAGACGTTCTCAAATTGCCACTGTTAAGTATGACAGACTACTGCTGTGGGGAGCTATAATCACCAATGATGTGATTATATGACCTTTACCTCGGCCTTAAACATCATAACCACTCATCTCTTGGTGATTAAGGTCACAGGGTGATTAAGGTCACAAATTGCCTTCATTTTTTTTTCCGTGGTAATTTTCGATGGTAGGAGGTTGTACTGTGGTGTTTATTTAGATAGTTGAGGATAATTAGATTTACTGTCTGCCCTGCTCATTCAGGATGACTTGTGGAGTGTTGGATGAATACCACGCTATATGCAAGGTCAGGCCAAAGACCTTTTTCATCATTAACGATTGAATACATCCTCTTTAAGACATATAAATATGGTGTTAAAACGTTCAAGCTTGTAAAGTCAGACTAAGCGGATTTATGAAATAAACCTACCATTATCTACGTACTTATTCACGGCAGATGTTGTATCATTATACACTAGAGATATAATGATATTCAATTAACGTTACTGATTAGGATTTAGGGAACAGTAAAGGCAGACGTTAAGCACACAATATCGTTTAGCCCCCCCCCCCCCGCCACCCAAAAAAAGAAAATCATCGAGTGAACCTTTTGTAAGAGTTATCCATCTTTACTTCATTTTCTTTGATTACAGGTTTTCTATCATTAAAAATACAGGCGTAACTTACATAGAGATATTTCTTGTATACTAAAATCATTAATTCATACCTAAGTCAGTGGAATACATCACAGTCTAGCTACATAGTAAGGATCTAATTAATATACATAAAAATTAGTGATATAAAAAAAATCGGTACTCTGATGACAATAAAATGCTCAATTTACCAGCTAATCAACCAATTAGTGACCGTCATAATGATATGATCTGCAGCTGAACATATATTATCTTTGATATTCATCTTCTCAAACTCGAAAACACCCTACCAAAAACGAGAAAACGCATAGATCATGCGAATATATGAGATAAAATAAACGAAAATTAGTAGGGCGATGTTAGACTACTTTAGCTTGGAGACTGACTTTGAAACCCATAGAAAACAAAGCTAACCTAACTTACAATCAAGAAAGACATTTCAAACCCTATAGAAACCAATACTAACCTGCCATAGAGTTAGAAACCGTGCGTTGAAACCCATAAAAACCCAAGCTAACCTACCACAGGGTCAGGAACCGAACGATGAAACCCACAGAAACCCAAGCTAACTTTTTATGGGTCAGGAACAGAACATTGAAACCTACTCAGCCCTAAGCTTATCTAACAAAAAGGTTAGGAGCTTTATTTCAAAGGTGACATTTTCACTCTGTGGGATCACAGACAGGCAGAGTCCGGTAACACCTCTAGATAGATAAACAGACAGATATAGATAGACAGATAGTATCCTTGGGTATAGGGGAGAAAAATACTACCCATGTATCTCCTGCGTGTCATAGAAGGTGACTAAGTGGGGCGGGAGCAAGGGGCTGGAAATCCTTCCCTCCTTTATTATCACTCTCCAAAAAGAAGGTACAGAGGGCGCTACGATAAGGCGGAATGAAGAGCGTGTATACAGTCTCCTGGGGATGAAAGGGTATGGGAAGTGAGTCACTTGTTGTTCGCCCATGATGAAGCACTGGTGGCTGATTCGAGTGAGAAACTGTAGAAGTTGGTGAATGAGATTGGAAACAGAGCGTGAAAGAAGAAAGCTGAGAGTAACTGCGAATAAGAGCAAGCTTATTAAGTTCAGCAGAATTGTGGGAGAAGTTAGTTGGGGAGTGAGTTTGAATGGGGAAAATTTGGAGGAAGTGAAGTGTTTTAGATATCTGGGAGTGGACTTGG
>JAYMFT010000005.1:188008-199526 GCA_038088735.1 Panulirus argus | reverse complement strand
GGTGACAGCCTTCTCTAATGGGAGAGAGAGAGAGAGAGAGAGAGAGAGAGAGAGAGAGAGAGAATTGGGGTTTTGGCTGGGGTTGGGAGAGTTGAGTGGGAACAATGGTTGACGAGGGTGTGAGAATTTATAATCTACTTCCTCTCAAAAAAGAAAAAAATATGCCAAGATAGCTGACCGCCTCAGTCACCTACCTTTGGCCACGTCTGGCGAGCAGAAGTTCCATGAGCACACTTACCTGTGTGAGTAATGTTGTCGTACCAGCAGACCTAGAAGCTAAAGCAGCTAATCCTGACACGAAGAGATAACAGCTCACTTACCCCTATGTAAGATGGAGAAGATGCACGTAACTCTTATCTCAAAGAAAAGAAAAATGAGTTTCAAGCAATAGTATTTGTTGCTTCAGTTAAGGTAGACACATATATCTTACACAAAAATAAAGGTGGAAAATATATATATATATATATATATATATATATATATATATATATATATATATATATATATATAAATAGCAGCATATACATATATACATACATACACATACACATATACGAGTACACGTGTTTATATTCATACTTAGGAGGGTTGTCGAGTAAGAAATGAAAGTGAAATAGGTGTGGTAATAAGCGGAGAAAATGTTTTAAAGAGTTCTGAGCAGGATGCGCTGATATCTTTAGGACATATGGAGAGAAATGAATGAGGAGAGGCTGACTAAGTGGGTGAGGAATGAGAGGCGCTGAGGGAAGCTGTGCTTACACGTGCGAGAGAAGTGTGTGTCACGCGTAATGAGTGGTGGGATGAAGAAGTTACGTTGTCTGTGAAGGAGAGGTGTGTGGGCGTCAGCTGCAAGGGAGCGCAACTGAGTGGGAGATGTACAGGTGGAAGCGGCAGAAGCTCAATAGGAAAGTGAGGACACTGAAAAAAAGAGTGCAAATGAGAGTTGGAATGAGAGACTATCGGCAAACTTCAGGGACAATAAGACGTTTTGGAAGGAGGTGAACAGTTGCATAGACACAGAGATACATAGACTACACAGAACCAAGATCAAAGAGAGGTGGTCTAGTCTTAACCCTACTGAAGTAGATGCAGTCAGTTTGATGGCAGAAAAGGAAAAAAGGACAGCAAGGCAAAGGTTTTCTTCCCATCCTCCATTCCCTTCGGCAAAACGGCGGACGGGAAACAGGTAGAAAAAAAAATACCTTGCAGGATAATTATACCTAGAGGAAATTTTAATAGGAAAGTCAGCAGGTAGAATGAACTTGAACCTATCATGCATCCCACCACGAAAGACATACATCCTTCACTTTCTGTTATAAAGACAATAGTAAGGGTAAACTTTGAAGCTACAGGCTCGCGACTTGCCATGTTAATACTGCCCCCTGATGTGGAGGGATGATAGAATAACTCCTTCATGCTCGACTCAAGCAGGTGACACGAGTTGGTCAGTGTCTTAAGTTACCGCAGCATGGCCAGGGTCGTATCACCACTCTCGAGAGTCGTACCACTATGTCCAAGGTTGATAGAGTCGTGCCTTAGGACTGTAAAGTCGTGCTGAAGGGTCGTATCATCGTGCCTAAAGTTAGTACCATTATGATCAAGAGTCGCACCATTCTGCTCAGAGGTCGTACCGTCATTCTTAAGGGTCGTAACACGGCACTCAAAGGTCGTATCATGGCGTTCAAGAGTCGCACCATCGTGCTGAAGAGTCGTATTCTGGCGCAAAAGGGTCGTAACATGTCCCTCAAGGGTCGTACCATCGTACTCTAAAGAGTCGTACCCAAGGGATTTAACCAGTCGACGACCAGAGCCCGTGACGTCAGCTATGTTTACAATGACTGGTCCGAACTCGATACCTCGGCTAATTAGTAACCGGATCCATGACGTCAATTGTCTCCCCGCTAATTGGTCTAAATGTGATAGCTGGACCAATCAGTAGCTAGATCCATGACGTCGATTGTCCCCAAGCTAATTGGTCTAAATGTGATGGCTCGACCAATCAGGAGGCACAGCCACGACCACAGGTTTGTTTGCACTGTGAAGGCCACGCCCACTCATCACGTGCCTAGAATTTTTCTTTTGGTTTGTTTTTGGTTTATTTATGAACTGAATGCGTTACACTTCTTCCTATCTAGTTAGTAGGAATGGTGTTAATGGGTGTGTTCATTCGTGCCTCTTAATGAGCCAATTATATAAATACATATTTATATATATACTTAGAGAGGGAGAGAGAGAGAGAGAGAGAGAGAGAGAGAGAGAGAGAGAGTGTGCATTGGTTAATTACTAAGCGCAAGTAACGGAAACTGTATCAGCATTCATACTATTATCATTATTATAATTCATTATCATCATAATGATAGTAATTATCACTATCATTATCATCATCATTTTCAAGACAGTGATGACAATAACGATGAAAATGACGCAGACGATCGTAAATGAAATATTAATCCCAGACGACAATGACTTACGTCCAATTTCCTTTACATGGAAAAAAAAAAGAAAAAAGGATGAGTCCTAACTCAACTTCCATTTGCGTTCTGTGATGGGATTCATCAATGCAGGCAAAGTGGGATCTGACCCCGCTGTATAGTCTTGGGCAAATCCTGCGGCGGATCTACTACACACAATAAGAAAGTTGTAAGTAGTGTTCGCTATGGGGATTGTTCGCTGCGGGCAATGTTCTCTGTGGGGAGTGTTCGCTGCGGGCAATGTTCGCTGTGGGGAGTGTTCGCTGCGGGAAGTTTTCGCTGTGGGCAATGTTCGCTGTGGGGAGTCTTCACTGCGGGAAGTGTTCGCTGTGGGCAATGCTCGCTGTGGGCAGTGAGGTGTGACTATTAGGCAAGCTGGACACATCCTATGCAGGTCCTACTCTAAGCGCTGCTGAAACTCTATAAGCAGTGGACGCCTACATAAACTAAAAAGTCCAAGCACTAGTTTTTAAGCACTGTAGGTCTCCAAGCACTAGGATCTGTAAGCAATGTAGATCTCCAAGCGCTGTGGTCTCGAAAAGCAAATGTCTCCACGCCCTGAGGTCTGTAAGCAGTGTACTCCTCCAAGCAGTGTATATCTCCAAGCACTGAAGTCTGTAAGCACTGTAGTTCTTCAAGTGGTAAGGCCTCCAGACACTAAGGTCTCCAAGCACTTTGGGTCTCTAAGCAGTAAAGTCTCCATGCATTACAGATCTCCAAGCGCTAAGATCTCTTATCACTGTACGTCTCTCATCGTGTAGTCCTCAAGTCACTATAGGTCTTAAACCACTTGGGCCTTCAAGCACTGTATATGTCTCCAATAATAGCAGGTCTCCAAGCACGATGGGCCTCAAAGCATTGTTCGTCTCCAAGCACTGTACGTTTCCATGTATAGTAAGTCGTCTTCAAGCATTAAGGTCTCCAAGTAATGAAAAAGATCATTTAGTTCTCCATGTAGTGTAAGTCTCCAAGCACTATAGGTCTCCAAGAAATGAGGTTTTTAAGCACCGTACATCTCCAAGAGCCAAGGTATCTAAGCACTGTAGGTTTCCAAGCACTGAGGTCTCTAAGCACTGTAGATCTCCAATAGCTAAGGTCTTCAAGTAGGCCTCCAAGTACTGTAGGTCTCCAAACACTAATATCTCCAAGCACTCCAGGTCTCCCAGCACTGCACAAGGTCTCCAAACACTAACGTCTCCAAGCACTAACATCCCCAAACACTGTACAGTAGGTCTCCAAATACTCAAGGTTCCCCAGGACCCGTAAACCTCTCAACAGAATGGGTCTTCTGGTTCAAGGACCCCAAGACGCACTTTGGGGCATCAATGATCCCCGAGATCGCACTTCGGGGCTTGAAGGACCAGAAAACAGGCCTTCGGAGCTTCAAAAACCCCAACCGCACTTCGGGGCTTCAAGGACCCCAAGACCGCACTCAGGAGTTTCAAAGACCCCAAGATCGTCCTTCGGGCATTCAAGAACCCCAAGACCACCCCACGGGACTTCAAGGTCCCCAAAAACAGCCCTTCGGGGCTTTAAGAACCCCAGAACCGCGCTTAGGAGCTTCAAAGACCCCAAGAGCTCTCTTCGGGGATTAAAAGACCCCAAGACCGCACTTCGGGTCTTCAAGGGCTCCAAGATCGTAATTATCGCAGATAAGGGTAGACTGGGACTGTGACACTGGCTAGGTCTTTACAATTTATCCTTACAGTGCGTTGATGTCTTCCGTCTTTCGTGTTTGAGAAAATAGTCGTGTTACGCGAAAGAACGCATCATTACCAAAGTTCTTTGATGGTCCCTACTGGTCTCGGTGAGAGGCAACCACTGAGAGGAAGCCAATAAGAGGCAGCCAGCGTAAGGCATCCGGTGAAAGGTACCCAGTGAGAGGCAGCAAGTGCGTGGCAAACAGTGAAAGGCAACCAATTAGAGGTAGCCAGTGAGAGGCAACCAGTGAGAGGCTCCCAATGACAGGCACCCAATGAGAGGCAACCAAAGAGGGGCAACCTGTGGGAGGCAGCCAGAGAGAGACAGCCAGTGTGAGGCAGCCGGTGAGAGGATACAAGTGAGAAGCAGTCCGTGGGAGGTAGTCAATGAGAGGCAGCCAGCGTGAGGTAGCCAGTGTGAGGCAGCCAGTGTGAGGCAGCCAGTGTGAGGCAACCAGTGCGAGGCTAGAAGTGCGAGACAAGAAGTGAGAGACAGCCAGTATGAAGGAACAAGAGATAATCTAGTTTAACAGACGAGTGAAGGAGGTGACACCCTAAGCTGGTTAGTTATATACCCTGCTGGATAGCTGTGTGTGTGTGTGTGTGTGTGTGTGTTTAATTTCCTATTTTTACAGCATGCGGAGGGAGTTCTACACCCGTTAGGGCCCACTCTCCTGACCCTTCTCTATCATCATGTAGATTATTAAGCCTGTGTATGCTGTCCACATTTACTGTTTCATCATTCAATTTATTCCGTTCATCCACTCCACTTATACAACACATATACAATAAAAGTACCTCTTTACGTTTTGCCTAACAAATTCCTTAATTTCATGTTAAGACCTCTAAAGGGTTATTGTATCCCAGCATCTTTTAAAGATCTGTACACAGTCGACATTATTAAACTGTTATAAAAACCTTAAAGATTGTTATAAGTCAACCCTAACCCTTCCTTTGGTTCCAGATCACCCCTAACTCTTCTGCCTTCCGTGGTGGAAAACGTTGAAGCCTCAAACTTTACCCTTAAACTCAGCCGTAACCCTGTTACCATTTTCCGTTGCTCTCCTCTGCACCTTCTTCATTAACTCACTATGCTTCTTAAAGTGCACTGGCCATATCTGAGAAGCATATTCGAGTTTTGGTCTAACGTAGGACGTGAACAACTTGTTGAATAATTCCTTATCCATATGCTTAAATGCTATTTCAATATTTCCAGCAGAGACAGTTTTTTTTTTCTTTTTAACTAGGCTCCTAGTGAAGGACTCTGGCGAAAGGTTGAGGACGACGTCTGTTCCCAGCTCCCTTTCAGAAACAGATTCCTGCAGCTTATTTCCTGCTAGATAATATCCATATTGAGGCATTCTTTCGCTGTCACCCATCCTCATTACTTTACCTTTGCTTGAATTCAGTTTCATCAAAAATATACCAAACCACCTCTGGAGATTGTCTAGGTTCCCCTCGTAAGAGGATGAAATCCTCCTCGCTTTTCACTAGTCTCTTAATCTTGGCATAATCCACAAACATAGTCAAATAGGAATCCAATCATTCCAGCAAGTCATTTACGTATCATTTACATGGATCAAAGAAAAACAATGGTTCCTGAACAGGACCTTGCGGCACGCCACCAATGCTTTATCTCTCCCAGGAAGATAATCCTCTAGCCATTGAGGTAGTCTCTCCCTTATTCCTGCTTGAAGATCCAACTTTTGGACCAGCCAGTTATGTGGTGTAATGTTAAATGCTTTGCGGGGGTCCAAATACATACAATCCACCCAGCCTTCTATTTTGTCTAAGAGAAAACTCATTCTCTCTTAGAAGTCTATGAAGCTCGTTTCGCATGACCTCCTCTCCCTGAAATCGTGTTCTCTCTTAATTATGTATTTTCTCTGCAGGTAATCATCCATTTGCTACTTGATCATCTTTTTCAAAACTTCACAGAATACACTCGCCTCTTCCCTATCTGATCTCTTGTCGACTCATAAATAGGTATGAAGTTTGCCGTCATCCACTTTCATAGCACTTTAACATTTTCAAGCGACATCTTGAACAGGATTTCAAGCGGTTTTTCAATTGCATCTGTACATAAATTTCATCAGGACCATGAGACTTATATGGGTTAAGATCCATTGGTATGCTATTTAAGTCTTCTTTAGTTATTTCAAACCTTTCCAGTACCTCCTCCCCTATTCCCATTCCCTTGGTGTTAGGGCTATAGCGTTTCCCAGTGTGAAAACACTTCTGAACTTATACATAATATTCTTTTCAAAGTTTCTTTGTTCCTCCTTTCTTATACTGCTATACTACGTCTTGCCCTCATATACTTTATACATGTTGGCTGACTGGAGTGGAGTGTCGCCTATATCTTCGTCACAGCGCAACTCGGAGCTCCTTCGCTTTTTGATACATTTACTAAACTACACCTACCTCGTTCTTCAAGCTTCTCCCTCTGGCTTTTCTTTCACTCCTTGTTACCTTGTATCCCTATAGACAGAACTGGTGAGATCTTACGTCTCTAGTCAGTTTTATGCCCACGGCTCCAACAATATCAGGTGCACTTTCCCCAATACGGTCCTTGAATTCCAGCTCTTATGATGTTACTACTAGTCCGTCTGCATTAAACTGTACATTTAGTCTGACATTTCCATCACTCAACATTCCTCTGAGTTCTCCGCGGCTCTGGCGTGGCTGCTTTGTCCACCTGCCATATTTGACTTCTCCCGCTCTTTTGCCATCTAACTGTACTCTCTCTCTCTCCCTTGTCTGCAGGGGGCCGACGAGGAGCACGACCTCAGGTGGGAGGAGGAGGAGGAGTGATCCCAGGCGAGCCGCAAGGTCCTACTACTCTCGAGTGAGCTGTGACCAGCCAGCCAGCCAGCCTCCTTTCCTCCCTCCCTCGTCCTTCCTCCTTATCTCCCTCTCTGGCTGACTCGCCCCTCAAGAGGTGCCCGCCATCATCCACACCTCCACTTCCCTCCTGCTGCTCTGAAGACCTTAATGGATTCATCCACCACAGACGTTGTTGCATAGGTATACTTCTACGCTAGTTTCTCGATCGTCTGTGTTGGCGAGAGTGTCATCTCTGTATATACTGTATATATGAAGAAATGCGGGTATTTCTGTACTCCGCCTGCAGCTAGTTTTACACCGTCGAGTCACTTGCGACGAGGTTGTATCATCGTCACACCGCAAGAGGAGTACAGTGTCGTCGGTGTCATCCCCTCTGCAAAAAGAACCGACCTTACCCTGCTCTACCGTTGGAGCGCAGCATCTAGACCGCAGATGCTCAACATCCCTAGTGATCCTGATGTTGCATACGGTAATATGCCCTATAAATAATAGATGTTAACTGACATCGCACTATCTCACTTCATGCTTTGAGAGACTTGGTTCCTTTTTGCGTCCATATCTGTCGCTTCCCCGAGACGCTGTGTGAAGAACTGGGTAGCACTGGGCGGCAACAATACCGTTCTGTTGTTGCTCGAGCAGAATGGGCATTCCTGCGCGTTCACTCCCTCAAACCCTAGCATCATATTCCAGGTGTACCATCGAGTTCTTCTCTTTTTTTTATCTTTCTTTCTTGTCCCTCTGCTTCGAGCGTCCTCGGAAAACCGAAACTGAGAAATCTGGTTCTATTACCCTCCATCAAGCCGTCTCATTTGCATAGTAATGATCCACTCACACATGTTCCCTGAGAGTCTCCTGAGGACGGGAGTGTACGCAGGGCACCTTGCCCCCACGGAGGGTTCTCATCGACCAGCAGGCAGGCAGGCAAGCAGGCAGAGCAGCTGCTATTCCTCCTCCTCCTTCTCCTCCTGCTGCATGGGGTCCGTGCATGACCAAGTACGGAGTTAAACTTGATACGTATATCATGATGATCGACTGTCGCTCCTCCTGGATCTTATATTCATCGCTGCGACATGCATATACCGTCTATATCCAGCCCTGTGTCCCCTCCAGTCCTCCGTCAGGGAATACCGTCTATCGCTAGCCTTGTGTCTCCTCCGCTCCTTCGTCAGGGAGTACCGATTCCTGCGACAGGGAGTGCCGACTATCGCTAGCCCTGCATCTCAGCTCCTGCGTCAGGGAATACCGCCTATCACGACTCCTTTGTCTCCACTCCTGAGTCAGGGAGTACCTCCTATCGCTAGCCCTGTATCTCTCCACTCCTTCGTCAGGATATACCGTCTATCGCTAGCCCTTTGTTCTCCTCTCCTGCACTGGGAGGAGCACCGGCTATCGCTACTCCTCTACCTCCTCTCCTTCGTCAGGGCGTTCCTTGGGGATGCATGTGCTGGCGTTCCCTGGAGAGCAGGAGGAGTGTCAAATGCTCATATTTCCACCCCACGTCATCGGAAGGTTGTCCCTGGGTGACGTAGTGTTGTTGTGTGCCACACGTGAGCGCACGCTGACGGCGGGGCGTCACACGTGCGTGCGTGTATATGTGTGTATGTGTGTGTGTGTGTGTGTGTGTGTGTGTGTGTGTGTGCCGTCACCCCCTCCGAGATGGTATCAGAAGCAGAGATGTGGGTGTGATCACTGTGGCACGTCACCCACGCCCGCTACACCTGCCCTAGCAAGGGAGGTATTACATCTTCTCCCCCATCCACCCACCACCCTACCCACCCCCCATCCCTCCCCCTCCCCCCCGCTCCCCCCCACCCCTCTCCCGCACTCACTCCTCTCCCCGTCCACTCTCACCTTCCCTCCACCTCCTCTCACCTTTGCTGACGTTCTTTCTGTCTCTCCGTCTTTTTCACTAATTTCATCTTTTATTCTCTATCTGATGCTTTCATCTTCCTCTCCTCTCTTTCCCCCTTAATATTCATCTCTCTCATCTTTCCGTTCATCCTCCTGTCCTCATCACTTTCCCCACCATTCATCTTCCTTCTCCTCTCGTTCATCCTCCTGTCTTCGTCACTTTCCCCCACCATTCATATTCCTGTCTTCATCACTTTCCCTACCATTCACCTTCCTCCTCTTCCCCTTCATCTACCTTCCTTCACTTTCCCACATCCCTCTATCACCATCCCCAAACTTCATCTTCACCTACTTTGGAAGACGTTGACCCATTCAGAGATATATCACCTCTCACACCACTTTCTATATCCCTCTACCACAAATTACAGGACACTAACCAATCAACCAAATCAATCTCTTCTGAGGCTTCGAGGTCCAGATCTCGGTAATGTCATTGGCAGCAAAACATCGATCATGGGCCTTTCAGTCCGCGTTACCTAATGGTGTTGATCAACGAAGATTTCGCTATCAAAGGGGTCGGTGTTGAGTCACCGTTTGCATACGAAACATTTCCACTTTGATCTAGAAGAGCCAGTTCCACTTAGTTGAACCATATAGATAGATAGATAGATAGATAGACAGATAGATAGAGAATATCATAATGGAAGTTGAATGTCCCATACCCCATTCACAGTAGAATAACTGCATCAGTCCACATTCCCTTTTCGCACACACACATTATGGTATCCAAACTCATTTGGCGAACTCTCTTTTCTTTTTCTTTCCCAAGACCAAATGCTCTATCTATCAGATCCCCTCGCTAATTTTTCCTGGTTCTATATGATCAGGAAGGACATTCATCCCCAGCACAACCTCTCGACTCTCTTAACTGATGATAGAGAATAAATTTCCCCAAGGCTCTATCACCGCTACAGATGTGTGTGTGTGTGTGTGTCACCATCGTCACTGTCGCTTTTCTCACCACGGCCATCATCATCACTATCACCGCGACACACTGTCACCATGACAACCTCACCCCTCCCCATCCCCGACCAAACACGACGCCTCCCTTATAATAAACCCCTCTGTCACCACCACTATCACCTCCATCAGCGCCACCACTAACACCACCGCTACTATCACCACCACACCACCACGGTCCAACCTTCCCCCAGCGAGAGCGCCCCTTGGGGGCCTCCTCTCCAAACCACCAACCAACCCTCCAACCCTCCCCCTCTCCTCCTCCTCACCACCACCACTATAACCACCACCACCACCACCACCAGCAGGATCTTACACCCTCGCGTCCCCGAGGCCCGGTGTAGCAGCCGCCATAGGTTCAGGACTTTAGATGCTGGCTCCCTCACACACCGCTGCGTGCGCGCAGACCCCCTGCCGCGTTCGGGTCTGTGACAAGTGACCATCAGATAGCGCAATGACGGCCCTCTCGTAGCTTGTTTGTCGTCAACGAAGCTTTGTTAGTGTCGGGGCTGAGTTAAGCTGAGACGGTATCGCAATCAACCACGCCTATGATGGATCGTGCTTTGTCTTCTGTCAGTAGATCTGGTGCTGAATGGAAAATTAAGGTTGTGGGGAGGAGGAGGAGGAGAAGGTGGAGGAGGGGAGAGACACTCGTCGCGTTCCTGCCTGTCGCCCCAAGCCGTTCCCTGGGAGAGGAGAGAGACAGAAGGGAGAGAGAGGGAGGGAGGGAGAGAAGAGAGGATGGTGGGGAGGGCTGGGGGGCGTGTGTGTGTGTGTGTGTGTATGTGTGTACACATAATGGAAGGAAAAGCAGAACAAGGACTGGGCTGGAAACCTGATGCGATAGTAAAGCCGTAATGGAGGAGAGAGAGAGAGAGGGAAAAGAGAGAGGAACAGGAAAAGAATAATAACGGAAGGGAGAAGAATGAGAATGGTGGAGTGGGAAGGGACGTACGCCAAACGTATATAACGCAGGATCAGATAGGAAAGAGGAGGGTGTATTCTGATACGAAGAAAATGGAAGAAAGGTACTCATGCAGACACGTTCTCTCTCTCTCTCTCTCTGTCTCTCTCTCTCCCTCTCAGATATGCGTCCTTCGGTGATCCTGAGACTTCCAAAACCAAGTGCCTCGCCGTCATATCGGGACTACAGCACTCCGTCAGCAGCCAGTAGAAAGCGAGGTTCCTTCTTCCCTTCGACGCCTCTTTCTGCTGTGTGGCCAAGCGATACGTCCATACATTGTTCTCTCCTCCTCCTCCTCCTCCTACACTACCACCACCATCACGTCGACAACCACCCTTCCCCAACCATCGCCGTCTCCAACATGCTCCCTCATATCTCATCAATCTTGTTAGTTAGGGTTACATCATCTGATTCGGTTCTACTCTGCTTTTACTCCCTGTTCTAATCAAGCTCCTCCAGTGGTAAGTCTATTAGTACATTACCACTACATCTTCCTCCACTGACGATTGCATCTGTAAGGCTGCATTGGTAGTGGCGGGGTGGTTGTGTCAGACGCGGACGAGAGAATTGGAAAAACATACAAAGGCTTTTCATATATATATATATATATACATATATATATATATATATATATATATATATATATATATATATATATATATATA
>JAYMFT010000005.1:146998-160573 GCA_038088735.1 Panulirus argus | reverse complement strand
TCAGTGCATTACACATGACAGCTAGAGACTGAGTGTGAGCGAATGTGGCCATTTCATCTGTCTCCTAGCACTACCTCTCCAGCACGTGGGGTGGGGTTTCAAACAGATCTTCTGTATTTCTAAGTATTTTTTACACACATTTTTCAAAGCATGCAGCTAATCCACACATCCTCTACCACTCCTGAAACCATATTGTTCATTTCCAGTCTGAAGCTCTGCATACCACCACCCTCTAAATCACCACTCATCCATACAACTTAACAGGTATACTCAGCAAACTTATTCATATGTAATTCAAACACTCATCTTTGTACCCTTCCCTTTATATAGTGGTGCTGTGCATGCTTTCTGCCATTCCTTAGGCACCTCAACGTGATTTATACATATACTGAAAATCCCAATTAACCAATAAACAACATAGTCACTTAAGAAATTCATCTGTAATACCATCCACTCCAGCTGCCTTGCCACATTTCATCTAAGACATGGCTTTCACCCAATCCTCTATGCACCAAACCACTTGCCATGATGCTTTCGCTTTGCATACCTCCCTGACCAAAACACCTTACATCTGCCATCCTATCATCAAAACCTTTGACAATCCTTCAGAGGATTTATTCCAAATCCTCTTCACTTCATCAATGCCTGTTACCACTTCCCCAATTGCCTCCTTCACTGATATTCCCATTTGTTCTTTTGTTTTCTCTCGATTAACCTTCTTCAAAAAACATTTCCTTGTACTCCCTGGAATATGCTGATCCTCACCTTTGCTCTCATTTACCCTCTTTTTCACCCCTGCTCCCTCCTTTTGACCTCCTGCCACTTTTGTCGTGTATATCTCCCAATCATTCACATTCCTTCCCTGTAAGTACTGCCCTTACACCTCCCTCTCTTTTCTCTTTCAGTAGCAACTTTACTTCATCATCCCACCACACACTACCTGTTCTCAGTGCATGCCACACTTCTCTCGCACATGCCAGCACTCTGCCCTTAGATACTTCCCATTCATCACCCCTTTCCCAGTTGTGTTTTCTCTTACCCTTTGCCATTCTGTACCCAGTCTCTTGGTTTTCTTCACACCGGTCTCTTTTCTAAACTCAGTCACTTTCACCACTCTGTTCTCACCTATATCATTTCCTCTTTCTCTCCAACAGATAATAGTCAGATGTCCCACCAGCTGTCCATCTCAGCACATTTACATTCAAGAGTGTTTCTTTTGCATGCCTATCAGTTAACACATAATCCAGTAATGCACACATACCCTCTTTCAAGCTCACTCACTTATACTTACTTATTTCTTTCTTTTTAAACCAGGTGTTCCCATTCATCAGTCCTTTTTCAGTACACAACTCCATAAGCTGTTTGCCATTTCTCTTCACCTCATTGAATATCACATACCCTCAAAGTACACTGTCAACTGCCACATTACTCACTTTTGCATTCAAATCACCCATCACTAATACCTGATTTCTTGCGTCAAAACTGCTGACACACTCACTCAGCTGCTTCCAAAACTCTTGCCTCTCTTCATCACTGTTCTTATGGTAGGGTGCATGAGCACTAACTGTCACCTGTCTCTCATAATTCAATTTCATGTCATCAAACATATTACCTATCTCGCTTCATTTTAGTTAAATTCAAACTCTCAGACACCCCAGCCGTAACCTTTGAGGAGGATGAGCACTTTTTGCTTGGCTTCTCCTCCTGTTCTAACTTTTAAAATTGAAATTCATGAAAGGGAGGGTTTCCAATCCCCTTGGTCTTGCCCCTTGTAGTCAGTTTTACAATACACAGGGAATACTACATGGGTAGTATTCTTTCTACCCTATCTCAGGGGTATATATGTATTTAGTTATGCACATCTGGGAAGTGAGTCAGTTGTGGTTTGCTAATTACACAGCACTGGTGGCAAATCCAGTTGAGAACAGCAGAATTTGGTGACTGAGTTTGTGAGAGTATGTGGAAAGAGGAAGGTGAAATTAAATGGGAATAAAAGCAAGGTTACTTAGGTTTAGCAGGGCAGAGGGAAAGATGTGGGTTTGAATGGTGAAGAATTAGAGAAAGTGAAGTGTTTAAGATGCCAAGGAGTACACATGGCATTGAATGGAACCATGGAAGCGGAAGTTACTCCTAAGGTAGGAAGGGGGGGATGCAAAGGTTCTTGAGCATTGAGAATGTGTAGAAAGGGAGATGTTATCTGGTAGGGCAAAATTGGGTATGTTTGAGGGTATTGTGGTCCCAGTGATGTTGTACGGATGTGAGGCTTGGTCTGTTAATGAGGATATGTGGAGGAGGGTGGATGTGCTGGAAATGAAATGTTTGAGCAGAGTACAGTATGTGGTGTGAGGTGGTTTGATTAAGTAATAAAAGCACTAGAGTTGTGGTAATAAAAAGTGTGTGGATGAGAGAGATGAAGAGGGTTTGCTGAAATGGTTTGAACATATGGAGGAAATGAATGAGGAAAGGTTGACAAAGAGGGTATTTGTGACAGAAGGCCATTTATTTGTTTGTTCCAGGCTCTACTTAGCTAATGCAGGAAATGGTGAACATGTAAGGAAAAATGTACTATACTTTGAAAAATGTGACATAACTTTACCCTCAGCTAACACAATGTAGTAATTATTTTTCTTTTGTTGGATTATGCTATCCTATAAGATAGAGAGGAAATAACTTGTGACATTCCTTGAAGCACTTACATTGTTCAGACTGAAAAGTTGCTTTGTCTTAGCTCTCAAGGCTGCTGAAATTACTGTGATAGAAACTGTACACTATTCTCTGTATATAATGACTTTCTAAAATCAAAATTACTAGGAGTGATAGAAATCGCCTGTATTCTATTCACTGGAGTGCATACAAGAGAGGTATTTATTACAGAATTTTCTTGGAATACTGTGGAAGGCAAGTCTCCTAATGTACATAAAAAAAATCATTCCCCATTGGCGTAGGAGGAATTGAAGACTTGAGAGAAAGATGACTAATATCAAAAGGTGCCATGAGTACAGTAAGAGAAAATATTGTAAACATTTGGAGCTAGAAACTTTAATTTACTGCTGGCAGGTATCAGAAACAGTATAGATCTCTTGATGGCAAAACTCAAAAATTTGAAGGATAAATGTATGTAAAGTAAACCTAATCAGCCAAATTATACCAAGTGTGAAGGCCTGCATACAGCCCAAATATTTAGACAAGTATTGTTCAGCAGCATCCCATAGCAAGCTTTGAAAATAGAGACAGGCCTCCACAATCAATGAAAGGTATGTGTAAAGCATGCAAATTACAGAACACATTGTGCTTATAATTTTAGGTTACTGTTTAAGTATGGTATCCTTAGTGTCCATGTTCAGAGAAGTTTAAAAAATTCCAGGAATAGTTGGCATTTAGGGATGTAAGCAAGGAAAAGGTGTATTTTAAAGAATTAATGTCTCCTAAAATTCCCATTTTTAATTTTTAGAAAGTTTGGCAATTACAGATTACCCCAAGAAAGTATGTGTTGCTCGTTAATGGATCTTTCGTCTCCATGTGTATGGCTTACTTAATAAAGACTAATTATCTTTTTCAGGTTCATGACAAAAATTTACCATCCCAACATTGATAAATTAGGAAGAATTTGTCTTGATATTCTTAAAGGTAAGTTTAACCTTGCTGATACCTTACATATTTTCATTTGAACAAGCATGGTTACTAGCTGTTTTTTAGATTGTCTGAGGAAACCAAATGATGAAAATATGGAAGGGTTCCTTGAAAGTATAGAAAATTTTAGAACTATATTTGTTGTTGTCAGAGATTAGAAAGAAGAGTTAATGTATAGAAGAGGCAGATATTGAGCTTTTAAGTATTGCACCAAAGTAATTGTGATATATATTAGAGATATTACTAAGTGGACAGTAAGAAAAGGTTCATTGGGGTTTATTTTATATATAAATGTGGAAGTGGGAATGTAGGTGTTAGTGTTATGTGATAATCCAACTTGGAATGCAAGTCTGTATTCCTTTCATTGCACAAGACATAAGTTGAGGATATTTTTTAGCGATTGAGAGATTGTGTTCCTAACGCATTACTTATAGAGGAGAGTGAAGTTAGAGATAAAAGAAGACTTCACATTGAGGAGTTTATGCTTGAAAGAAGAGAATGCATTTGTGTATTTTTACTTGGAATAACATTGGGAAGTTTTGAGAGTTGCAAGAAACACTCACAAGTATTCCATACCAAATAGATGTAATTTTAGCCCTAACTAGATGATCAAAAGTAAATGTATTTAGTACTGATGTAAATTTATTATTTCATCATGGTAATATGAATTTTTGTATTATAGAGAATAATTGCAAATAGAATTGCTATAAATTTTACTTTTGTATGCGTGAATATATTCATCTTCATTTTAGACAAGTGGAGTCCAGCGTTGCAGATACGTACTGTGTTGCTGTCTATTCAAGCGCTTCTTTCAGCACCCAACCCAGATGACCCTCTAGCTAATGATGTTGCTGAACTCTGGAAGGTAAACCTTTTATTTTTTATTATGAGATTTTTCCGGAGATATTTTTTACTATGAGATTTTTCTAGAGCAGTTTCCCTACACATTTCCATGACAAAATTTCACCAATAAAATTTTGGAGGTTCTGACTGTTTTGCAGTTCTTGTGAGGGTGAGGATCAGAGAGAAGTGGAGGTATGGTGTAAGGAAGAATGTAGAGGTAAGAGTTTTGGCAAGGGAGGAGATGAATCAGAAAGAATGCAAGGAGGAGCATGAAAGTGCGGTAAATGTAGGGATGCAGTCGTGCGTGAATTAGGTGTTTAAAATGTTTAGAAAAAGGCTGTTAAAGGTTGTAGAATTATTACTTGGATTCAAGGTTGTGAGATAAAAGAATAAAGGGAAATTTATGATGGACAGGTGTGATTAGACATGCTGTGGAAGAGAAAAAGAGGCATGTGGTTGACTGCACGAAAGGTAGTTCAGGAAAGGAGGAGGGAAAAATATAAGATGTGTAAGTGGAATGTTAAGATGCTTCTGGTATTATTGTACAAGGGTACCTTGTGACAGCACTAGGATCCTGATTCCTTTATCAGGGAATAAAATATTGAAACTGAACTGAAACTGATAGAGTGGATGCATTTGATATGTAATTTTGCATGAAATCAGAAGGTTGTGCCTGAGGATTGGATGAAAACTATTATTATTCCTTTATTCATAGGAAAAGGTGTTAAAGATGTATGTAACATTAAAGGGAATAAATCTGTTAAGTAAATTAGGAAAAATGTATGCAAAAGTGTTGATTGAGTGATGGAAGTGCCTGAACACAGAATAGGTGAGAAACAAGGGGTTTAGTGAATGCTAGGGGATGTGTGGATTAGATTTTTTTGGTGAAAATGACTGAATATTTACCTAGAGAAAGGTAAGAAGTTGTATGTAGCTTTTATGGATTTGGAGAAAGCATATGAGAGTTGAGTGGAATGTTTTATGGGATGTGTGAATGATATATGGGGTAGGGGTACAACTGTAGGATGGTGTGAAAGCCTTCTATAAAGGAGTATATGCATATGTAAAAGTGGATGGAGAGTTGAGCAAAAGTTTTGGTATATATGTGGGTGTGAGGCAGGGCAGTATAATGTCATTGTGGCTTTTTCTGGAGATAAGGAAGAAAAAATTCTGCCCACATATTCCCTTTGTGTCGTAGAAGGCAACTAAGAAGGGTGGGAGCGTATGACTGAAAATCCTCCCTTCCTATATTACTTTCTAAAAGTAGGAACAGTGCAAGGAGCCTAGTTGGAATTTCTTTCTTAAGGCTCTGTCATCTATTCGTGTTGCTTCCTTGCTCATGCAGGAAATGGCATGCATGTATGAAAAAAAATATGGATGGAGTGATAAGAGAGATGAAAGCAAAACTAGGGAAAGGGGGTGCAGAGATGGAGTGTGGTGGTGAGGTATAGTGGTTAGTGACAAGCCTGTGTGTAGATGGTACTGAGTAGTTTGCTGTGAGTGAAGAGGAGTTGTAAGTGTGTTTTACGATGTATGTAAGCATAGGTGATTGAAGATAAATGTGAGTAAAAGTTAAGTAATGGTGTTGAAAGGAAACAGAGTGACAGCAGAAATTTTGCAGAGCCCTGTAGAGTGAGAGAAGAAAGTGTAGCAAGGTAGTAATTAGTAGGCAGCCAATGATCAGGGAGGTATATTACCAGTACTATGCGCCTAGGTATCAGGAGGTGTAGCGACATCTGCTTAGTGAGCCAGCACTTTAGTGGTTGTCAAGTTGCACTCCTCTAACCCAGGTAGCTGTCTTTTCTTGCTGCCTCACCAACGTGTGGACTACTGGCATCCTGTCCACAAACATACAATCTCCCCTTGTCATGTGTAACACTTGACAACACTTAACTCATGCAGCTCATTCTCTGTTACTGGATTTTCCTGCGGTGAGCACTATGCGCTAGCCCTGCCTTTCGGCAAAATGGTATAGGCAGTAGATAGAAGTATTAGGTAGGAACATTTAAGCAGGATTATTAGGTAGAAGCAGTAGGTAGGAACATTAGAAGTAGTCATTTGGAATTAGATAGGAGCCTCAGCAACCACTGCACAAGACTTGCGCTCTGCCAGTGGCTTGTTTAGGGTGAGTGCACTAGAAGCTAAGAAGTGGCACTGGAGTTCTTTAGTTATGGAGACTCTGTTGGCTTGGCCACCCCTTTCAGGGAGTTCCAGTTGGAACAAGTGTCAGAGACTTACATAGTTTGAGAAGAAAGTGTGCTGAATTTGTTAAGGGATACAGGTGGGAGAAAACTGGAAGTGACAGAATTTAAGTATTTGGGAGCTATCATGGGTAAGTTTGGGAATAAAGAGTAGCTCAAGTTTAGCTGAGATGTATAAAAGGAGCACTTCCCATAGATGTGAAGTAATCATCAGTGACCCCCTCACACCCTCTAAATAGCAGTTACCAAATGTTGCCTTCAGGTAGAAGGTTGAGGTTAATGAACAGTAGAACTTCCAGATATTCTAAATCTTTTGTGCCAGCTAGTATAAGATTGTTGAACGAGCGATAGCCCATTCTCGGATTGTAATAAAACGTCTTTTAGGGGGCCAGTAAGTTCACTGGATATAGTATGCCTGAGTTTTATACCTTAATGAATGTACCGAATGATTGTTTCTTTTGCTTTTAACGGAGACACACAAGACAAATTTTTATGTAATTTGCATAAACAGTAAAGCATTATTATTATTATTATTATTAGAAGGAAATATAAGGGAGGGAGCAGTACAGGGTAGAAGAGTCATTGGATTACTCAGTAGAATGATAAAAGGTAGAGGTAAGTGAAGAAAGGTTTAAGGGACGGCATTTTCTTCCAAACCCTGAACTATGCAACCAAAACATGGACATGGGATGTCAGAGAGTACAAAAATCTAGGGTTATTAAAAGGACATGTGGTATGACTAGATGGAATGAAGTAATGAGGAGGAGTGTATGAGAATTTTGGTATGGCCGGGATTGAATTGTGAAGTGGTAGAGTGGGTGTTATGCAATACTTTGGGCATGTAGAAAGAATGAAAGACAAAATTTACAAATAGAGTGTAGATAGTATGATTAAAATGGTTGGTGTGACAGGAAGATCACTTGTGACATAGAGAAATAGTGGAATAGTACTGGAGGGAGAGAAATGGTGGAAGAATGCATAGAATGGTGTGGGTGAGAGGGGCATGTTTGGACAGGGATATATGAAGACCTCCCCCCCCCCCTCTCTCTCTCTCTCTTTTTCCACCTCTTTGATGGGATTTCCCAGAGGGAGTGGTTATCAGAGATTTAGATAGATTTACTCTAGCCATTTTGTTATATATTCTTTTGTGATTGTGTTTGGTTATACTGGATTACTTGAACTAATGAAACATATTTGAATTAGAATGTTAACTGTATGCTTTTTTTGTTTCACAGGTGAATGAATCTGAAGCTATTCGTATTGCACGAGAATGGACACAAACTTACGCTATGGGCAACTAGTGCTTGCCTTTATATATTAATTTTTTTATTGAAAGGATGTCACTTCTCAGGATCAGCATCACATTATGTTGATGAAAGAGTGCAGAGTCCTTAGTCATGACAAATGTTCCGACACCAGCTTTAGCCACCAGAACACTGGGATAGCCAACCATTACCAACAAGGGTCAGCTTCTATTTACAGCCATTGTTGATGACTATTGCCCTTGGCTGTCTTCTACTCCAAGCTTATGCCAGCAGACACATGGAGTACTGAGTGACCTTTGTGGTCTTAACAGGATATATCTGTGGAGCATGTGTTGGCTTGCTGGTAACTGATATATATTATCCCTTGAAGAAATATTTCTTAGTTTTGGGCCACGACAAATTGATTTTTCTTGTACATTTGTTCTAGTCTCTTGTTATTTTGGATGTCCTGAAGCTGAAGATTATCAAGCGGAATTTTCTGCCTCTTCAAATCATCTTAAAGAATTCCAGTAAATATGAGTTTAGCGTGATTTTTCAAGGTAATCATTTGTAAGTATTTCATTTGTCCCCGTCCTCTTAGTTTCAGGTGATTTTTGGGGTCACATCTTGAAGGAAGTATCGTGTTTTTTGGCCCTGTATCTACAGTGCCTTTTTGTCTGTTTTATCTCTACTGCAAAGCTTTTTAAATGTTAGGACTTTCATTTTTACGCTTAGTGGAAAAGGAAAAGTTGAGCAACTGCAGCACAGGGCCAGAGAACATTCTCAGCATCACAGCAACATTTATAGCTGTATTTTTGTGGGTAACATGAATGTTTTTTCATCCAGAAACTTCATTCTGATATATCATCTGTTTGGTCTGTGAGAGTCAGACTACACCTCATATAGAAACTAGTGCTGTGTGTCCCAGAAATATTGTCTACCTTTTTGTTTTTTTGCTGTCAACCTTGTATTCTGATTGACTAGATCCCATAAGGATGGTTGGGTACTCATGAGGATATTATCTGTATTTCTAACAAAATTCTTGTATAGAAAATTAATGTATTTGTACCAATTTTCTCACAGTAGAGGGCCTTCTCAATTTACAAATGGATGTTGAAATGGTAAAGGAATACTGAAATGTAGTGACAGTTTCATTGACATAAGATATACAAGCATAATGTTTGTATCATGAAGTATGTTTTAGTTTTAAACATTAATATATGAAAAATAATGTCATGCAGTTTTTGAAAATTGTATAAATTTCCTTCAATCTATTTTGTGTGAGTAATGTTTTTGGGGCATACAGGATATTGTGGTATCTACAGAAATACTGCTTTAGTACCATGTAATCAATGTCCTATGTAAATGACTCATTCCACATAGTGTGTATTATTAATAGGCCTTATGATGAAAGAGTAATCTCGCATTACTTTGTTTTGTCACCCCATTACCAATATGCCTGTATTAATGCTTGAAAAAAAGAAAAAAAATGAAAATTGGCAATAAAGATTCAATCTCAGAGTAAAATTTTGTATGCTGCTTTAGAGTAAATATTAAAAAAATGATGACTTTTATTAAATCCATGGTTAAATTGATTTGTCCATTTAACTATCACTTATTTAGTGGACACTAACAGGTGAAGGGTGTATGTGGAGGAGGGAGTCACTTTGATTACCAGACTACAAAAAGAGGCCGCCAGAGAAACATCAGCCACCTGGCAACAGTCAGGCTGCTTTAATAGCCTAGTCTACTTTTTACTGCCATCTATTGATTTACTTATAGTTAGATCAAAAAACTGGATTGATTAGGATAATTCTAAAATATTTCTTGATTTTTATGATTATCAGACATAATTACTGCTGATGAAGACTTGAAAATCTAACAAATGTTATATCACTTCTCTGGCTCATCCACCTGCTCTATAAATGTCGTACCTTACCTGTTCATGACACCAGTCAAGTCTCTTGCATCATACTATAATGAAAGGTTTTCATAATATCACATTGGAGTAAGGTGTGAAATAAACAACCACAAACCTTTCAGTAATGAGGAGTAAGTTGCAGTGTCGGTAGACTTTGGTATGCACTGCTCTAGCTTCCGGCCATTTCGTTTTCAAATATTTCCTCAACCAGAAATAAAATGTAATTAGAGGTGGTATAACATTTCAGGAATAGTATTTGATTGATCTTGTATCTCTCAAAATAAAGTGACAAATGCTAAATGCACCGTGGTCAGTAAATATGAAAATATTAAAGTGATCTGAAAGCACATATAATGTGCTGATGTCAGATGTAAGCCCTTTGAACATCTAATGCTGAATTTGCCTATTTTTTTCTTTGAGTCATATAAAATAAAGCCAGACACAAATGATTTACAAAAAATTACATAAACTGGCAAATGATTATCTACAGAATAAGGAAAACTGGCAGATAACCAATATTTATGAGTCCATATAGCTGGCAACAATGCATTATGAGACAAAACATGTAACTTTGTTGATTGAATACGCCTACATGCCTGCATTTACTTCAAACGTCACTCATCATTTTATACGACTTATAATCGACTTTAATTTTCTTCGATAAACTTTTTAAGCTAATTTTTACCTCTTTAGCTTCAGAAATTAGTTCATATTTAAACTGGCTGCATTTATTACAAGCAATTCAGAAATATAAATATATGTGTTAAGATAAGAAGAGCTGTAGATTTATCACACTCAGTGTTGCATTAACCAATGAGCAGCCTTAATTCAAACTTTTCTTGGCTTCGGCTTCAGCAATCGGAGCTGAGTGAACAGGGTATAGTACTTTCTCACCAGATGCCAGATAGATTACAAGTTTTTCAGTTGCTGACCTCCCAACAAATCTGTATTCACTCCTGTCCATGTACTCTGTTTTCTTCAACTTCCTCCAGTACAGAGTTTCCCTCTTTCAAACAAGCTTTTGATTCCCTTAGACCATTTCATTCTAGAACATCCATCTGGATGTCTTCCTTCAGGTGTCCTCAAATATTTCTTAGCATATGTTTTGTAATTACCTATTTTTACTGAATACTAAATCTGTACATCTTTTTTTTTTTTAAACAAATTACCTGTTTATTGTCACTTTATGTCCTTTGGTTGCTCTGTCCCTACATCTCTTGAAAAACTGTTCACTGTCCCCATCACTGATGTTTAAAACTTGAAGGTTGTAATAAAGTCAACCCTCATTCTTCTCTCTTCCAAGGTGGGCAAATGTAAAGCCTCTTACCCAGTGTTTCTCAAAAGGTGGGTTGTGACCAAGCAGGGGGAATGTGATCTTTCCTCACTAAGCTAACAATACATTTGCTCTAGAGTAAGAGTAGAACCTGAATAAACATGTGTGAAAAGGAAATAAGAATGGCCCATATTCCAGACTTTTTACCCTAGATCTAGCTATTTGTGGGCAAAAATGAATCCCCAACACCTCTTTCTGTGTATAAGGATAAGAGGGTTGTGGTGAACAAAGCCACAGACATGGGCCATTAGGATCAGGGAAATCCGACTGAGAAATACTGCTTTATCATTTCCTTGTAACTCAGATCTGTGTTTAGTACCTCAGGTTGTTCATTTATTTCTAATATTGATGTAACATATACATCCTCTCATGACAGTTTTCATCATCTTATCCATTCTTGTAATTTTCTAATCAATCTCGGTGCTCTTGTTTTGGTTCCTTGAATTGGTAAACTTTTTGTTGGATGTGTGATAATGCTTTTGATAATCTACTGACTGTGGCTTCTCTAGATATTTGGTATTTATTAAATGTGGATATTTTAATTCATTTTAAAACAAACAATAATTTTCGTTAAGGGTGAGGCATTAAAGGCTAAGAAGTGGCACTTGAGTTCAACAATTATGGAGACTTTTGCCATGGTCATCTCCTAAAGGGAGTTCCCTGAGGGAACAGGCATCAGAGATATAGATAGATAGATAGACTGACAGTGGAGGGAAGAAGGAAAATGGGAAAACCAAGAAGGTAGTGAAAGGTGGTTTGGGTGCTTGGAGCTTAAATATGCATGAGGCTGTGATGTGTGAAAAGGATAGAGTGATGTGGTATACAGAAGGTGACATGCTGTCGATGGGCTAAACCACAGAAAGGTCAGTGTGGCTTTGGTTCAGTGCATTATACATGACAGTTTGAGTGGATGATTGAATGAGGCCATTCTTCATCTGTCCTGGTGCTACCTAACTAACGCATAAGCAATGAATGGATATGATAAGTAGTGAATGGGTATGAATTTTTTTCAAACATTTGCAATTTCCCATTTTAGCAAGGTAGCACGAGGAACAACCGAAGAAGTGGCCTCATTCACTCACATCCACTCTCTAGCTGTCATGTATAATGCATCTACCCACAGAGCTTTCTGTAGTTTCCCCCATCCTTTCATATGCCCTGGTTCAGCCCATTACCAGCAATGACAGGAAGTGATAAAAAAGTACTACACATAAGGAACAACGAATTCTCTAAATAAGCTATCTTCTGTTCACTAATCCATCCTGGTAACACTCCATCCAGCTCACTTAATCCACATAAATGTCAAAAACTGTACGCAAACTACAGGAAAGCAGATTGGCCAGCCTTCACACAGTACATAGAAACAAAGCTCCAAGATTTCAATACAGACAATTTTCATCCCCAGATCATGCAATCTTCATCTATTTTCTGATGCTACCTTGCTGACACAGGGGGAAGCGATCAGGTGTGGGTGGGAAGAGGAGAATGCATAAGTTATTTAATTCTTTTCTTGCATGCATTTGTGCTGTTTCCTGTGGGATGTGGCAGTGTTGGGAATGAGTGATGTTAAACAAGTATGAATATGTACA
Source organism: Panulirus argus (assembly GCA_038088735.1). Classification (NCBI taxonomy): domain Eukaryota; kingdom Metazoa; phylum Arthropoda; class Malacostraca; order Decapoda; family Palinuridae; genus Panulirus; species Panulirus argus. The sequence continues at coordinate 147,812 of JAYMFT010000005.1, read as the reverse complement.
TGTGTATATATGTTTATATTCAAGTATGTGTATGTGTATATATATATGTACATAAAATACATGTATATGCTTGTGTATGTGAGTGGATGTGCCTTTCTACATCTGCTTCTCTGGCACTACCAAGCCAATGCGAGAAATGGTGATGAAGTCTGAAAAAAATTAAATATACAGTAATCCCTCAATTTAACAAACTAATGGGGTTGAAGGGGTGTCTGTTAATGCCGAAAATCCGTTAAATCGAATGTAACCATTTTTTGATACAATATAAAATATTAATTAATACAATATACAGTTCACATGCTTTCTTTTAACTCCTCTATCACTTGATTCCATTGTGAATTATAAGATTGCAAAATTATTTAATAAATAAAGTCACAATTCTCTGTATATAACCTGACTGCACAATAGCTTGAGGCAGACTGAGGCCAAAACAGAGTGAGTATACCCCACACTACCAAAAATAAGTGTGATATGAAATGCGCAGAGTGCGGTGGGCGAGATTTTTTAATTTTTAAGATTTTTTTCAGTGATTATTAATTAATGTATTATTATTTGCCTGGTCCGTTAAATCGAGGGATTTTTTTTTTTTGTGTTTCCTAACGCTACCTCGCTGGCGAAGGGGGTGGCGATGCTATTTCCTGTGGGCCGGGGTGGCATCAGGAATGGATGGGGGCGATCAAGTGTGAATATGTACATGTGTATATGTGTATGTGCATGTGTATGTATATGTATGTACTGTGCATATATGTGCATGTGAGGGAATGGGTCTTTCTTTGTCTGTTTCCTGGCATTACCTCGCTGATGCGGGAAATAG
>JAYMFT010000005.1:133523-146898 GCA_038088735.1 Panulirus argus | reverse complement strand
TATGTATGTATATATGTATATGTTGATATGTATGTATATATATGTACGGTGCATATGTGTGCATGTATGTATATATGCGTGTATGCGGGGGGATGGGTTTTTCTTCGTCTGTTTTCTGGCACTACCTCGCTGACGCGGGAAACAGCGATCAAGTATAATAAATAAATGTTCTTTCAAAATCTTTCTATTTCTTCCTTTGGTCTGGCTTTTACTATATATACCTTACTGAATTTCTGTGTCATCCTATAAGTCTGCCTTATGATCTGCCTGTCATATTCCTCTATCTTTAACATTATATAGTATGAGCATGTATGAAGGAATATTACTAATTTTCTTGTCAAATGATACACATAGTTTCATTAAAATTTTATTATATTCATATGCATACATATTATTGACAAAAAGAACCTAAGGATAAACATACATGACCCTTATACCCAGAGGTGATTGTGGGTTGTTAGACGGAAAAAATATATATACAGGGCTTCAGTTTTTTTAGGGTCAAAACTCAAAAAACGAACATGAAACACCATATTGTTGAAGTAATGAACTTGTCATCATTTATTGGCTTGAAAGACAGAGACATAAAGGTTCCACACAAGCATTGCCTTCCTTGTTGTAAAAGGAGCACAATTTTTGAATTAGTGATTAGTAAGTGTCATATCTGGATGATTATTTTAACACAAAGCATCTTGATACCTTTCTGATAATGAGACTTTTATATAAATCAGCATATCAAAACTGTATCTACCAAAATGCACTTTTGTGATTATAAGTTGCACTACCTAAATTTGCCTGTTTCATGTTCGATTTTTAATCTTTCACTCTACGTCACACCAAATTACTGCCTTTAAAAACCAACACAAATTAGACACAATGAGCTTGACATCAGACCATCCTTCTAGCTGTCAAAATACTGTAACTCAACACGTGCCTTTATAGCCACATATGACAGATCATAAAAAAGAAAAATATCCACTCCGTCCCTGACATGGAATTAGTCATAAAGCAGTGTTAAGAAATACTTAAAAGGTTTCTATTGTTGATATGTGGATTACCAATCTGATAACTTTAAAATGGACAGGTAAGTATACATATACATATATGCATATATGTATAGTTACAATAACTGATATTTTATCAATATTTTGCCACAATAATTCATAAAGCTACAGTAAATGAAATTAAATATTAATACTTTGGTAGAGAGTTCACAGTTGGAAAATTTGAAAATTAGCACAAAAAAAAAAAAATAGTAGTTAGAATTAGTGACTATGTGATCCACTTACTATCTTGTGATTAAAGTGTTATACATACAGTAATGGCTAATCAGGCCTTAATTACCCATTGTTTACCTCAAGGTGTCCCAGTTATGATACAAAAAATAGTAATATACAATATGATTTAAGGCACCCTAAGGAACAAGGCATTTTGAAGTGTATGAACATTGACTTACCATATAATAGAAAAAAAATATATATATATATATTCACGAAGACCACTGATTTTAAGCTTAGTATGTTAGTTCCTGTAAGGCTTACTTTGATATTCTATAGAAAATAATAATAAGCCTTAAAGAAATAACTAGGTCAATATCCAAGTGATCTGCGCCATACATTAAATGAAGCATCTTACACTAACGCTATTGAAATATATAGTAGGAGAGAGAAGGCTCGTTGCTGTGTTTTCTGGAACGTGCTTTGGTGTGTCTTGCATTTCACACTCCTGGTTTAAGGCCACTTCGGAGAATAAATAAAGTAGTAATGAGACTAAATCATGGACAGCTTTTCCAACATCCAAAAATTTCCATAATAAATAAGTGCATTCAACTGAACAATAATACAACAAAATGAACTTTTTATTCATATCAGTAATAACATATTAAAAAAGGGGAGGGCGGAGGGAAGATTTAAAGCTACAGATTTCATTAAATTTCTCGTCAAACAAATTTGAAAGATAAACATGACGTCACTGAACTGGCTTCAAATCATACTACTGAAAGCCATGTATCCTAAAATAAATCTAATGACAATAAAGTACATATTTGGATGTAACAGACAATCATTAACATTGTCTTATACAAAAGTAACCAGTTTAAAAAGAAAAACCATCTCACTGTACCTGCAAATCATTTTCGTAATGAACCACACACAAGGAACAAAACTCAAAATATCAGTAAGTGATATAAAACACTTAACATGCTCAAACAGGAGAAAATTTTCCCATTTGTACGCACCAGGCATAACTATCACAACGAACCTTTCAACATGTAGAGAAAAAGTCTGGATACAAAACAACTGCAAACATTAACTTTAGCCTATAAAAAAGTAGTGAGTTACATTATCAACAGGGTAAAAATTGTTACCCAACTGTTCAAGTGTACTTGTACATTCCTTAAACTCGTTACATCATCCATCAATTACACATAAGAGAGCTTGATTTACTATACAAATCTTGTCTACTTCATTGTGGACTAGCCATCTACAAGCTCTCACTTGGTTGTATGGATATCAATGCAATCTTCTAACATCCAAAAATTCCTAATTGCAAATTAATCCAACACAAGCAAACACATGGCTGCCAACTCCTGTGTAAATCATTATTCAACTGGCAAAGCATCACACTTCTGGAGCATACCAATATATATTGATAATCATACTGCTCCAAAGAATATATCTAACATTAAACAAGCTATTCATAATGAGCAATTAAACCAAACAACATTATGTCTACAAGAAATGAACAAGGGGCAGTAAACATTAAATTGAAAAAACTTTTGATTTCTTTGGAATTAAGAAATGCTGTGGGCTTAAAACTGGCAGGTTCATAGCAAGCCATACTACATGGCTAACATATTCCTCTTTGCATAACTGTCTGTCCCTGCACAAATGTAACACGAACCAGACATGAAAACACTCACACACAGACTTGCATATGCACGAGTGTAAAATTGCCTTTGTTAATTTTAACCTTAAAACAACTGTGTTTAGGACTTCAAAGGACACAGATTTATAATACTTAATAGTTGTAACAAAAACATCCATACCTGAATTGCTAGTTACAATGAAAGATAATTAGATCATAAATTCCTTACAGTCTATTAACTACCTGATCAGTACCGCTTTGTTAATACAGACCTATTCTACTGCCAACTGCCCATTTTCCATATTAACACTTTTACCTATTCTTTGGAAAGTAACTATCAAGGGCAAAATTACTCCAAGACAAACATTTAGACTTGATCTAAGCCTTCAATGAGTGCATTTATACCCCCTTACTTGGAATGTCAGCTACACTGTCAGTTTGGAGTGCAGCAGAAAAATTCCTAAGTGAAGAATCAAAAAGGTTCCTTGGTCTCATGAGTTTAAAGTAGCACAATGGTAACAATACAAGTTAACATAGAAACAACAACTATGAATGCACAACTACAAACACAGTGCATACATGCAAACCCATGCTTTATAAAAGTCTTAAACTATTGAATCAATAAAACACTTCGTAACTGACCAGAAAGAGGACGAGCATCTTTTACCTGAAGATCTTTGTTCAACTCTCATGGTATCGCTGTTTTGTATAAAAATGAGGATTTAATTGTATGGATTTTTCATTAACACTAGTATTCCTTGTCTTTCTATCTATATACATCTCAGATGCCTGTTCCCTCTGGGAACTTCCATCAAGGGGGTTGCCAATGCAAAAGTGTCTCCACTTATCCCTGTCCTTACATACCTCCCTTGTATACACCATTTCATGCAGTCTTCCACCATTTCTCTCCCTTCAGTACTATTTCAATTTATATCCCTATGTTGCAACCAACCCCTTTTGTTATATTATACACTCTTCTTGTAAATTACCCGTCTTGCATTCTTTCCACATGCCCGAACCAACTCAAAATGTATTATCTTTTGGTACTAAATAGCCCGATGGTGAGGGGAGTTATCAAGGAAGAGGAATTGTGGTATCTAGTAATGATAAGGTAAAATACAATCAACTCTTACTCTGCAACATGCTTCATATGATTACACTTATACAGTTGCAACATGCCTCATTTGAGAAAACATTTCTGCAACATTCTTTTAAACTGCATGCAAAGTTTAGCATTCAGCTCTGAGATGCTCAATTAAGCACTCCACCACTGCTAAAAAAAAGGTGGGAACATTATCTATTTCTTCATTTTTCTGTATGCATATCTTTACTTGCTTTAATTTTTTTTTTTTTTTTAGTTTTTATGTTTGTATCTTTTCTGCAACAGCAAAAGGCAGGTTTTCCAACAGCCACCCAAGGTGGTTATATAATCTATTTCTGTCTTTTGGCACCAATCAGAACAAGAACATGGGATCACCTACGGCACCCAAAGTAATTTTCATTTCGCCTTGAGCTTTGCACGAGGCCCTTCATAAATGACCATCCTCTTGACAACTGACAAAAATATCCACCTAGTAGTTTCTTCAGATTCAAAAGAGCTTTACTCAGTTTGTAAATCAAATTATGAACAGCATAAAGCTTTATGAAATTTGAACAAAGCACAAGGAGGAAGTTTGTTTTCTACTGTCCACGGGCCTTGTATGAAGTACAAGGCCCAGAGCAAATTACTTTGGGATGTTATAAGCAGCCCTCCTATTTGTGTGATTCCTTACAGTCTCACTGATGTCTAAACTCATATACATATCTGGAGCAATCCCAGTTGTGTAAAGGTTATCTCTAGTACAATAAAGTGCATAGTGCTAGCTGCTGGATACTGTCTCCTAAATAACTAAGGAAATTACACATTTCTAGACCTTACATGTCTATAGTAACATTCAGACAAGTAAGTTATCTTATAATTTCTCATCTACTTGTATTTTACATTATTCTATTATAATCTAACCCCATATTTTCCTTCTTTAAAACCCTCCTCTACTATTTATCCTAAAAAGATAAAAAATAGTACAAATGAAAAACCTACATTCTTAAATCCTTACTTTCATGCATAAGAATGATTCCATAAGAGTAGAAAGAAGATCCTAAAGTTATAACGTGCCCATCCTCTTTCTAATAAATTACCAAACACTTCCCAATAAAAATATGCTTTGCAGCACGAGTCTGGTTATCTTAAAGCATAAAACATATTCCACTGAAGTCACTTTCCTTTCTATAACAAGGAGAACCCACTGTAAGTGGCTCTTGATGTCTGACCACAGTGACCCTTTTCCATACTGTAATTGTTAAAACAATGGGAACCTGCAGTAACAATGCTTTAATTTCCCATAATACACTGAAAAGAAATAAATAAAAAACTGTACAGGTTCAAATCACAAGCTGAACATAATTACATCTGACATAGTACAGGATGAATTTTCAGTATTAATTGTAACCCACTAATCCAACAATTATAAATGTAATTTTCAAGAAAAATTTGGATGGGCATAGATATGTTTGAACCTCTGAACAGTAAAGAACCATAAAATCACTATTAAACACTAAAGTACTAAAAACAAGACACATAGTTCATAGTTGCTTTTCTCTCTCTGATTTGCTATCTAACACAATGTATTTTACAATCTACAAGTTTGAAAAATATCCTATTATACTTAGCAATAGTAAACATTGCTATAAAAAATCTTTGAGTTAATATAATAATAATTGGCTTCCTTATATAAGGCACGAACCATTACATGGCCCGTTAGGATAAGCATCCTTTAGGCAAATCTTTGGGGTTCGTATATTAAGTTAATATTGCCACAATCTTTGACTCACCTGTCAAAGGCATGTTGCAGTAGCTGCTCAAGTGCTAGCAGCATCACTTTTGATGCAGAATTTATGGAAAAAAGCAAAAATATACAAGAAATAGTTGATTATTGTGTTATACTTTTTTATTAGTACGTTAAGACTTCCACAACAGCCACAAAATCAGTTCTTCTTAATATGAAGGTCTGATATAAATTCTGAAGATATCACGACTGCGATCAAAGAATCAGGTCAAATACTGTTTACCACTCCACTTGCCGAAGATATCAATCATCACTGAAACTGAATCGTACAACTTCACCAACCAACTATTTCACTCTGACCTGTTACTGATAATCATGGCACTCCAACACATCTTCAGGCTAAATTACCCACATCGGAACTATACTTAACCTGACGTCAGGTCCTTCACACCTTCCACCAACTCACTGTGAGGATAAATGATAAGATCTAGTCTCTACCTAGGTCTCTACTGTAAAACTAATTCTGCTTTATCAGATAATACACAGAATCCATTCGTAGTCTCCTAGCCTTGTACCATTACTTGTACCATAACAAACTCTATGGCGTGAGGATAATGCCTCTGAGCTTTTTCATCACTTCTTGAGCTCAAACTTAATAAATACAGCATAAAATTTGTATTAATCTACTCTAAAGTTCTTTCCAACAATCAAACACTTCAAGAAACACTGAACAAACTAGTAGCAATACATTTAATAAAAAACTCACTTCTGCTCACATCCTACTCATTTTCCCATTTCTATTATATCATCACTTTTGGTTATCAAAATGCCTTATGTTTTGTCATGCTGAATTCCAACGCATGTCCAATAGTCCTCAGATTTAGACATCATTATGATGCTGAGGAAGCTACCATAAACCCACTAACACAACTGCAGGCTTCATAATGTCAAGCTGCACTTGATCTGTAACCATAATTTTACCTTAAAGCTCATAAAAGATACTTTTAAATCAAGGGAAACTATCAAGATATTTGTGCCTGTAACTTTGAGTCTGAAGGTAAAACACCCCACAGCATGAATCTAAGAGGCATCAGCATACAAATTGTTGGAATCTTCTTCCACTATGGACTGGAAGGTCTCCATGGATTGCTGGGTAGTGTCCTGTTGATCTGTTATCTGCTCCTCTACTGTTTCATCAGTGTTCATCTCTTGCAGCCCCAAAATTTGCTGTTCAGAAGATCTTGTCTGATTATTAGCGCCATCAATAACTTCAGGCTCTTCATTGTCGTCTCTCTCTCCATTGACTTCTGACTCAATCCGCGAGTTTTCTGCTATGCTCTCCATGTTGCTATCATCACTTACTTGTCCACCTCCATTGTCAGGGGGATTGGAATCTTCACCAGCAGGATCCATTGCTGAGGCATTAGCAGAGTTTGAGTCTTCATTATGGTTGGAACTGACATTCATGCTAACATAGGGGCCATCTGAACTGTTAGTATCTGTACCAAGGAGAAGAGCCATGCGACTCTTGTTCTTCCCATTGTCAGTAAGATGGGCAAAGAAGGTGTTGGTGTCTACGCCAAGTCTGATTGATGCTGCTGTGAGAGAGAGCTCTTTATTAAGGACACGTTGGATCAGCTCTTGGGCACGGGACTCTTCCCATATGGAGCGTTCCTTTTGTGCTGAGCCTCCACTGCGCCCTTGCTTATTTACCTGTGATACAAATGATACCAGTAAATACGAGATTCATCATTTTTAGATACAATGAAAAATATACACAAAATGAAAATAAGAGACATGTGGTAAAGAATCATAAAACTGTTACCACACACATATGCATGTTTAAAAAAAAATACCAACAAAAATGCACATACCAGTAAGACTGGGCTTGCCAACACACTTTATGGATTCTCTGCAACTTCCATAATGTCTTTCTATTCCTAAATAACTCTCCTGCCTTAGAAAGGTAAAATAAGGAACCGAAAAACAATGGCCTCATCTCCATACATCCACTCTCTAGGTGTCACGTATAATGCACAAAAAAAGGTCCTACCATCCATAGCCAAACCCCACAGACTACACCAAGGTTTACCTTGACCACTTCATGTCACCTGGTTAGGCTATCATGCTATATGAAGGCATTTTCAGTACAAAAGGACATACCTTTAGGAATCAGTAGGTATCACAAATACTTTAATAAAAGTGAGACTTCTTTTTGCAATGTAAGTAAAACAGTGTTCAATAGATCAGTAACACTTCTCAAACCAAAGTCATCTCAGCTGAAAATTCCAAACATAAACATATACAAAGCTCAGAACAGTGTCAGTCAACCAGCTCCCTCATCCTTAGACAAGTGACCAATGACTAAAACGGCAAATTCATAATGGCATCACTACATCGCTTTCATCCAACCGTTTATGATCATATTATTATCTTATATTCCATATGCACCTTAAATTCAATACTGGGTTGCAGTCAAGTAAACTTTATTCTTCTCAACCTTTTCATACTGAACACCAAAAATAAGTCTTTTTCTCCTCAAACAAATTTTTTGCTCAGGGCATGAGTTAAAAAAAACTGATGCTTTACTTCAACATATCAATTGAGCTAAAGGAGAATAGGCATTCCATCTGCAATGTGCTACATTTAACCACCTATAGAAACATAACCTCGAAAGAGCATAAATGATCACAAGAAAAAATAAGTAGGTGTGGCTGCATGGAGAGATATGGTCAAAAAGTATAATGTTTCAGCAAAAACAAAAAAATTCTGCAATGTATCAAATCGAAAAATTTTGCTAAAAGTCTCTAACTCAACACAATAAATGTCCACTGAATACTGCACTGCTCATTAAATTCACACCACCATACATCCATTATGCTGCTTCTTCACTCAACATCTAAACTCGTTAGTAAAATTAATGTTAATAACTCCATCTGGAATTAATTATCCTGAATGTTTTAGTAACATAATGAAATCTGGAAGGTGAGATGGACATCTGTAAAAGGTAAAATTAAAGAAACAGAAAAATATAAGTAAATCAAATATGGAAACAACTAGGTTTGTTCCTTATCTGTTGGCTTCACTAACTGCAATGAACAATTTTATGAAACTAGTCATATCAATGAACAAAATTACAGCTAAATTCTAAACAAGCAAGATTTTTCTTTTCATGTTGGAGAGTCCAGTCACAAACAAAAGTCCATATCAAAGCTGGGCCGCAGTTGAAATATACATAGAGAGGTTAATGAAAGGGGGGGGGGAAAAAAAAAGAGACAAGGGAAAGTATTTATAAATTCTGTGAAAAATATGTATTTTAAAATGTGTCAGGTTATAGTTATGTGTCAGGTTTTAGTTACTGGGAAAGACATGAGAGGGTAGAGAGTTCCAAAGCTTTGAGGTGTAAGGAAGGAAACTGTTATCAAAACGGCCCACCCCGAGTTGCCAACAGCCACACAGCAATCATGTGATGCAGCAGCTAGCTGAGTATTGCACAGTCTAGCTAGTAGTGGAAGAACACAAGCAACCAGCTCTTGGAAGCAAAAACCAAAGGAATACCTACAGAAGAGGGAAAGTGAACGAACACTGCAGTGCTAGGTAAGCAGGTCAAGTTTTGAAGTTTGCCCGAGAAAGTTTATAAGTCGGACTGTTTTCAACTCAACTCTTGTCAAGTAAGGATGCAGAGCTAGAACCACCCCAGCTCTGAGAGCAATACCCCAAACAGGGATGGATCAATCCTTTGTATATACGGAGCAACTATTCAGAAGAAAAGAAATTTTGATGTCTAGACAGGACTCCCAGTCTCTCAAAGACAGACTCAGCGATTTCCATAACATAGGGTTTCAAAGAAAGAATGGATGTGACAGTAATACCAAGCACAGTAAACCCTCGATTTAATGGACTAATTGGGGGGGAGGGAGTGTCCATTAATGTCAAAAGTCCATTAAATCGAATGTAACCTATGAGCAATTTCTTAATACTATGTACAATATACAGTAATACAATATACAGTTCACATTCTTTCTTTTAACCCCTCTATCACTTGATGTCATTTTGAAGAGTAAGATAGCAAAATCATTAAATAAATAAAGACATAATACTCTGTATACAACCTGATAGCCTGAGGCAGACTGAGACGAAAACAAAGCAAGCCTACCCTATGCTACCAAAAACAAGTGCGATATGAAATGTACATTGAGGAGTATTTGAGATTTTTTACTTATCAATTATCAATCGATTTATTATTATTTGCCCAGTACATTAAATCCAAAATCCATTATATCAGGGTCCATTTAATCAATGGTTTACTGTATGTTTATTGAGTCAAGGGGTGGAATTAAAGAACTGTAAAAGGAGAGAGGAAAGTTGAGAGGAATTTTTGACTGACAAAAGGGAGGGAACTGGGTCTTGGAGGCATTAAACTTGACCAGATCTCATCTACCCCACTGAGATGTCCTGTCTGTCTAATTTTATTGAAGAAGTTATGTCAAGACAAGATGCAGATCGAGTGAGAGAGGGAGCAGAACTGAGGGATGCAGAGGAATGCATCGTTGAGTTGTCAGCACCTGAGTGCATTTGGTTACCGTGGATGAAAAGGCATCATTGATAAAAAGGAAAAAATGTGTAGGAGATAGGAAAGAACCTTGAGGGAAGCCACTGCTGATGGAGAAAGGGGGAGAGGCTGATTCAACAACAACCACAGAAATAGATCAGTAAGAAAAAAAGCTGGATATGAGGGAGCAAAGTGAGGGAGGGAAGTCAAAAGGGGGGAGCTTAGAGATGAGATCCTAATATCTTTCAGGGAAGATGACCAAACATTAGTAAGATAAGAAAGAATATCACCAGTGGATCTTGCCTTAAAGAAGTTATACTAATGATCAAAGAGAAGACTGTGAAATTCAAGATGTCTGAGGATATGAGAGTTGAGGAGCGTTTCAAAGACTTTGGATGACAGTTACAGGGGTCAGAACGCTAACCCTTCTAAGGGATGGGATGGATCAACACATACTTCCAAGAAGGAGGAAAAGTTCCCATTCAGACAGGAGTAGAACATATGAGTAGGCTCAGGTAAAGTTCAGAGGCATACTTTTTCAGTACAGAGGGATGGATGCCATCAGGACCATAAGTCTTGCTTGTGTCCATGAAGAGAAGTGCTTTTCAGATAGTTTGAAAAGAGACTATAGGAAGGGGCAAACTCTCTTAAATAACAGCCATGCTGCTTTTTCAACTTCATTCACCTCTTCATCAAATTTTTCATCTTGAAGCAGCTTCCTGATCTGTGGTGCTACAAAAATAACCTCCTTCATTTTTGCATCACTGATAATGGGGAATTTATTCCTTAAATATGCGAATCCATGGCCAGTTTTATCCATACCTTTGACGAAGTTCTTCATCAACCCAAGCTTAATGTGCAAAGGAGGCAGATAAATTCTCTCAGGACCAACAAGAGGAGGATTGATGACATTCTTCTTCCATGGAGTCAGTGATGTTCATTTTGGTCACACTTTCTTTACATAATGATTTTTCTTGTCCTGGCTGTCTCACTCACAGAAGAAACAACAGAACTTCAAGTAACCAAGTTGCATGCTGAGTAAAAGTGCCACAACATTTAGGTTCACCAAACACATTCCACATAAAGTCCCCATACTTAACTTTTTCCAAAAGAACCTTCATGTTATTGTTAGCTGCGTGAGCCAGAGGAACTGAGGGGAACTTATTTCCATTGTAGAGTAGAAGCACTTTCAAACTTACTTTTGATGAGTCAATAAACAAGCTCCACTCATCTGTGTTATATTCATGGCCAAGTGCCTCCATAACAGAAAGAACATCATTGCAAAACACCATACCTTCTTCAAGGGAGAAAAATTTTCTTAAAACGACATGGCCATTATGATAAAAACAAACTTTAGTTTCATTCTGGAGAAGATTCCAGCCCTTTAACTTGGAACCCAAAATTTTGGCTTGCACCTTAAACAAATTTAAATCACAGACGAGATCATTAAGATCTCCTTGACTCAGCAAATGTAGTTCACTTGAAGAAGAGCTTACTTTAAATGGATCCATACTGTCCTCTACTTGGTCTACTTTCTCATCACCAGAATCATTTTCACTCAGCATCATGCTTCTTGGAGGCTCTGGCACAGGTAATTCCTGGCTGTGAGGTACTGGCCTTATAGCAGATGGTAAATTAGGATATTAACAAAATGCTTGAATTTTGATGTTATAACACTTATATTTGTCAGGTAGAAGTAGCAATCCGAAGCGTGATCTTTGGGTTCCCATCAAACCTGAGGAATGGCAAAAGGCATATGGCATGAACCTTTTTTTTTTCTTTTTTGCCCATGCTGTAAGAAGCTTGACACATGTAACACAACATATATGGGGGGACTCAACTTTTAACCTGGTCACTCACTTTACAACCATAGTAATGCTCATAGTATTTTTTTAAAGAGGGATATGAAAGAACTTTTTTGCAAAATGAATGTCAATTCACCACAGATGTAGCAGAAAGAATTCAGACAATTTATACAGTTTATTGGCATTATAATGGTGGATGGGGTATCTGCACAACACTTGAATACAAAAAAGCACAATCTGTCAATAGAGTGGAAAAGACACTGTTTGCACAATGAGTGCTAGCCTGCAACTGGGAGAGAACTGCTACTCAGGAGTGGGCACTCATTTATCTAGGCTAGTGCTTTCAAAAAGAATTTATTGCACTTCACAAACAATGAAAATAGCTGTGTTTGTTAAACTTTTTGTCTCAAATGCTCCGTAGACCACTGGTACATATATACTGTATGTAATGATATGCAAGTATGCTAGAACAAAAGAACTATGGGTGATAGAGAAATTCGGAAAATATATTTGGATTCAGCGTGCAAAAATACATAAGAAACTGATACTTTTTCCATGAGACAAAATCCTTGCTGACCACAGAATTACTGATGTTAAATATGGTCAACTTAGAGAAGAGTGAGGGATGATCTGATCAAAATCTTCAAGTTTTTAAAATGGACTAATGCAATAACAGTGAACACTTCTTTCAGAGATGTAAGAACAGTGCAACCAGAGGACATAAAATGAAATCAAGCAAACAGAAATTTTAAGTTGTTTGACAGCAATAATGTTCAAGAGACGGAGCCCCATGAGTGTTAAACTCCCTCCCCATAAAGTAAAAATATACAATTACACAGGCTTATCCAAAGAATATGCCACCAGGATGAAATGGTGAAGACACTAAGGGATATACCCAGGGAACAAGAAATATGCCAGAGAGCATTAAAGGTGGAGGAACTGTGTTAAACCATCAAAGAATCTGACGACAATATTAGGGTACTGAGGGATGTTAACACCCTTGGGAAACACAACAGAGACTAGGAAGGGGGCAACAGGCAAGAGCTCAGTGATGATCCTGAGGCAGATGAGGACACCCACAAAGCTGAGGAACCAAAGCCTACAAATGACGAAATAGGTTCCTGCCATGAGACTGTGACATCCTCTCACCCGCAAGCCGAGATCCTCTACCTCGGAGATATCAACATTCACCATCGGGAATGGTTGAATTCCTCCCATATGGACAGTGGAGGGATCGAAGCCCTCACATTATCCATTCTCAATGACTTAGAGCAAATTATCTCCCACCCTACCCATATACCTGATCGCTATGACCATTCTCCTAATAT
>JAYMFT010000005.1:99195-111111 GCA_038088735.1 Panulirus argus | reverse complement strand
ATATATATATATATATATATATATATATATATAGAGAGAGAGAGAGAGAGAGAGAGAGAGAGAGAGAGAGAGGTAAAGTAGTTTCGATACCATCACATCCTTTGGTCATTTTCTAGGCCGCCCTGTTTTCACTTCCTCCTTACTAAGATCTTGCCTGACAACCTCTGCCCTTGATGCTGTAGCCGAACATCCTGTCTGAGAGATTCTTTATTTTGTTCCTTGTGCCCTCTTGTCTGCTTATTACATATCCAGACTCAACTGCTTTTTCTTAAGTTGAAGGATTCAGTCACGGATAAAGTTCACATCATGGCCGGGCCTTAATTGAAACATAGAGAGGTTACTGAAAGACAAGAAGAGGAGGCAAGGGAAAGTATCGACGGATTTTGGAAGAAGTGAGAAACATGTCCTTCAAGAAGTGCATGGTAGTAGTTATTGGGGAAGATATGAGAGGGTAGAGAGTTCCAAAGCCTCGACGAATAGGGAAAGCAACAGTTATCAAAACGGCCCACACTTGAGATGCCAAGGGCCCCTCAGTAATCATGCGACACAGCAGCTTGCCGAGTATTGCGTCGTCTAGCATGTGGTGGGGGCACACAAACTGCCAGCTCTCGGGAGCAAAAATCACAGTAATACCTATAGAAAAAAGAAAGTGAACCAACATTTAATTTGATATCATTTAAAGATACACAGTGATATGATAGAAATGTCATAGCATGGGAGATAAAAAGGCTAGAGCAAATTGCCTTGTAGATTTAGCACTTAGCACGAAGGATCTCAGAAGGTAACATGATGATGCTAGGTTTGTGACTGAAGGTAGTCAGGAGCGCCTCATGTCGTGTGGTGTGAGAGGGACCGAAAATGATCTTGCAAGCCCTTTTCTGCATCTTTTCTAATGGTCCTTGTTGCGTAGTGAGTAAAAAGGAAGACCAGGCAGAGGAGGCGTAGGTGGAACTTGCGTTAGACGTTCCTGAGTTCAGATGCAGGGAGACCCAGCGTCTTGAACTCTCGAGAAATCCAGATGCGATGGCTGGGAGATTTGGTGATGGTGCTGACGCGTTCATTCTGGTTTAATCTTCCATCCAGATTGAAACTGAGAAGCCTGGTGGAGTGGACAACTTGAGGGGAGGGGGCGAGGGGCAGCAAGACAGCAGGGTTGAAGGCAAGGTGGGTAAACATGGCTACGTTCTTGGTCTGGTTGATGGTGATGTGGCTGGCGGCGTCTCAGGTTCTGGAGGCAGTTGAGGGTGTTGTGCGGGCTGATGTGGCCCTTGTCAGTCCTGATACCGATGGCAGGGTCGTTGATATACGTCCATCACACAGTAGCGCTCATCAGGGCATCGCTAAAACGGAAGGAAATACGAGAGTCCCATCTTTATCATTTCTTTGTGAGTGTATGTTTGTGTACAGTACCTGAGTACACGCAGTGAGATGCCGTCTGGTTCATGAGACTTGAACTGGTCCAGTTACTTCATTAGTCTTTCATATCCTAAGTTTCGTGTTAGTGTTACCAGGTTATCATTCTTCCCCTCTTCCGGTAGTGCTGGAAGTTCTGGAACCTCTAATGTGCATATCTTTTGAGACTATACATTCAGCTCTTCTTATATTCTTTTGTTGTGATAATGTTTCCTTTTGAGTTCTGAAGCTTATTTGGTCCTTTACAGATATTTTGTCCCCTTATAAATTTATGCACAAATTTCGGGTGATACTATGATCCATCAGCAGATGTTTTTCATACTTCTTTGGATTTTATCCTTTTCTTTTTATCTGAATTATTTCTGGTTTCTTTATCTCCTTCATATCTTACACGTTATATCTCTACTTACTATACCCTCACCTGTTGATGTCTTAGAAAATCTTCAATTATTGTTATGTGTGTGCATATATGGATTTATACACACACACGTGTGTGTGTGTGTGTGTGTGTGTGTTATATAGTTGGGTATCATTCAGGCTTCTCTGGCAAGTCATTATAAAAGATAAGGGATAACAGAGGTCTCAGTACTGAGCCCTGAGGGACTCACTTGTTAGAACTGCTGAGTTAACAAAACACATCTCTGATATGCGCTCTCTGCTCCCTTCCAGGAACATAACTGACGATCCATGTAAGAAGACCTTCCTCTCATAAGCCTAGAATTCTAACTTTCTTATCAAACTCACGTGGGAGAAATTACTAAAGGTCCCCTGATAGTGTGTGCGTCCACGCGTGCGTATTTGTCCATGCGTGAGTGTCTGCATGTGTGTTTGAGTTTGACTGCACGCATGCAGGATTATGTGTGTAATTACCTATTTGTACAGCGAGGTGAGTGAGTCTTACACTCATGGGGCCTCCATCTCTTGAGCTTTCTCTACTGTCATGCGATTTTGTTTAGTCACTATTTATAATTTCATCGCTTAGTTTATTCCATTCATCCACTAACCCGGTACTTTGAAAGTGTTTGTTTACATCGTCTATAATGTTTCTTCTTCAGTTTCGTGTTATGGTTTCTCTTCCCTGTTGACGTTGTCTTACTGTGTTCAAGACACTACTTACTCTTCCCTTCTCTGTGGTGGGAAATCTATGGCCTCTTACCCTTCACTGTCACTCAGTTCTCTAAATCCTGGTGCCATCTTTGTTGTCCTCATCCGGGCCTTCTCTATTACCTTCGTTTTTACCCTTCTTGAAGTGCGGTGACGAAATTTGAGAAGCATGTTCTTGTTGTAGCCTACTATACATTGGCAATAAATGGTTGAATATTTCCTTACCCATGTACGTAATTAACTGCAGTTCTAATATATGCCAGTAGACAGCTGTTCTCCCTTCACAATCCTCTTGAGCTGTGGATTGAGCTACAGATTAGGTATAATATCTTCTCAAGTCCAACACACACACACAGGTTTCTGCAGATTGTGTACCTCTTGCTAGATGATGCACGGATGGAAACTTTCTTTTACTGTTCCCCATCCTCCTTATTTTGTATGTACCTGGGTTGAATTCTACCATAATCCAAGCATCAGACCAACTTTAGAGTTTGTCTAAGTCCCTTCATAAGTTGATGCGATCCTCATCATTTTTCTTACTTCATTTATGGCCAAATTGTCGTCCGTACACATTTCCAGGTATGAGTCTAGTCCCTCCGGCAAGTCATTTACATAGATCAAGAGGAGCAATGGTCTCAGGACCGGGCCCTCAGGCACGCCACTGATTACTCCAATCCATTTCCAGACGGTTCCCCTGAAATGCGTCCTTTGTTCCCCTACACTAAAGTACTTTTCTGTCCATTGAAGGAGTTTATGTGTGTGTGTGTGTGTGTGTGTGTAACAAGTGTGTGTACACATGTAATTTTTACTTTCATTAACAGATACGCGTATGAGAAGGGATTTCTAAAGATGTATTTCTCATCTGCTTTTCATCTACTGTTCTTTTTATTTCTGCAGCTTATTCCTGGAGCCTCAAGTCACGATATTCTTCATTCTTGGGAAAAGTTCGTCAACGTTACCGTGGCTGACTCGGGGGAGTTTATCTTGGCCCCTCCACTCTCCTTCCTCCCAGTGTGGCAGTTCGAAGGCTTCTCTCCCATAACTCGTGCTTATTGATCCTGGCACCTTTTTATGTCGCATATCGCTGGATCTTCTCCCGCTCTTCTTCTCATGAGGAGAGACAAAGCCGGTGATTCACAGTCAGTCTTGGGTCGAACACACGTCATGAATACCGTCCTGAGCGTCTCCGTGTCCATGCACTTGACATCGGCTGCAACCTGCATCACATTTGACTTCACCTCCTTCATAACCCTGCTAATGTGACTTTCCCGGGATCTTTGTTTCTCTCTCCATGCTTGTTTGCCGCGTCGGGCGTCAGCCAGATATGCACACCCACTCTCCAGCTGCCATGTGTAACGCTCCAACACCACAGGATGCATCAGGCGGTACTTCACCTTCTGCGTCCCTTTCGCGGGTAGATTCTTGTGGATCGTTTCCCTCGATACGATGTCTGTAGTCCGCTCTGTTGTCACCGTTTCCCTTCTTGATTTCCCTTTGCATTTGTTTTGCATGGATTTCTTTAATCTTTATCAAATCATTGCTATGAGTCATCCAAGTCCTCTTCTTACACCTTGATCCACTCTTAAAGGTTCATTACCTCTTATGAGTTTGTTCTCTACCGCAGGTACATTCATGATATGGTTCAGTTGTTCCTGGCGTATCATTCACACATATCAGAAACAAAAACGGTCTTAATACTGAACCCGGTGAACCCCACTTGCTGCCTACTTCACTCACTAATGATGAGGATCCTCTGGCAGGTGTTTTTGCTCTCTCCCATAAGAGGTAAAACGCTCAATCCAGTTATAAGAAGACTTCTCCTTCCACCAGCCTGGAATTTTGAATTGTTTATCATCTTATAAAGGAGTGTAAAGGAATTCAAACAGCAACAGACCATCTAGATGTGGTCACAAGACAGCACCAAAGGCTGTCTAGCAGTCCAGTAGTATACAACTGACCAAACTCTTTCCTCCTTCCAGTATCTGGCTTTTCGCTCATATCATAACAAGAGATCTGTTCCATATAGCATCTTCCCTTTGACTTTGTGGTTCTTCTCAAGTGTGTGGCTTCTCTTAGGCAAGAACCAGTCAACCTACGTACTTCTTGGTTGTCTGTTCTTGTAGCTTACAAGCCGCTTTTGCTTGTTACGAGTCTACACTTCCAAGTAACCTCCGCCATGCTTCCAATTGGAAAGAACCATAACACGTATGCTTCCCTCCACTTTGTTGGTACAGGATTCTCTTCCCCTGATCTCTAACACGTCTAGTGCCGTGGCCTAAGTCTCACCACGTCATCTGAGTACGTGTTGAGGTAAAAAGTCGTCCATAATCCTTATAAGGATCTTATTTTTTCCTAAGCCCTTCCTGTGCGCTGTCTTCTGGTGTCTGTACTTTTCAGGGTCTCAAAGTTTCGTCCCAGTCCGCATACGTGGTGCGTGTGTGTGATTACTATTTGTGTGTTATGGAGAGAGAGTCTTACACTCGTGTTAACCCGTCTCTTAACCTTGTACGTATATATGTGCCATGTCTTTACTATTACGTTTGTATACACCTACACATTTATCCTAAGCAAAGTACTCATCTGTCGATCAGCCTCGAGGGAAGGATGGATACCTGGGTTGGGTGTGGGCCAACTGCCGTGCCCAGAATTCGAACCCCACGCGGATTCGACCGCGGGCGGGCCCACGCTGGGTCAGTAACTCTGTTCACATCCGCGAGGGCCTTTGTGTGAGCCTTCCAGCAAGGATTCCTGCCTTCATTCCTGACAATCTGAAACCTCTGGCGAGGCGTACTAACCCTGACCGTGATCCTGTGTCATCCTAAACCCGTGGGCACGACCTTTGGCATGATGATAACCTGGCCATAAACATAATTACGGCTCATCGTGCTGAAGCGTCGTACCACCGTGCTCGGGAGACGAACCAAACCCGTCTGGTCGTGGCAAATGAATCTCCCCTTCGCCCAGAAACCCGGCGGACGGGACGACCATTACATATTACATTTATCTGGCTTGTTGCTACTGAAAACTCCTCTGCCTCAGCCACCGACTAAGTACACACACACACACACACACACACACACGATATTTTCCCTGGTCTTGAAGCAACCAGCTCACGGTGAGAGCCTGGTTGAGGCCGGGAGCCATCCTCAACCATGCTATTCAACTCACTACACAATACCCCGACAACATCGTCATGCAGGGAGAGGAGGGGAGAGGGAGGGAGGGAGGAAGGGAGGGAGAGAAGCACTTCCTCTCTTAGAAAAAAAGGGGGCAGAAAAGAGAGATTAGTAAAATAACCCACACGGAGGAAAAAATGAGATATCTTGCTATCTCTCTGTCTCACACACCGAGTCCAATCTCTCTACAAGGGTGAAACAGAAGCTATATATGCCAGCCCTTCCCCCTACCTAGTCTTCCCAATCCCTGAAATAACGATAATCTGGAAGGAAAATAAGACTGTGATTTACATGGGCTGAGCAGCAAATGGTGACAATCCATGCTAGGGTAGTGAGCGCCGCTCTCCGCTCCACCACCGCCACCACCACCACCACCACCACGCTGGCTGACAACAAGAAACAGAGGGACTTGCTCAAGGCTAAGCTGGAGGAAGGAGGTGGGGAGAGGGGGGGAAGAGGGTGTAGGGGAGGTGAAGGAGGAGGAGGAGGAAGGAGGGGGGGGGGGGGGGGGGGGGGTGACGGGGGGGGGGATGAGTGGTAGGAGGAAGGGAGGGGGGAGGGAGGGTTGGATTATAATGTGATATCCGAGCAGGGGTAAAATTCATAGTTATGTATTTTGGTTCCATGGAGAGCGTGAGGGTAGGATTTGGGAGGGGCAGGGGGGAAGGAGGGAATGGGAGGGAAAGGGAGGAGGGGGGGAGGGGATTATTCAGAGGACAGAAGAAAAGGAGGAAAAGAATGAGGAGGAGGAGTGGGAGAATATTAGAGGAAGATGGAGTTAAAGGGAGGAGAAGAAGGGGGAGGAGGAGGAGGAGGAGGAGGAGAGGAAGGGTGAGGAGGAGGGTGTGAAGATGAGCGCAAGGGAGGGAGGGAGGGAGGGAGAGAGGGAGGGCGGGAGGAGGGAGGATGATTATTTAAATACGTCACTACCAAGGCGGTCGTAAAATGCACGGTTATGTGTTTCAATCTCACCCTCCGGTTGAAATTAAACGCCTGCAGGTAGTCATTTAGTAACCACTAAATGCCAACTGTACTGAGGAACAGCAGAAAGCAAGCAGCGATGGGCGACGCGAAGAGATTGATTAACACATCACGGTCAATGTCTCCCCGGAGTGATTTTTGAGAAGAGACGCTGAGGTGAAACTGTTGGAACCACGACTGCGTAAGTAAGCGCAAGTATAGCGTTCAATACACCTCAGACACAGAACGGGAGCAGAGCCGGGGCTCGGCGAGGGAAGGAAGGGGAACAATCCAGAGATAAATTGTAGGTTTCTCGACCGTTCTCTGTAAAAAGGAAGTCTGTTTTCAGCTAGGAATTTTCGAGGCCGAAGCGGAGAAATATAAGCCTTTATTTTTTTTGTCTGACAGAGTTGCCAACGCTACTTTTGTCGGTAGGATATTATACCTGAATTTAAAGACCCATGCAAGTGTACCAAGTACCGCTGCAAAATTTTATTGTCAAGTATCTAATGGATACTAGTGCTAATAAATAACATGAGAGAATAATGAAATATATAATAAAAGGTTAATATAGGGTGGCATCATTGCATCGCCCCAGGCCAAGGCTAATATGATTTCTAATGGCACCCGTCCTTACGGCTCAGTATAGAATATTTTATTTCGTCTGCGCGAGTTACCAGATCTAACTATCCGTCCATTTACATAAACGATACGCTTAAATCTCTCATTGCTATTAACTTTTAATCAATTTATAGGCGCACACTAAGGGCTTGTTCTACATACACATAGTATTTCAGATAGAGTTAAACTTAATCTAATCATAGTAAAATAAAAATGGATTTAGGTGCTCGAGATGAATATCGGCCACTTGTTATACGAACTTACCTTTTTGTTTGGAGCGCCAAAAGTATCAGCATTCCACCAATTTACACTTTTCTTTATCATTCTCTGTTTTGTATCTATCGTGTTCGCATGTGTGTTACTTTTTACACTTTTCTATGTCGAGGAATATACCTACGAATAATCCTACGTCCTTAGATTCGCTTATTCTTAAGGCAACGAAACGTTAAATTTAGCGCCACTCGAAAATTTTGGCAACTCTCTGTTTTCAGTTCGATAAATAGGACGGCCCAACTCAAGTCAATGACCGTGGGGGGGAGGGGGGGAGCGTCGGAGTAGAGGGGGCCATTTTTAGGGGGTCGTAGGGGATGGGGGGACTTGGGAATTTTCTCAGGTTCAGCCGCCCCTACAGCTTGCTAGTTACTAGTGAGAACATATCTGGCAACCAATTGTTCTACGCAGCAGTAAGCCAGCGCTCAAGAACTTCATTTATTTTTTTCTTTAGCGTTTTCACCAGACCAATCGCCTTTGCTCATACGAACACACATAAATATTATATTACAGGTGGAGAATGCAACAGGGAGAAAACAACACGATCTTTATCATGAAGTACGACTTTAGAGGAAAAAAGGTATTGAATTTAAGATCTGGAAACTACTGAATGTTCGCCGAGATAAATCGTTAAACAGTATCTAATGCTGGCGGTGAATACAAGTACAGGCTTAACTTTATGGATTCATTATTCCATTACTATACTAAGCCTGTAGGTGGAAGTAGTAGGGTTTCGTATATCTTGGAAGTAGATTACCTAGAAAAATCAGATGGCGTTCAGGCCATAGTTTGTATGTATGGTTGAAACTACACAGCTGGTAAACACGAAATTATGTAGGTAGTAGCAACAGTTTGTGACTATACAACCTTCTGAATACTTAGATGTCATACATAGAGAGCTAGGGAACTACATGTAGCGAGTTAGCTACCCCTAACTGCAGTAAACTAGCAGCCATATCGAGAAATTAGCGCACGACGGATGTAGGTTAGTAGCAATACACAGTCGACAGCAGCTGTATTCGTTGCCCTTTGTAACGAGCAACCAATTATGGCGAAATGAACGTACACGATTAATATGTTGTCCGCCATATTGGAGTATGAAGCCCATCGTTACTCTTACCTAACAGGCTAGCAAGAACATGTACGAAGAGTAGCAAATCAGCAGCCGAGCGCTGTCGGTAGCAACCATGCGAAAGTCTTTCGGTTGACGTATATAGCGGCCTAATAACTACATGCTGAGAGTTAACAACCGGAAGCAGCCAGTTACGGTACTCAAGTAACAAAGTTAATGGTCAAAGACGGTCGGTAACAGACGTATGTAACGTCTATTTGCTGCAAGAGACTTGACGGATGTTTATTGTATACTTTTACCCTGTGTGAGGGATTGTGTTAAAGACGTTTTCTTTCTATATTGAATCATCAACCCTTGAGGAGACTAGTATGAGCACTGAGCACAATGACACGACCCTTGAGCACGGCGGTACGACCCTTGAGAACGACAGCACGAGCCTTAACCACGATGACATGACCCTTGAGCACGGCGGTACGACCCTTGGGTTATCATAGCCTAAACTCCGACCTGAATCCTTAAGGGTCAGGTCAAAGGTCAGGCCATCATACTCGAGGGTCGTACCGTCGTGCTCAAGAGTCCCTCCCCCCCCCCCCTCCCCAGTGCATGCCTTGCCTTGGGGTCCGGAGGCGCGCCATCACCACCACCAGCAGGAAACAATCGCCTTTTCCTCCTGCACAGGATAATTATACCAAAATGATTTATTAACTCACTCCTGGTGACGTGGAAAACACCGTCACGGCTCCCCCTCCCCTAGACTTACATAAATGACCATTACGTCACAGGCCACGATCGTATATGCAGGTGTGTGTGTGTGTATGTGTGTGTGTATGTGTGTGTGTCTGTGTCTGTGTGTGTGTGGTGTGTGTGTGTGTGTGTGTGTGTGTGTGTGTGGTTACAGCTCAGGTGAAGAATTACTATACAACCACATCTTTCGACGAAGGGATGAATTAATTATTCATGCTTGTGTAAGTCGGTCCGCGTCTCGCACACATGCTCACGCTAAATACACGGATATGAGTTCTTTGTGCACATGACCGTAGAATATGTGCACTTTTCCTCTGTGTATGTACGGATATGTGAGGTGAGGTTTGTGTAAATCACTTTATTAAAAATCTTTCTCCGAGTGTACACAAGTAAATGAGTTGATGTGCCTTTTATGTAAACCGCGAGACAAAACAAACCCTCCATGTATACCGGTAAACTGGGTATCCCAGCCTTCTTCACACACACACACACACACTCAGAGATCATCGTCATGGAGTTATCATAAGTATGGTCCACTACCCGCCCGAAGGAGTGGCCAGACTGAGGGATTACATATCCTTGGGATGTGCAGGGGAGGGAGGCCTCCCGCGGGTGCAGATTCTCTGTATCATGGCTCGGGAGGAAGGACATCCAGGGAGCACAGGGCGTCTCCTCTCTCACGTTATGGAAAAAAAACGCCGCCGCCATGGACGGCTTTGGAAGACGTCACGGGCGCCAGGGAGCATAAGTCGTCTCTGCGACGGCTTGAGAGGACGCCACGGACGGCTTGAGAAGACGCTACGAACGCTAATGCCACGAACGCTGTACAACGTTAGAGAAAATGCCTATAACACCGTAAACCACAAGGAAAAATGCCAATATCAGCGTACAGCACGAGGGAATATGCTAATAACACCGTACAACGTAGGATAAATGTCAATAACACCGTACAAGCTAGGAAAAATGCCAGTAACACCGTACAACGCTAGGGAAAATGCCAATAACACCATACGACGCTAGGTAAAAATGCCAATAACACCATACGACGCGAGGGAAAATGCCAATTACACCTTACGACGCTAAGGAAAATACCAGTAACACTGCACAAGCTCGGTTAAATGCCATGAGCTCTGTATGACGCTTAGGGAAATGCCATGAAGCAGTGGAAGACCAGATATTCTGTTTGACACTAAGGACGAGTGTACAGACGCCACACGACGCTTAGGTTGACCTGGCAGACGCCACACGACGCTTAGGTTGACCTGGCAGACGGCATACGATAAGCATGACAAAAAAAGCGGATGCTACAGGACGGAGTGAAGACAACACAAAGGCTACATAACGCCCAGGAAAGACGTCACTAACTTCAGACGACGTAAAGGCTACGGAGGCCGAGTGTGACGCTGCTGACAACAGCGGGGGAAATTCATCATCAGGGGAGACGTGAATGACACGACAAGACGGATGCGAGGACCCAAGGCAAGACGACAGGACTAACGCGGAGTAAGACGACGCGGAAGCTAATCGATGCCGGATGCTTTACGACGGAGGGCAAGACGCCACGAACGTCACGCGACGCCAAAATACACGTCACGGATGCTGGCCGCCTGGTGGCTGTTGAAGATGATTTACGTACTCACGCCAACAGTTTTGGAACCGACGCTGGAGGGGATATGACGGCGTGGAGGGGAGGGGGTGGAGTAGGAGGGGTGGGGTAGGGAAGGAGGGTGGGGAAGAAGAGGTAGGTGGTGGAGAGGGAGGAGGAGATGGTGGAAGGGTAGGTGGTGGAGGAGGAAGTGGTGGGTGGGGGGGGGGGAGGTGCTTGGGAAAGATAGAACACCGGAGACCTGATTCCATGACGAGGTTGCTTGGCTGCTTGATCTGAACTGGGGCGGAATCAGGATAGTTAAGCAGAGGGCACTTCCCCTCCCACCCCTCCCTCCGGCCCAACTGCCAGCAGGAGAGAGAGAGAGAGAGAGAGAGAGAGAGAGAGGGAGGGAGGGAGGAACACCATGTATTGGATTTTTTAAGGGTAAATGTGAACTGGAAAATGTTCCTCGCCTTTTTACGAAGTCTGGACTGGGGTTTAGACATCTTTTCTTGAAGCACGATTATTTACTGATACCAGGTATCATTAAAGTATTCACTTCAGTTCAGTTTCAATACTTTATTCCTTGATAGAGGAATCGGGATCCTAATGCTGTCACTTGGTACCCCTGTGCAATAATACCAGAAGCATCTGGCTTACTAAAGCCTAAGGAAGTTAGGATATTCCTTCAACACAACATCAGTATTATTAACAAAATGTCTGGCCAGTATGGGGAGGGTCATCGTGTCTCCGTTGGGGGGTCTTGGAGTGGTGGTCCAGCAGGCGTCACGGAAGCGTTGTGTGTGGGGACATCTTAGAAGGCGGTGGACAAGGGTGCGGCTGTCGGGTCTTTTGCATGATGGACAAGCGCGTTGCTCGGGGGAGGTAGGAATGCCAGTCTCCCAAGCAAAGTCATACCCGATGATGATACGGGCAGCAATTACGTCCCTTTTCCGTGACCCTTTCCC
>JAYMFT010000005.1:82357-92649 GCA_038088735.1 Panulirus argus | reverse complement strand
ACATAAAAAAAAAAAAAAAAAAAAAAAAAAAAAAAAAAAAAAAAAAAAAAACATACCTAAACTTTTCTCGCTTGCGTTTAGTAAGGTTTTCAACATGATTATTGAATAGCTTTTCCTTTTCCTCACGATCTAAGGCTCCTGCAGATTCCCATCTTGAGTCTTTCTTTAAAGACTTCTTTGCTTCCTTCCATGTGTAATCAGTGCTTCTTACCTGAAAAAGTAAATTTTGTTATTCAAGAACAACAGCGCACTATATCAAAACATATCAAAGATTACATTATGAATATATTCTCAACTGGACCAATCACTCTTTTGTAGTATGACTCTATCACTTCTTCCATACAAAATTACGTTCATACAACCAGTAAAATCATTTAACACTAACAACACTTTAGAAAATGAAAAACATAAAGAATTAGTTCTAGCATCATCTCTAACTACACTTTAGAAACCTGAGAAAATATCTAAACTTACTAAATCTGCCAGTAAAGCATTAAAATTGTGAACTGCTTCATCATGCTTGTGCTGCATTCGCTCCTTGTCACGATCCCGAAGGTGGCCTGCAAGAGCTCTCTGGACCTCCTCCTCTCGCTTTCGGAGGGATTCTTCAATTCTCCTTTGCCTTTCACGTTCTTCTTCCTCAGCTGCTTCATTTGCTTCTCCATCTTCACGTTCTTCATCGGGTCCATCGCTACCTGTGTCTTCACCCTTTTGAGAAAATAGCAGGTGGCAATTACATAACTTCATACTCACTGAGTTATTTCTTATACATTTCTTTTTTTCTCAAAACACTTTTCATCAAACAAGACTGATTAAGTACTTTATGAAAAATTAACCACATTGAATAGTTTTATACAATCTGCCACAAATACAACACCTCAATGTAATATGATCATGCATGTTCTAAAGACATTAATCAAAGTCCGTACCATGCTAGACAATTTGGCTCCCCTAACCTCGCTCTTATGAGTGTCCTCCAAGTCCTCGCCATCTTCATGAACTGCTTCATGGTCTTCCTTCTCTCTCTCTTTCTCCTTTTCCTTCTCTTTTTCTTTCTTTTCTTCTCGATCCCTCTCTCTGTCCTTATCTCTTTCTCTCTCTCTATCCTTCTTTTCTTTTTTCTTCTCTTTGCGATCAGACCTTTCTCTTTCCTTACTACGGTCACGGGATTCTCGACTTCTTCTTTCCCTTTCCCTGTCTCCACGTTCTCTGTCACGCTCCCTGTCACGATCCCGATCACGGTCAGAGCGATCCCTGTCACGTTCCCTATCTCGTTCACGTTCCCTGTCCCTATCTCTATCACGAGTTCTTGATCTATCTCGAGAACGCCTCCGTTCTTCTTTGACCTGCAACATCCCATAATGTGTAAAACAATCATAATTCTAAACTGCAAGAATACAAAAATAATCATAACATTATAAATATTTCATTAATAAGTACTCAATACTATCGCACAAAAAGTAGCAAGAGGGAATGAAAGCTCATTGTTAGGTTATCTCAATGAGAGAGAGAGAGAGAGAGAGAGAGAGAGAAACCTTGTCAACTACTTTCCTAGATAAAATTATTAAAACATTCAGAATCATCCTAAATCAGCTTAACAATAAAATATGACCACAATGTAACTCTGCTCATTCAATAAGCAGCCCAAGAAACACTAACACTGCCAAGTGCAATATAAATCATGTCATCTGCAACCTTGTTGAATGTATGGACATTAAGTTCTGTATGTAGCTGTAATAAATGTGGATGTAGAAACCTATAAAAGGTCACCTGTACATCTCTATCTTCAAGATAAGATACCTACTCATATTTCTTTATGAAAATAAGCTGAAAGGGATGAATAAATGATCAAAGGAAAAAGAAAGACAACATTGGGAAATCATCCGCTGGACCATACACAACAGTCTTGTGCTGAAGCAAATCCTTCCATGGCAATCTGTACAGACCAAACATGACAAGTATGAGATAACATTAAATACGTATATTACAAAAATCTTTTACACATGTAAAGATATTTTAATAAAACATATGGGAATATTAATAACATTGAGTTAAATCACTCACCTTAATCATGTAATCACGGAACCAGTCCTCACGTTGAACTCCAGACTCCACAATTTTATATCTCGGATCACCATCAACTTTGCGTTTAACATCAGACCACCTGCTATGGCGATCAATATCAGCCTCTTTCAGCATGGTAAAGAAGTCCTTCTTTATCTATATTTGAGAGAAACAAAGCACCATATTATTGACAAATATTAAGTTACACTGGTTCTGATATTAATAACTATTAATAACTGCCATCTGAAAAGGAAGCACATTAGCTCTGCCACGTCTCCATACTATGACTATATATCCTACATCCTGTAAGGAATGAATATTTATGTTTAAAGGGAATATATGCACCTGAAAAGGAAGGGGGTTTAGGTCCAGTAAAGTGGGGATTTGAACCATCTTCCCTAACTATCAAGTACTATGATATAAATTATTCACAATATTGGCTTGTTCTCTGGGTTCTTTCTTTAAGTATTTTCATCTTTTCCATGAAGAATTATTATTTTCTATTTTTGTTTTTGTTTTTAGTTGTACAGTGGCAATAATGATATATTAACAACTTAGCCTTTTCAGATTCAATCATGCATAAAATCATTACAATAAAGGAGCTCTGAGATGACATTCTAAGGCTCGGTAGGTCAGGATCACAAAAAGTCAAACATGGCAAACTTTCATTGCTTTTGTTTTACAACTTACAATGCTGAATCAAAAATGATTACAAGATGACCATAAAAAAATAAGTTTTGGTAAAGAAAGACACTGAGCACTGAAAGTTGACCTTTCTGTTTGAATGACTAATAAATCGACTACAAGGTAACAATAAATAAATAAATCTGTGTACGGGTAAAAAAAAAAAAATAACTGCTGAGAATTATTTTCCATCACAACCTAACAGCAACTACAATTCTGAGGCTCTTCATCAACTTAAGACTAAAATATCTTATTTCACAAATCAGTGACTGAGTACATTCCTCCAGAAAAAGAAAACTCCATAAAGCATGTTACATGGTTATCATCATTTATATTATCAATTCAGCAACTAAGTTTTGATAAGTAAATGATCTTGAGTGCAAACTGAATAGGTAGTTTTAACGATAAATAAATGATCATGAGTGCAAAATGAACTGGTAGTACTGACAACTGACTGAGTAAAAACGTAGCAAGAGATGGCTCAGTACCAAATATTACATGCGCTTGGCTTTATCCCGCTCTGGGGCAGAGAATAAATAGAGAGGGTGGTGGTGATGGTAGGAGTGGAGGTGGAGGGCGACTCTCGACCAAGGGGGCCACCCGGACCTTCCAGACAGCACCGGCAGCGGCAAGAGGCTGCAATGCGCGACCCAACATCAACAATGTGTCATCAGCAGGGATGCAAGCAAGCCCACAACTGCTGTGCTACATGTGGGCTTCCTCGCATTGCCTTGTTATAAGCTGCATCTGGGGTCTACGTCAATTCAGCGCCACAAAAAACTGCTTCCAAGGTTCATATGGCTGGAGCGTTGTACTAAATACGGTTTAAGCCTACAAACACCTTCACTCTTCTCTTTTACATTTAAATCTTATTACTCATAAAACATTACACATGCAACTTGAAAAAATTAATGTTGCAAATCTTTCCCATATATGAGAATTCTTCATATATCAAGTCATTCTGATATTCATATGCAGAATCAATTCTACATCTGGTTAATCTATCTTTATCTTTCATTCATCTGTACTAAAAGAGAGGGTGCAGTAGAAAGATAGACTAATCTCACCAACATCAAACCTACAACCTAAGACAGAAAAATGTATGTATATACACAAACAATATGACCTGGAAAGACATTTTTTCAATTTAGACTTCCTGAAAAGAGATGGTTTATTTTCCTGAAAGCATAAAAATCTGACAATGTATTCCTACATATCTGGGTCTGAGATAAGCAATCACACTCCTAACAAGCTTGGATATCACTAGATGCATCACTTGAAAACAGTGCTATTAATAATTATCAATCATTTCAGGACATTATATATATGAATTATTTTCAGATACACTGAAAATACAAACATGTATGACACTAATATATCAGAATTAAGGTTTGTATGTTATATAATATAAAAAATAGGCAATATTTCATTTGTATTCTGAATGAGCTTTGAAGAGCCCAATTTATGAGAAATATGATTCAAGAAATTTCCACTTTTTTCACAGAAGATTAAATTAATCTGAAGATATTTCAAATTTAAAATTATCTATTATATATATATATGTATATATATATGTATATATATATCCATAATTTAAAGTGGGTTAAAAGCTGAAAATATAAAAATGTAATGATGAAATGAGAAAATGTAAACTAAAATACAGGATTTTTTCTGAAATTCTACTCATTCCTCTTTTGATTGTACCACTTAATGGAAATTATATGAAGGCTGAGTAAAGACTTCTAAACTCAGACCAGTGTGTTTATGAGAAGTGGAGAGAGTAGAGATACTGCTTACTGAATTTTGGGCATGTGCCAGCTGATCATCGGAGATGGGATCTATCCCACATTCAGGATGATTTAATTCAAACAAATTCTTGTTGGGAAGCACTCTTGCATCTGAATTCCTTAAACTGCAAGCCTTATTCTGCTGTTAAGACACTGGTTAAACATAAAAATCCAAGACATGTCATTAAATTTGCAGATTATAGCTTGAAAGTAACTAATGTGTTGTAAATGCAACTATAGTTTGATAAAAAAGAAAGATGACACAATATGGTTCTTTACAAATACCTAAACCACACTGAAAATCATAATTCATCTATCTATATCCAATAAGCCACTTCCCAAGTTTAAAGCATTCACCCATTCAGAATCATCCTAAATCAACTTTACAGGAATATTTCAACAACAGAATATGATCAGGATGTGACATTGCTCATATTATAAGCAGACCATCACCAAATATTCATGTTACTATATATATATATATATATATATATATATATATATATATATATATATAACACTCACTGGATGTTTTATGCTTGAGTTATGTATAATTAAGTCTCCTTTTGCTAAATGGGTAGTATATCTGACAAATCTAATTATGTATGGACAAAAGGAGTAACCAAAGTTTAGATGAATGGACAGAAGAAAAGTACTATCTGGGAAGATGCAATGGTGCTGGATTCATATATCAAGGCTATTAACTCATAAGGGAACAAACAAAATAAAAAGATACATAAATAATACAGTAAGGAAGATTCTGAATGGGCTGCTCTACATTAAACGTGGGAAAAGGCACGAATGATAATTAAGATTTTTTCAAAAATCAAAATTTCTTTGTCTTTAAGGCAATTATTCTTATTTTTCTTAGGTTTATATACTAAGATTAAAAAAAGAAAAGTTCTTATGCAATACCTTATAATCAAGACACTCTTATAATATATTATTGTAAAGTTTCTAATGACTGAATGCATAAATACTGAACTAATAAATAATGTTTAACATTTGGTCTAACTCATTAAACCAGTAAAATAAAAACAAATCATGCATATTTGTATCAATAAATCAAGTTTTCCTTCAACCGGTGATCTGCACTGTATCTAAATTTTAGTGGTCTTCCAAATTTTCAGACTTCAAGCTATACTCCAAAGATGGATGTTTCACTTTATTGTGGACTAATTTTACCGCTCATTTGTTTAACCTCACTGACTTACAAGCAGAGGGATCCCTCTTTCTTTCGAGTCATGATCTAAACTTTTCAACAGAGAGCAACAGGCAATTAACTCCAGCAATAACATTATCAAAGTCTTCTTCGGTCTTCATGACATTAAATACTGGTATGTTCAAAGATCACTGAATTAAATGTTTTGGGGAAGTTTATGAAATAGCTATTTTGCTTTAAATACTGAAATGTATATTTCTCCCCTACCCACTATCCCGAGGGAATGATTTGAAAGAATTCTATCAACTTATTCCCTGCTTGTCAAAGAAGGCAAATTTGGGGGGGGGGGGTTAGAAATTTGCCTCTTTTTGTATATCAATTTCTAAAAGATGGAGCAGAGGAAGAAGCCAAACAAGGAACCTGGAAGTTCAAGCTCTGAGTGAAACAAAGCTTAAGTCAAGGGTAATGGGGAAGATTGGTTTAAGAATGTTTTTGGGGTAAAGTCAGGAGCTAGAGAGAGGGTGAGAGCTTAGGAAGGAATAGTAATAATACTGAAGCTGGAGTTGAGAGCTCCAGACTGATTTGGGTAAAAATGAGAGTGGATTACTAGAGACGGGTGATTATCAGTGCATAAGCACCTGGCCATGACAGAAAAGACGATGAAAGACAAGTGCTTTGGGAACAACCAAGTAAGTGTGTTAGCAGTTTTGATGCAAGAGACAGGTTATAAGTGATGGGTGATTTAAGTATGAAAGTGAGTAATGTGGCAGCTGAGGGTATAACTGAGGGGCACTGGGTATTCAGCAAGGTAAATGGAAATGGTGAACAGCTTCTGGAGTTGTGCTGAAAAAGGAGTGGTGAGAGGGAATACCTGGTAAAAATAGGACATACACAAGATATAGGAAAGATGTTCTGTGGGCATTACAAGAATAAATACTAATTGAGAGATGTGTAACAGA
The DNA here is from genome assembly GCA_038088735.1 of Panulirus argus. Lineage (NCBI taxonomy): Eukaryota > Metazoa > Arthropoda > Malacostraca > Decapoda > Palinuridae > Panulirus > Panulirus argus. Next base: position 85,993 of record JAYMFT010000005.1, on the reverse strand, counting down.
GAAGCTGTTGGTTGAGCTGAAAGGGGCAGCTGGTGGGATGTCTGACCATTACCGTGTGGAGGTGAGGGTGAAGACATGTTGACTTTTTTTTTTCTTTTGAAAGAGAGAGAGAGAGAGAGAGAGATGTTATGAGTGAGTAAGCTTGGAGAAGAGACTTGTATGAAGAAATATCAGCATGGATTAAGAGGAGAGTGGCAAAAAGTGAGAGCAAATGAAGCTAGGGGAGTAGGCAAGGAATGGGAGAGTAGTTAGGGTAATGAGTGGAGGAATGACGAAGAGAAAAAAAGGAGGTACACGGGCAGTGCATACAGGAAGGAAGAGCAAATGACTGGGAGATGTATAAGAGAAACCAGCAAGAGGTCAAGAGGAAGGTGCAGGGGTTGCAAAATAAGGCAAATGCGACTTGGGTGGGAGATTATCAGTAACAGGGAGAAAGTTTTGGAGGGAGGTTATCAGAATGAGAAAAACAAAAGAATGCATGGGAACATCAGTGAAAGGAGCAAATAGGGAAGTGGTAACAGGTAATAATGAAGCAAGTATTTTGAACGGCTGTTAAATGTTTGATGACAGGGTGGCATATGTAGGGTGTTTGGGTTGGGGTGATATGCAAAGTGAGAGAGTCATGGTAAGTGGTTTGGTAAAGAAAGAAGTGGTGAAAGTCTTACATAAGATGAAATGTGGCAAGGTGGTTTAAGTGGATGGTAATGTAGCTGAATTTCTTCTGGATTGGTTAGTTAGGATTTTCAATGTATGTATGGGTAATGATGAGGTGTGTAAGGACTGGTAGAATGCATGTATAGAGCCACCGTATAAAGGCATGGGGGATAAAGTGAGTGTTTAAACTACAGAGGTATAGGTTTATCAAGTATACCTGGTTAAGTTGTATGGGAGAGTGGTGATTGAGATGGTAAAGGCACATACAGAACATCAGACTGGGGAGGAACAATGCAGTTTCACAAGTGATAGAGGGCATGTGGATCAGGTGTTTGCTTTAAAGAATGAGTGTAAGAAATATTTAGAGAAAGAGAAGGATTTGCATATGGTATTTCTGTATCTGGAGAATAAATGATAGGGTTTATGGAAATGCCTTGTGGAAGATGTTAGAAATATAAATGGTATGGGAGGAAAGCTGCTGTAAGCAATGTGAAGGTTGGCCTATGGCAGGGGTGTGTGATGTCACCATGGCTATTTAATTTATTTATGGATAAGGTGGTGTGGGAGGTAAATGCAAGAATCTTGAAGAGAGGGGTGAGTATGCAGTCTGTACGGGATTAGGGGGCCTGGGAAGCGAGTCAGTTATTGTTTGATGAAGACACAGCATTGATGGCAAATTCAAGTGAGATATTGCAGAAGCTGATGTTTAAGTTTGGAAGGGTGTGTTGAAAGCAAATGTGAATAAAAGCAAGGTTATTAGGTCTAGCAATGTAGCGGGAGAGGTTTGTTGGGATGTGAGCATGAATGGAAAACAAATTGGAGAATGTGAAGTGTTTTAAATATGCAGGAGTGAACATGGTAGTAAATGAAACCAAGGATATGGAAATGAGTCATAAGGTGGGTGAGAGGGGCAATGGTTCTAGGGGCATTGAGGAATGTGTAAAAAGAGAGGTCAATATCTGGGAGGGCAAAAATGGGTATGTTTGAGGGTATGGTAGTCCCAACAGTATTATGTGGCTGTTAGGCATGGTCTATAGATTAGCATGTGCTACTAAGGGCGGAGGTGTTAGAAATGAAAGGTTTGAGGACAATGTGTGGTGTGAAGGAGTTTGATTGAGAAAGTAATAAAATGGTATGAGAGAGGTGTGATAATTAAATGTGTAGTTGAGAAAGATGAACTGACAGTTTACTTTATGGAGAGAATTAGTGACAAGATGTTGACAAAGAGTATATGTGTGTCAGAAGTGGAGGGGACAAGAAAGGGAAGACCAAATTGGTGATGGAAGGAAGGAAAGAAAAAGATTTTGAGTGATCAGGGCCTAAACATGCAAGAGGGTGAAAGGTATGCATAGAACAGAATGAACTGGAATGATGTGGTGTACAGGAGCCGACAAGCTGTCAATGGACCGAACCTGGCCATGTGAAGTGGCTGGGGGTAAAAGGTCTGTTGGGCTCTGGTTGTGGACAAGGAGCTGCAGTTTCGATGCATGACTCATGAAAGTTAGAGAAAGTATGTGAGAGAATGTGGCCTTTCTTTTGTCTCTTCCTGGTGCTACCTTACTACTGCAGGAAACGGAGATAAAACATATATACATACAGTGATCCCTCAATTTAACGGACTAATAAGGGGGAGTGGGTGTCCGTTAATGCTGAAAGTCCAGTAAATCAAATGTAACCATCTTTTATACAATATAAAGTTCAAAAGCTTTCTTTTAACTCCTCTAACACTTGATGCTATTTTGAATTGTAAAGATTGCAAAATTATTTCATAAATAAAAAGTCACAATTCTGTGTATACAACCTGACTGCATGATAGCTTGAGGCAGACTAAGACCGAAACAAAGCTAGCAGATGAATATTCCATGAAAATCTGGTGATGTGGTGAGGTGAAACAGATAGGGTGGGAAACACTATACTGATTCTAATGTTTCGACAGTGTCTTGATCACAGAATGACTACAGAAGAATAGGATTCCAGCTTATATACATGTCATTGGCCTTCACCCCTGGGTACCTGGTGTGACCTCCTGACTGGTTGTACCTGGCGTTTGACCTTGCCACCTCAGCCATGTTCCCCCTGGCTGCTCATGCCTTGGCTGACCTCGTCATCTCCATCAGGCTTGATCTCGCCGCCTCTGCTGCGGTGATTTGTCTCGCAACTGCTCTAGCAAAGCACACAAAGCCATCCTGGGGTGATTTGTGTTTTCTATTGTCGCTATGTAAGCTGCCTCAGTTGTTTTTCTTACTTTCCTCGAACTACCCTTGCTTAGCATTTTCATCCCACTCCAGTTTGGGAGGTGCCCTTTTTCCTCTGCATGCACCACCAGTGAGTATGAGGGGTGCAAAGAACCTGCTGAACTGGAGCGTGAGGAAAATACTCAGCAACAGCAATTCAAGAAAAGTAAGAAAAACAAGTGAGGTGGCTTACTTAACAACAAAGAAAACATGAATCACCAGGAGGGCTTTGTGTGCCTTGCAAGAATGGCTGCCAGACAGATCAAGGAGGAGGAGGAGGAAAAGGAGGAGGAGGAGGAGGAGGAGGAGGAGGAGGGCGGCACGTATATAAGCTGGAGTCCTGTTCTGTACACATTTGGTGATCAAGACTCTGTCGAAGTGTTAGAATCAGTATAGCGTTTTCCCACCCAATCTAAGTTTCTCTCACCCCGCCACATCATCAAAGCAAGTATAACCCACGCTACCAAAAACAAGGGCATTTGAAATGCACATGGTGTGGCGTTTGAGATTATTTATTTTCTTTATTAATCATTGTTAATGTGTTATTATTTCCCTGGTCCGTTAAATCTGAAATCCATTATATCGGGGTCTGTTAAATCGAGGGATTACAATATATGCACAGAAATGTACATGAACATATATAAAAATACATACTTAAATAAACATATATAAATATACACATGAAAATACTTATACTTACTCGCCTTCATCAATTTCAGACGCCATGAAGGAAAAGAAAAACGTACAT
>JAYMFT010000005.1:58588-73677 GCA_038088735.1 Panulirus argus | reverse complement strand
TATATATATATATATATATATATATATATATATATATATATATATATATATATATATATATTTGTGAAATACAAGGCGTCTATGGTGATTACATCATTGTGCCTCGCGGAACATGTCCTAACAGTGTTACAAAATCAACCCCCAGAGCACGGCGGCTGGATCCATGAGCACGGCGGCAGGACCCTTAAGCACGAGGGTACATCCCTTGAGCACGACCTTACGATTCTTGGTTACGTTGATTCTTTCTTTGACCTGACTCCTTAAGGGTTAAATCAAAGGCCAGCCCATCACATCCTAAGGGTCGTAATGTTGTGTTTGCGGGTCGTACCGTTGTGCTCATGGGTCGTACTTTACGGTCAAGCTGTGTTAGGGTCCAAGTACCGACACCGTCTTAAGGGCCACGAAGGGCTCCACAGCAGCCCTCGGGTCCAGCAGTTCCTTCACCAATTAAGGTTTGAATAATAAGAGCGTGCGTGTTGTCTGCTGAATTTTTCATGCTGTATGGGGGGTAATTGTTCCTGACAGTCTGTGAACTTACTCCCGGATCTGACTCTGTGTGCGTGTGTGTGTGTGTGTGTCAAAGGCTCCAGTGATGGAGGAAAGTCCTCATTGAGGTCAGGCCTTAATTGAAATAGGGAAAGGAGTAAGGAGAGACGAGGAAAAATAATCTGAGAGTCTTGGAAGAAGAAAAAGGTTCTTCCTTTTAAATAGGGCCAGGTCCGACCGGTGTGAGAAGTGTTGGGGTAGGAGAAGCACTTTTCATTGTGTATTAGTAAGATCTAACGTTTGATTATAATAATCCTGCACGAAATTTGAATGATGAGCTGGTTCAGAATCTCTTTTACGAGTGTTCAATCTATATCAATATATTTTTGCTTGACCCAGAGATGGGAAGATGTACCTGCGACAGTCTTTGTGTCTCGCTGTAACGGGGTTGATTATTGACATGTCTTCACCCCAGCCGCCGCCGCCACGGCCAACAACTGTACCTTCTCCCGGTTTCGGTTTCATCCAGCGATGGCTTTCACGAAGGTTATTTCATTAGGTGTTAGCTCTAACAATTCTGGATTCTGTTGCCGTTAGGTTCTTCAGATGGGTCTAAGTTTCAACAGGTGTTGTGACTCGCGGTTGTGGTTTTCATAACTGTTAGATTTTACGGCTGTTACTAGTTTCTAGAAATGATAAATTCAGTAAAGTCAGTTTAGGTAAGTTTAATTATCGAGAAATGTCACCTTAATTGGTCTTAATTTCAAAAGGTTTAGGGTCTGATAGTTAACGTCATTAGATGCTAGTTTTAAAGAGAGGAAGCTTATACGATTGTTAGCTTTTGTTCATATTCAGTAAAGTGGCTGGTTTCATACATGTTACCTCTTAGATGTTAGCTACTGCATCTTGTAGCTTTTGCGACTGTTTGCCACCATAGAGGGTAGCTGATGTCAGTTAATACGTATTTAGAAGTAATTAGTTATCTTTCATTAATGACAGCTTTTAGCTTTCAATGTCAGCTGCTTTTGTCGATAGCCTTCTGCCTTTATGCTTTCCACGATGTTTGCCACTCACAACATTCCCCTCGTCAGATCCTGTACTCCTGATCTGTTATGGTAATACTGCATAACGGGGTATAACTCCCGGAGAGCACAACACAAGGGCAACATACCGGAGAACGTTCGTAGCATAGCTTTGCATAACCGCAGCATACCAGGGATGTTCACTGCATGGAGCTTGTTAACCGCAGCATATCGGAAGATATTCGAAGCTCGGCCGTAGGGAAAGGCAGCTTAATGGGGGATATTTACCGCATATATTTCGATACATTTACCGGAAAATATCTACACCAGAACTGTAAACAACCACAGCACATTGCAGAATATTGGCAGCAGAGTTTGATAAAACGGCACTAGACAGGAGGATATTCACATCATAGCACTATACAGCCACGCTATAACTTTGAAATATCTGTAACTTAGCTTGACAGTCACAGCATTGCAAGGGATGACCACAGCCCGGCGTGGAACACCGAAACCAAAGCATGAGATCACTATATTATTGTCAGAGCATGGCGTTTATAATCACAGTATAGCGTAGATTATCACAATACAGCACAGAGTACCGCACCATTGTTTAGATTACCACAGCATAGCATAAACTAACGCAGCATAGCGTAAGTTTCCGTAACATGGCTTACCGCAGCAAAGCGTGGATTAACTCAGTATAGCGAAGGTTGTCTCAGCTTAGCAAAGATTACCGCACATAGCGAAGGCTAACGCAGTAGAGCGTAGACTACCACAGTATAGGGGCGATTACCGCAACATAGCCTAGGGTAACGCAACATAGCGTAGATTTCCGCAGCAGAGTGTAGGTTACCACAGCAGAGCGCAGATTACCGAAGCATAGCGAAGACGATCACAACGTAGCGTTAGTTACACGAGGCATTTACGAGGGAATCATTGTCCTCCACTGGCGGAGGTGTGTGTTCACCCACTCCATAGTACGTGGAGTAGTATGTAGAGTGGCCAAGTTAAGTAACTGAACACCTACACTTGCAATGTGGTCAGATATGCTTGTATACACGAATATTCTGCATAACACGTCCAGTGTCTACCAACACCTCATCATTGACTCTCACAAGAGCAATGGTTAAGTCCCTTCAGTATTTCTCCCGTCTGTCTCTGAATCTACGTGATTACATAACACATGAGACACCATCTTCCATACATTACGATCTTTTCACAAAGTCGTTTAATCCTGTTAAGGGAGGAGCAGTGGACTGCGTGTCTATCACGCCTGTTTCCAAGACGTTCCTGCCCGTCCCAGGACATCTCTTCCGTGATGTTAGGACCTCAGCCCGCCCGTGACTAAGCAGGAGCCGGGCACAAAGCCTCAGTCGCTCTGCCGCTGAGCCAAGGATAAAAGACGAAAGGTAGACAGGCCGACCTACTCTTCTCCTACACCTTTCTTCACTCCTATGACATACCTCTCTCTGTTCTTTCCCCCATTACAATCATCACTCTCTTCTTATCCTCTGTCTATCTTTCCTTCCCCGAGTCCGCACACTTTTTCTTCTTATCATCACCTGCTTCTCCCTATGGTCGACACCACAAAACCCCTTCACACACCCTCCATTTTTTTGCCCTGAACCACTTGGCGTGCTGGACCCGGTGAATAATAGCTTATATTAAGTTTGATTGCCGTTCTTTTTCTCAATAGCAGCCTTGGCGCGCCGATATTGTCCAGAAGGAGTGATGTAAAACTGAGTCAATCACGTCCTTAATTCCGTCGCAAAAACCACCACAGTCGACGGAAGTCTTTACCCAAACACGTCACATTTTTAGACCAATAATCTGAACGTAAATAAGAAACTAAGACCATAAATTGCTTTACTTTATTCTTTTAACAAAAAGTATCTGAGAACGAGGATAATAACAGGTCTTACTTATTGACAAGAATAGAAATAAAAGTTATCCGAAATGTACTTACATATGATATTTACAATAAGAAAAAAATTTTACAGACGGACGGAAATGAGAGAGTTGGTTCTTAAAAGAAAAAAAAAAAAACAATCCCAGGACAGCGCACATTTTTCGTTCTGGCTCTTTAAATGGAGGTGAAATACAATTTCAATACAGCGGCGCTATATCACCCACGAAACCCATTGTAAAGCGTTTAGCTCAGAAAATAGGATTGAACTCCTTCGTCAGTCGAGCGGACGGGTTAAGGCTTGGCGTCCGGAGGGGCAAAAAACTGTGGGTTACCGTGGGTAGGAGGGGGTGGGGAGTGAGGAGTGGGAATAGGGAGAGGGTGGGGAGAAAAGAGAGAAGGAAGGGAGATGGGAGGAAAAGGTGAGGGAGAGAGAACGTTTAAATGAAAGAATACAAAGCAGAAGTTGAAGCAGACTCGGGAACTTATGTGGAGGGAAAGGTTATGGCAGATTAAGACTCGGAATGAAGGAGCACAAGGATGAGGTACTAAATATTTTGGCAGTGTGGAATGAACACTCAAATGAAAGGAGAGAAAGTAGGGTGGTAAAGCACTGAGACAAGCAGGGTTTGCGTACAATGTAGAGGAAGAGTTAGCTTAGAGAAAGAGAGCGAAGGAAACAACATGAAGATGAAATATACTAAACATGAAAGAAATTATGTTAGAAAGTAAAAAAAAAAAAAAAGATAGAGATGGGGGACGAAAGGCTGAGAAAAGTGTGAGGAAGATCCAAGGAAGAGTCTAGCTCGGTCTGGAAAGAGGAGCAGGGTTGCACGACGGCGGTCATCGCCTTCCCCGGCGGCGAGGTATGAAGGAAGGGCTTGTTTTGCGGCCGAAGTGTTGGCGTATCCTCCTGCCAGCTAGGCCGCTCAGCTCTGACGCTAATCCACCTGCGTTCGAACCCTGGCTCCAAGAAGTGCATCTTTCGGTGAGAGACGTTTATATATCTTGCATTTGTTCATCTGGCGTTTCAGTACTCCTTAAGAAGCATAAAGGGAATTAAACTTTAGTTAAGCAAATATATGTTTTTAATGAATTATTTGTGCATAGGTAACTGATGAACGGTCAAAATCCTAGTTCATGAGTTATATTGTTTTATTCATCCATCTTTATCTTTTTTTATATGTATGTTGAAAAATCTTTTGTACTACTTATAAGGAGGGGTAAGGCCCAGAGAGTGATGAGAAGAATGCACATATGTTGACGTTGCATATGTGCTCCGTCTTTTCCCACCAACGACCAAGCCGAGGACGTCTCGTCTGAGCTTCAGTCGCAGTTTCTTGGAAATAATTTTGGACTTATTTTCACTGCTGGCAAGGACACCGCTGACCAGGATAGAATATATGTGGGGAAGATTTATAGAAGTCAAAGCTAAAAAGATACTGATGGTAAGCAAATGGCTATACAATTATACACCTTCAATGAATAACATTAGCCTAAGTCGTTTGCTACCGACAGGGATGCTGTTCTTCTAGAAAAGTGGAGCAGAATGAGAGACCAGATCTAAGTACGCCAAGGGAAGGCTTGCTGGATACCATGGGAGGCGGCTGTGCACCAGTTCTGCCCGACATCGGGGAGAAAACCTGGAATATTGAACTTCTGAGAACAACGCCCTGAACTCTAGACAGCTAATCCGAAGTCGTAAGTATAATGATCCATGCATCGTCCAAAAGCGGGTTCGAATGACTGCTTTACATAAAACTAACTTCCAAGAAAGAATAAAATGACAACAAATTAGTTTCATATGAATAAACAACACACACAAAAAGAAAGAATCCAACTTGACTGCGGTTCATTTAAGACGATGAACATAATTGACTGGCCGAGCAGTTTTGCGATCAGTACTGGTCAGGGTTTAAAACTTGCTAAATCGAACCTCACTTGTGCCTACATTTAAAACAAATTCGCTGCAAATAAGCATTATCTTAATTGAATTCCTAAAGCATTCTATACTTTAACGGAATGCGAAGATTGCTTCTCATCTCTCTTCTACAGACTGAAATAGAGAGAAAAAAAAAACTAATTCGAAGTCAGGCACAACGTCGGGTCAACCCCGTTATTCAACAGTGAATGGAAAAGTCATCGAAACAGGAGACTCCCTAAATCAGATGAAAAAATGAAAAGCTCTTAGATAGTTGAGACAGACGACGTTCTGCTTTACTGCAGCGCTGTGAGTCAGATGTTTGATGCGACGCCCTGAACCAAATGACTTCAAAAATAAAACTTTTCCACTCACGACCTGAAGACTGTCACGAACAAGTCAGAGACGTCAGTCAGATCATTAAGCGAAGACGACCTGTCATCAGCCGTCCACAGCATCAGTTCAAATGATGCTCCACATCAGGCTAATAGTTCACGGGGAGAAAAGGGTGACGGCTGCCCCATATGAAAAGGGTCGGCTCTCAGATGAAAGGGAAGAGGTTGGGATGGGGGTAACTCGGTGAAAGAAGTGGGCGGCGACGGGGCTCAAACGTGGAGGGGGAGCGTATGGTTGTGGTAATAGTTCTTAATTATGATAAAAGGGCCGGAGAGAGGGGGAGGGGGGGGGTCCGTGCGAAAAGTGGGGGAGAGGGATAGACTAGTTGCTGCAGACCGCCAAGGAGAGTGTTGGACTCCTTGAGCGCGACTATACGACCACGTAGCACGACTATACGATTCTTGAGCACGAAGATACGATTCTTGTACACGGTAGCACAACCTTTTGGTATGATGGAAGGCCTTTGTTCGAACCCATAAGGGTCAGGTCAAAGGCCAGGCCATCATACTCAAGGGTCACATCATGATGCTCAAGGGTAGCAACGTGGTATCCAGGGCTTAAGACTGGCACGGAGAGATGGTGGGGTCGGGATGGGAAGAAGAAGAACAGTAAAGATGTTGGCGAAGACGTGTATTAAAGAAAACACTGACTAAAGAAAAATTCTAATTGGTAACCAGAAAGAAACGCCCTTAGGGTGGTAGTCGGAGGAGTGCGCCCTTGGCTTGATAGGGAAAAGACATGGGGAACTAACTTGGCCGAGCGCTGACGGGATGTGACCTGGCCAATCGCTGACGGGGATGTGATTTGTCCAAGGAAAAAATTGATTGGAAAATATAAAAAGAATAAAGAAATAGAAAAGGTGCTTGGTAATTAAGGGCTAAAATAAAGGAGAATCTAAACAATGTCTTTGTTGAAGTACTGCCGCAAAAACGATAGATATTGTTGAACACAAGTCTAGTGTACTGAATAAACAATGGCGACCCGCATACAGCAGAAAACTGATAGACGCAAATATGCGGGCCTTAACATGTGTGGCGCGATCATTTTCAAATACTGCGGGCTGAAAAACACTAATTTACGAAGACCGACAAAAATATATTTCGTCCAATGATATATATATATATATATATATATATATATATATATATATATATTTCAAGTGTAGCTTTACTCATACAGAAATTAGCATATAGGTTAATCTGATCGGGATAACTTCACCGCTGAGTGAACAGTAACATATAGACGCCATGACCTGGAAAGCAGTGAACTGGTGCAACATACAAAGACCGAAAGGAATTATCCATAAACTCGTTAATGAACTAAATGGGAACTTTAGAGTACCATTGTTTTGATGCAAACCTGTTAATAGTTTACGTTGGGAAGTGCTGACACTGAAAATGCTTTGGAAACATCTTAATAGGAATTAAGCTTTGGTATCAAAATTTTAAGGATCGGTTTACTGTATTTCAACTTAACGGTAGGTACACGTAGTATGGTTATGGTTTATGTTTATGATACTTCTATTTACCCAGCAAGTCTATGGTAATGTGTACTATGGTATGAGCAACAACTGCACCTCTTATCGGACATCCCCTGTACAGATGATGCGGAACTTTAGTATGTTCTATTTGTCATTATGTTTAAAGTGAATAGAAATTTCATGAATCTTCATACGGAAATCATCTTTATCAATTTGTCTGTCTTATATGCAGCTCTACAGAGTCGAGTAACTAGCTCTTTGCATATTAAGATGGATTTGTTAAAATACAGAATATTTAATGTCGATGCTATATCGTCTAAACAGTGCGAAGTCTACTCTTTGAACTTCGATGCCGAATCCTAGCAGTTCGAGGTCGAATCCTTAAAAATCATCATCAGTTTCTTACAATTCGATGTTGACTCCTTCACGTAAAACATTTATCATTGACGACGAGACATTAGCAGGTGGACTGCGCTTCCCTGGGAGGTGACAATGTTTTACAGCTCGCTGGACGAGTTCATTGTCCCGGTATTTCCCAGACAATCCGTCGTTTTTAAGGCGCCATCCATCAGGAAACAACGCCCAAAATATAACAACTTTGTGACTGGACTGCGTAAAAATTCGCTTCCAAGACATTTCTTGAGAGCGTGTTGCGAAATGTGTCGTGGAGATAGACTGCTGGCGGACCTGTTGCGTACGTCGTGTTGCGTCCTTCTTGACGTGTGGCCTTTGAATTGTACCTTCTCAGCGTGTGGCCTTTCTTGTACATTCCTGAAGTGTGGCCTTTCTCCTTCTCGACGCGCGGTCTGTTACTTGATTATAGCCTTTGATTTGTGCCTTCTTGAGATATAGCTTTTTACATGTAACTACTTGCGTATAGCCTTTTACTTGTATCTTTATGAAGTGTGGCCCCTCTTCACATACCTACTTGAGGTATGGTCTTTTACTGGTACAGTCTTGACGTATAGCATATTAGCTGTAGCCGAGACGCCATGGGTTGGTGGGGAGGACGGTCCTGTGGCCGGCTCGTGGACGATATCTTACATTTTCACCAAACTCCTAAATGTCCTGATTGAGCTGTAGTTCACTTTGTAGAAATAAAAAATTATTTCATCCCCTGATTATGAAAAATACAGACGAATTTTTCTTTCTACCGCCGTATTATTTTCCTTAGCCATCGTCTTCTATACTTATTTGTCCGCATCATTGTATATCTTAGTTATTTTTTCCTATAATAACGTATAATATACTTATTTTTTCCATACCGAAATATTTTACTTTTGCGTTTTTTTTTTCTTTTTCCAGATTTTTGACGTTTGTGACTTTGCCTCCTTCTTTATGATGTCCACCGCGTGCCAACGCTTGGCCTTCCAGCTGCGTTGGGGCTTGTTAGGGAGTCCTTTGGGTCTCGCTCGTTCGCCACAAATGTTTTCATATCACTGTTCCAATCGCGCTGATCACCGCCGCATTCTTACCTGCGGGTAGTGTCTGTCGCCTGTTACTATCACCTTGTTACCACCATCGTGTTCTGATGTTTGTAACGCAGCGTTACCGTAGTAACGTTACCGTCAAGAGTAATGTTCATTGGTTACGGACACAGCGTTGTCAGCGTGATGTTGTTATTGTTATATTGCGGTATTATTATCGCCTTATCATTGCATTTTCTTATCATGAGTTTTATCTTCACAATACCTCGTATATTCTACAGTATTTGACGAGTTTTATTTTTTCTGCAGAAGACAGTGAACCTCGTTTATCTTAGAATAGGTATCGAGTCTCGTTCATTCCACAACTGGTCTACCCTAGGCAGTGTTATGATACAATAGCCGTGGGTCATTGTCTAGTGGCTTAGATCTATCTGAGACCCGGCTTGGTTTGTTGTATAGTGGTTTATTTCTATCAGACTAATAATTTGGTTTTAAGTATAGTGAAATGTGTTTATCGTACAGTGGGCGTCGTTTATCATAAGAAGAGTTTCATTTATCAGTGTGGGCGTGGTTTATTGCATAGCAGGATGTGTTTATAATTCACTGTTTACGGTTTTTCCTAAAACGAATACCATTTCTTATTCAGTGAATATGGTTTAAGATACACAGTTGTTGTTAATGGCAAGAGCCCCGTGGTTAGTCCTACGGTTAACGTGGCATACTCTACCACGGGTCTGATTTCGAGGGCAGGTGTAGCTTACTGGAGGTACTATATGGAAGCGTTTGTTAGGCTCGTATTCTTTAAAGACTTTGTGTGTGTCTGTTTGTTATTTAACTTCACAAAAGTCCTTCAGTGTCATCTGTCATTATGATAAAAAGTAACTGAAACCATTCTTTAGGAAAGATTCCAAACTCCCAACTCTCAGGAATCGGGTTTGTAAACGACTGAGGAACTCAAATTAATGCCCGTTTTATTGCGTTTTACAGTAAAACTTATACTACTCTACCTTTATAACTACTTGGCCTTGACTGGGCTATGCTTTTGATCTTGCCATGCCGACTGCTATGTAAAAAAAGTATCTTGAGTGTGTTTGCAGATTCTAAAAAAAAAATCAGTTTTTGATTGGTGTAGAAAATGACGCCAGTTGAAGTATCTGGTAATCTTCTCGTTAATTGCCACACTGAGGGCTTCCATAAAAGCGACAAGTTCCATTATGTTTTGGCAGATTAGTTCGCTTAGCTTAATCCAACGGCTCTTAAGTGAATGGGAAGGGACAAAAACAAGAAGTTGAGATTTTCCAGTGAACAAGAGAATAAGAAACAGCATAGTGCCAGCTGGCGAAACCTTACAGACTGTACGCATGGAAGAGGGAGTCAGTCAGCTCTGTAGTTCGGACCGTGGCAAATGTAGTCGCTCTCTAAGACAGTAAGAACAAAACAAATATATTGTATCGGTATGATGAGTCTAGTAAGCAAATGGCGCAGCGCTGCTATTTCTTGTTATTTTCTCGTAATATTGCGAATATATATACAGGCGGAAGATGTAGCCTACTGCGGACTGAAATGCGAGTAGCGTGCTCCGGGGCTATGCTGGTGCCGCCGCTGTTTTGCGGCATGGCGACAGGTATGTGAGAGGAGGGATGAGGATGGTTTGCACTGTGATATGTGGCATGTAACGTATGTGTGGACGCTGATTTTACTGCCATTGGATGTGGTCTGTGGCTGCATGCAGGGGTGGCGAGGAGGAGGTGCTAGTTGTGCTAGTTATCAGGCTTGGTTGTTGTACCTGAGAAAAATTGTCTATAGTGTTTGTCGGACATGGATTATGGTAGCTGTGGGGCGTGGCTTATGGTAGCTGTGGGAGAGAGGCTTATGGTAGGTACATCATATGGTTTATGGTAGTCCCCGGTCGTACCGCATGGTAACCATGACGTATGTGGCACGCGACAGCTGTGGGGACTTGTTACGGCTTGCCAGTTTTCATGAGGAACCTTATGTGACAAACTTAGTTTTCTGAGTTCTCAGATATGGGTTATGGTTGCTTGGAGATCGGCTATGGTAGCTGGGAATAGGCTATGGTAGGTTTGGGGGTAGGTGTTGGTTGCTGAGGATGAATTGTCATGGAAGGCGGGGAATGGAGTATGGTTGGTGAGGGATTGGGTATGGTAGGTGAGGATGCTTTATATTAAATGAGAATGGTTGATGGTAGCTGGATCAGGGGAGAGTAAGGCTGCATGACAGGTGAGAGCGTGGAGAGGCATAAGAGATGAGAGCGTGAGGCGGTATAACAGGTAAAAGCATGCTTTGGGATGATAGATTAAACTGTGGGGCGGCATGGAAGGTGAAAGTATGGGGCGTCATGGCAGGTGAGAGCGTTAGGCGACATGACAGGTGAGAGTGAGGGGCGGTATGACAAGGCAGGCTTCCTTCAGGTACTACGGCCCGGGGTCACCTCAGGCTCTGCCCCTACGACCCGGGAACGCTGCAGAATACTTCCCTCAAGACCCGAGGACTCAGTGCGTACTACCCTCTACGACCTAATATTACCAAGAGCACTTTATCTACGACCCGGCATCCCCATGGGCTTTCATAGTATAATTCGAGGTTGTCTTGACTTTCCATGTGCGGCACAGAGCACCGTTAGTAGTATATGTACGACCCAGTGCCATCAGTGGCACTCCATATATGACCTGTGGTACCAATAGCACCATATGTGTGACCCAAGGCACCACTAACGCTACATGCACGACCCCGTACACCACAGGTACTACAAATACGACCCAATACACTACTGACCCTACACCTACAACTTAAGGTACCATTAGCACTATATGCACGACCTAGGGAACCGCTGACACTTCATGCAAGGGTTGCTAATGACACTATTTGTACGACCCTGGGGTGCCACTGGCACTACATGTACGACCTAGGGTGTCTACCGGCCGACGACAAGCCCTCCTTATCACGATTAACAAGTACTGTTTTCTGTGAAATGATCAATAACAATCATTGACATCCGTATATGCATGTCTTTTTCTCTTTAAATCGCCTTTATTAGTAAGGTGCCATTATATCACTTCTTATGAATAAAAGAACTGTGCGAGATTTGCATGATCAGGATTATAAAGGAGAGAAAGAGAGAGAGAAACGGACATACAAGTGAATGTATAATTCAAGGAAGGATATCTCCGAATTTAGCGTCTGTGCAACTATTCGATAATGATTGTTTTTTTTTTCGTGTAATTAAAGGATGTGAGAAGTGGATATAATGATGGACTATCAGTGTTATACTGATGATTTCTTGAGGACTGAGATGGGTGTGCCAACAGGTAGGTGACACAGGTGTGTCGGACAGGTGTATGGCCTCTCCCCTCGCCGTTGTCGAAGGACCCGCGAAGGACGAGTGATTAACATCGATGTTCTTTTACAGTATAATTTGCCGCTACTGGTTATGTAAGGCGTGATCCTTGCTCATCATCATTACAGGGTTTCGCGACACACACACACACACACACACACACACCACTAGTCGAAGGGTGGCTATAGCAGGGACCTTCATGCAGTAGTGGCAGGATCAGTTATCCCAAGTGAAGGTTGTTTAAACGAGGTTTTGGTCATATTGAAGTCCAGCGTGCAGAGAGAGAGAGAGAGAGAGAGAGAGAGAGAGAGAGGAGAGAGAGAGTGAGAGAAAGAGAGAGTCCCGGGCTGGCAGCTCCACGCTTCCAAACGTATGATGATTACAGCTATAGGAGATAGGTAACGATGCGGCCTCCGCCATCATCAGGGAAGCAGCCCTGTAAATATAGGGGATTTAAACACTACCGTAATTTTGTTCACTGATTTACAGGGTTTAAAGCGGCCGCAGAGCATATCTATAGAGGATCTGGAGATTTACGCCCCGAACAGCCATACACAACACTACCCTAACCTCTTGTTTTCTCTTATCAACACACATTGCTTTCTCTTAACTCGCTGACACGATTTTTTTCCCCTTCCAGCGCAGACTAGCAGTGGGCACAGCCTTGCATAGAAGGTGGAAACACAAAAATCATGGATAAGGGAGAAGGGAAAAGCAGGCCGCACTTTTTGGCGCCATAGACCTATCTATGGGTCCCACCGCTACGGCAAGTTCGGCACAAACGATAAATTCGAGCACGTCTCGCTCTTTGACCGGCATGACACACGGCTCGGCAACCTCTTACATCGACACAAAGGTCATGTCAGCGGGCGGAAGGGGCGTAGTACTCACGTTAAGAGGAACATGTGTGGGCGCGGGCGGGCAGGAGAGGGCGTACAGCCCACAGCGATAAAGTCTCTCCGGCTACTGACGGCTGGGAAAGTTGGCTGCGGCGGAGGGTGCACCATCTAGCGGCGGTGGCGGGTACCACACTAGTGGCTGGATCGATGGCCGGCTGTGGCTCTCCTCCACACGGGCGCTGCTGCTAAGTCCAGTGCAGCCACCTCGCACGCACCTCCGCCGCCACTCACTGCACACAACAACTGACTCCTCACTCGCATCCACTCACGCTACAAAAATTCAATTTCACGCAAGTGGCCGCGCGCGTTCTTCAGTCATCGGGTGGCGGCGCGTGCGCGGTGGACACGACAGCCAGCCAACCAGCGAGTCGCTCTCCTGCATCTCGGGCCCACCCGCGTTTTTTACCGGTTTAAATCTCGTTCTGGATTGGTTCTCGGCGCCAGTGGGTGGAGCCATTGGCACCCCCTTCCGGAGGCACCCACTGAACGGGTTAACTTTAAAACGAACAAGCTTTAAAATGGAGGCTGTGATTTAGAGAGTTGCAGAGGCTGGCCGGGGGCGGTTGCAGGGGCGTGTCGGGAGGAGTGGCTCCCACACCGCCCACAGGAGCTGCTGCAGGTGCCACAGGTTCAGTGTCCAAGACCTACACACACCCCTCCCCCTGCCCCGCCCCCTCCTAGCCCCTCATGACCTGAGCACACCTGGACCCACGCGCTCATGCTGGTTATATATTCCTCCTGAACACTTCAGCTGGAAGGACTTCAAAACATGAACTCATTTGCATTACAGAAGGACAAGGCCAATGATTAATTCATTTTGGTTTTCTTATCAGGCTTTTCCGATCAGGATTCTTGGGACTGTTTCTGTTTGCTAAATGCATACATTAATATGTATTTAGAAATGCAATTACCGCTTAATAGATTCGTCAGTTGTGGTTCATTACAACGAGTAGGACCTCCTACTGTGTGATGGGCAGAAGGATTCACCACTTCAGGTATAAGATCCTGTAGGATGCGTAGAAGGATCCACCACTCGTAGCATTAGATCCTGTAAAATAGGTAGTAGGACTCAATACTTCCAACATGACATCTTTTCTGATAGGCAGAAGGATTCAACACTTCCAGCGTAAGCCCCTGTGGGATGGGTAGAAGGATTCAACACTCCTTACATAAGCTCCTGTGGGATGGGTAGAACCACTTTATACTTCAACACAGAAACCAAAAACTCAAATAAAGTTTCGCCTTGCCATGTTTGCTTCAGTGCTATACCAACTTCCCTGCAAGAAGGGTGTGCAGCTTCCATCATTTTGGCTGCCAACACTACTTTCCACCCTCTAGTCTGCCAACACATTATAATGTATATGCATTATGTATAGAGTAGGTTTGTCAAGGTGTTGTAACCGCAGGACACAAGAACCGGTCACACAGGCACTTGCAGAGTTCTCAGCATGGCAGAGTGATGAGTCTAAACACGGCCGTGCGATGAGTTTTAACACGACTGAGTGCTCAGTCTTAACATATATGAGTGGTAAGCTTAACACAGCTAAGTGATAAATCTAAACATGGTCGACTGATGGGTCTTACCACGGCCTAGTTGTTAGTTTTATAACCTCTGAGTGGTAAGCTTAAAACAGCAAAGTGTGTCTTAACACGGCTGAGTGATGAGACTTATCAGAGCTAAGAGGTGAGTCTCCCAACGAGGCTGAGTTCTCCGGCTTCCTAATGATAAGTAATGCGCTGCATTTCTTGGAAAACAAGCTGTGGTAATGGTAACAATGACTTAGAATGAACTTCGATCATAATGTTTCCTTTGAGCTGAGTTGACCCTTAACTTTAAGGGTTCTAAGTGATTCGCGCTGATCTATGACCTGGTCATCCTGGTTGACTTTTTACATAATCTAACGTCTGACCTGGTACCTTGACAGTAACGCCCTGAACTGACTCATTGCATGAGTTAGAAACGACGTCGGCTGTGACCTGTTAAGTATAAAGGTAATTCCACATTATTAGTGTTGCGGGTTGACTACGTTGCTTTGGAAACCATCATGGATTCTGGTTTTGCTAGAAGCTCAGGTCCTTTAGTATAATAGATCATTACTGTATGATTTACAGTTGCATGATATATATATATATATATATATATATATATATATATATATATATATATATATATATATTTTTTTTTTTATTT
>JAYMFT010000005.1:23625-35139 GCA_038088735.1 Panulirus argus | reverse complement strand
AACAGAGAGAAAATACAGCTACTTGGGCCAAAAGTAGAGAGAGAGAGAGAGAGAGAGAGAGAGAGAGAGAGAGAGAGAGAGAGAGAGAGAGAGCAGAAGCATTGGTGATTAAAAACAGAAAGGAAGGTCAAATAAATGGAAAGACTGGAAAGAAAACTGGGTATGAGATTACAGAGCAAGGAAAAGAAAGAAAAATCATGGATATATAGAATTCAAGAGATCTTTATGAAAGACCCCCTTCAAGAGCTTTCACAATGCTATGGACCATGTCATGCGATTCCCCAGTCTGTAAAGGACTTATAGATTCCATGTTACTTGCCAGAAGTCTATACGATTCGTGAGAATCTTAACGAAATCCTGAGTCATATTACGAAATCCGAAGGAGTATTTAGTATGGGCTGAACTAGTGTGTGTTCCCAGGAGGATGACAAAGTTCTGCTGTTGAAGTGGAGACGGAATAGACGAGCAAGCACAAGTGCGAGATTGGAAGTCCACTCATTTTGGACATAGGGCAGGAGAGCGCCCGGGCCATGTGCTTTACATGTCTCGAAAAAAAGGAATTCTTTGGACATTGCGCTCATAGAATATAGAAATGGTTATACGGTGAGTCAGAGGTAAATCTAGAGAGAAAATGTTAGAATCGTCTGATGTGTAATGGGAAGATAAGGAGGAGCTAGAGCATTGCTTTATCAGAAGGAGAGACAATGATAGTGTTATCAGGATACAAAATGGAAGGGGAGGTGGATTTGCGGTTGTGGTTGGATATAACGTTGGGCTAAGAGACCAGAGACATCTATCGGTGGACGAAGGAGAAAGGTTAGTACAATTCCATCTAAATGGGGAATATATGACCTCAAGATTTCTAAATTTTTCAATGATGCCTGGTGGTAACATAGTCTAAGTGATATCTATTATCAAAGTTTTATTTGGCTAGATAACAGAAAAGTGTCTTAAGTCATTTAAAAAGGAGTGCTTTCTGGGCTGAAGATACTCGACCCACGGTCATTATGTACTCGGAACAAGGCTGATCAAACCATGAAAAGGAAATCACACACACGGAATTTAATAAACATTCCTAAAGTATTTCGTTGCTGATTAAAGAAAGATGTTAAGACAGAGGGACAGTTACGAGAGTGAGACCAGATGATCCCACCCACTCTGATGAAGTTACGTGTCAATAGCGACTATGGCAAGAGATGGACAAACAAATCGAACGTGATGCAGGTTTAGTCCAGGTTTGTGGATAAGGTAAGGGAAGGACCTCCATTCAAATGGTTTTAAGAAGAAATAAGGAGGCGGCCTCACTGCCCTTAGCATCGACAGTGGAGGATCTCAATCCCAGTATAGAGTTCTTCGACACTCGGACCTCAAGAAAACACATCATAGTAGCGAGTGGGCCGATTGGATCATGTGATAAAATTGGAATTAGGCACTGATGATACATATATATATATATATATATATATATATATATATATATATATAAAGATGAGGGGTAGAATGAGGATTTGAGAGGTGGTGGTGAGGCATGATGAGGGGGTAAGACCCACGGAAGGTCTGAATGAAAGCGCAACACACTGGCCCTCGGTATTCACAGACTCATTATAACTCATGAATAATGGATCTCATTATACCAGTTCATTATTCAGCCCTAATTAATCCCCAAACCGTCAGTCTTGGGAAAGGGATGAAAAAACTGTCCAGAAAATGGGGGAAAATGCACCGATGGTGAAGGAGCGAGAAGCAACAGCCAATAAAGAGGAATAATTGGCAGAAGGCAAAGGAAAGAAGGGAATGGTGTAAAAAGGGGGGCAATTACCAAGTTGCCCAAGTGTCAAGTTTTGTGTTGAAGGGTGCTTGAGAGGGGGGAGGTCTGGCAGGTGGCGGGAATACTTAGTGGCAAAGGGTAGTGGTGGGGGTGGCGGAAGGGTCTGGTAGGTGGTACGTAAAGCGTTCAGTGGTTACTGGGTCTAGTGGGTAGATGGATTAGTGCTCAGTGGTAAAGGGTCTGGTGTGGGGTCTGGTAGGTGGGTCAGTTCTCAGTGGTAGAGAGTATTATGGGGCCCAGTGCTCAGTGGGATCTGGTAGGTGGGATGGGGGACACTGTCGTTTAAGACGGCAAGGAAATGCCTTGTGCCAGCGGTGGTGGTGGTGGAGGTACAGTGGTGTGGGAGAAGTCTGATGCCAGTGGTGGCGGTGGTGGTGGTGGGGATCCAGTGGTGCGGGAGAGTCTTCATCGGCGGTGATGGTGTCGGTCTGTGCTCAGCAGTGCGGAAGAGAGAGCTGTGGCGATGGTGACGATGTGAGGCCCAGCAGTGCCACCTGGAGCGTCGTCAGTAACAGGAGATCTGGAATCTTTAAGGGAAGGTTCTCACTAACAAGGTGCGTCCGCTGCGGTAGCCACTTCCAGAATGCCTGCTCTAAGACTGTTGGAACAGAAAATCCAGAGCACGATCCTGAAAATCCGTAGTAGGCAGAGACACGAAAGAACCATCTTGATGCAGACGAACCAATTTCAATCTACCTCCATAATGGAGGAGCCACAGTACCGGTGTTCGGCGTCTTCCTCCGTCGCTCTCGTACATCCGCGGACCCACGAGTTGCAACGTCCTCCTGACGCCCAAAGATGTAAACTTCAGCGTACTTACAATCGTGATGATAAGCTGCCAGCAACAGGGTACGCGACAAGCCCTTATTTCATAGGAACTATTTTTTGGAAGCCCCTTTTCCATAAGATACTGTCCAGAAAAGCATCTTTTCTATAGGAACCATCCCCCAGGCCCCTTCCCAGTGGTATCCTACCCTGCCAACGCCTTTACCATCGGAACTAACTTGCAAGCCCCATTATCAATAGGTACTATCCTAAAAGCACCTTTTCTATAAGAACTATCCCAGCCCTGGACTACGACACATCACAGGGTATCAGTCCCCATAGGAAAAAAATAAAAATAAAAACGCAGGTGCATTTTTGAAAATTGCCTCCTCTCCCATTTTTGTCCCCAATTATCTTTTTTTGCGTTCGTCTACTACGGCTTTGTGATTACTCTCTGATCCTTTAAACTATCACCATTCACTTCTATTTACCATTACGAGCCATGATATAAATTTCAACCTTGCTTTTAATCAAACTATGAAATTTGCCCTTCCTTTTTTTTTATTATTTTTAAAAGGCATATTCCAGAACACCCGAGAATCACACTTGGCCTGTATTTTGATACACGAATCCTCTTGTATCATTTCATCACAACAGGTCTATGGAAACCGAAACTAGAGTGGGGGGGGGAGAAAAATAACCTGCATACAAACACGACAACGACGACAGCGAAAACGACAACGACATTGCAATACCGCGACACGACGACAGACAATAATTCGCTGCCTTATGAAAACTTACAAATTCTATTTCACGTTATATCATCGCAAAGCGACACCTGACCAATTGCTGTGCTGCTCTCTCTAAGCTCTGCCTGAGGCGTTGGGGGTATGTGTGAGCCTCCTTCGTTACCATAACTAAAACATCACCACTACCACAACAACAGCACAGGGACGTCTTCGGACCAGACTGGATGGCTGGAACTTTCACTCCGCGTCTCTGCTGCTACTCTGTGTGTGTGTGTGTGTGTGTGTGTGTGTGTGTGTGTATGTGTCAAAGCAAACCTGTTTTGTCCACTGTAGCCTTGACGGCAAGAGTTAGAAAAAAGGATATACACACGATCGGTGCTCGAAGAGATATATTCTATTGCCAAACAGCTGCACCACAATTAAAGGGAGTCCAGTTTTTCTTTTTTTTTCTGGGGTGTGGGAGAAATAGCCACAGGAGTCTCCCTAATTTTTCGGGACAAGTACACCGTGGGTCTAGGGGGGTGGGACTGTGGATCCATCTGGTCAAATGGAAGATTGAGAAAACGTCTAGTACTATAAAAAAAGAAACTTATCTATCGTGTGGTATAGCAGCGAATGACCAGGTTTTTTTTTTAACTACACTTGGGGAGGGACACTGACCCCTTGTGCATGACGGGATGATCCTTGGGCATGTTAGGACGACAGCATGGGATGAAATGGGTTAAGTACAGTGGGCTACGAAGACCCATGGACTCTACAGACCCACGGGCCCCCTAGACCTAAGGACTCTACAGACCCACGGGCCACATAGACCTAAGGACTCTACAGACCCACGGGCTCCCTAGACCTAAGGGCTCTACAGACCCACGGGCTCCCAAGACCTAAGGGCTCTACAGACCCACGGGCTCCCTAGACCTAAGGGCTCTACAGACCCACGGGCTCCAAAGACCTAAGGGCTCTACAGACCCACGGGCTCCCTAGACCTAAGGGTTCTACAGACCCACGGGCTCCGCAAACCAATGGGCTCTACACTTCAGGGCTTTCCAGATCTAGCGCTTTCTAGACCCAGCGTTTTCCAGATCCAGGGATCTCTACAAGGTTTTCCAGACTCCGGGTTTTCCAGACTCCGGGCTTTCCAGGTTCCGGGCTTTCCAGACCCCGGGGCTCGACACATAAAGGTCTCCGCGTACCCAAGAAGCGACTGCTATACAAGCTCTGCACAACCATGAATGCCATAACGTGACAGTTACCATAATACTAATTATCGCAAAACCACCATTAACATCATTATCTAGATGCCAGTAACCACTTCCATAATAATGCAACTACCAATGGCAATTGCTCTAGAGGTCCCACCATCACCAGAAACCCACCATTAATGGTGCACCCACTGACCACAACGGCTCTGCTGCACACCATAACCATCGCAACTCATCAATTTTAGCACCATCACCACCATTATCACCAACGTCACTACCGCTAGCTGCACTTACACCAACACCACCATTAACATCACCTTTATCACCAACAACATCACCATGGCCACTACCATTAACCATGTCTAAGACCATGACGTTACCACAACCACAACAGTTACCATACCACCATGACACCATAACCATCCCTGACACCACCACTACCAAAACAGTACCACTTCTGATGCACCATCACTACCATGCTATCATCACTATGACACCATAATCAGCCTCTACACCACCACTAACCAAAACAACACCCCTCCTAATACTCCATCACTAATCATGTTATCATCACTACCGGTGACACCAGCATCCCCACACTCCACACATATACCATGGCCGTCTTAACTCCCTCAGAACACCAGAGAGGAAAATAAAAGATAAAGTAAAGAGGAGGAGGAGGAGGAGGAGGAGGCAGCCGGAGCCCCTGACCCATTATACTGATCAACTAAATAAGTTCATTACCCAAGTTACTCTAATCGTGGCAGCTTGCAAATCTAAAACTCACAAACTTTTTAAATTGGATTTCATTCACAATTTAGCCAAGATCCCGAGTTGAGGTATCAGCTCTAACATTGTGGGATCAGGTTCTGCGTTGTGGGATCAGCTCCCGGCGTTGTGGGATTAACTCCCAGCATTATGGGATCAGATTTTGAGTTTTGGGATCAGCTCCCAGCATTATGGGATCAGCTTCTGCGTTGTGGGATCAGCTCCCAGCATTGTGGGATTGACTCCCAGCATTAGGGGATCATCTTTTGCGTTGTGGGATCAGCTCCCGGCATTGTGGGATCAGCTCTCAGCATTGTGGGATCAGCTCCGGGCGTTGTGGGGATCAGCTCCCGGCGCTGTGGGATCAGCTCTCAGCATTGTGGGATCAGCTCCCGGCGTTGTGGGATTAAGTCCCAGTATTATGGGATCAGCGCGTTGTGGGATCAGCTCACGGCGTTGTGGGATAAGCTCTCAGCATTGTGGGATCAGCTCCCGGCGTTGTGGGATTAACTCCCAGCATTATGGGATCAGCTTCTGCGTTGTGGGATCAGCTCCCAGCGTTGTGGGATCTTCTGCATCAGGGAATCAAGTTGCTACAATGTGGGATCAGCTTCTAGGTTGTGGGATCAGCTCAAAGCGTTGTGGTACCGGCTTTTGCGTTGAAAATATATCACCTCTAACATTGTGACATTAGGACTGGTACTGAAGGATCAGTTTTGCGCCCTACTTTGCACTGATTAAATCATGTGCTGACGCATCAGCTCGAACAGCGAAGGATCATCCCTTGCGTTAAGGAATTAGTGTCTGCGTTGAGGATTTAGCTTTTGCAAAGGGGGATTATTAATTGCGTTGAAGGATCAGGTCCGGCGTTGTGGGTGTCAACTTCTGCGTTGAAGGATCAGGTCCGGCGTTGGGGTTATCAACTTCTGCGCTGAGGGATCAGTTTCTGGGTAGACTTTCTCGTGCGATAAAGCAAAGGCCAGGCCTTCAGCGGCTGGTGGACCCGTTCCTGTCTTGAGGGGACTAGGTTCTGCATTAGGAATCGGATCTTGCGTCGAAGTATTACTTCCAGGGTTGATGGGTCTGTTGCAGCGCTTATGGATCGGCTCTTGCGTCAAGGTTCCGACTCCCGCGCTAAGAGATCGCACCTCGAATGCCTTATGAGTGAAAGCGACTGGCTCCGGCGACGAGAGAATGGCTCTGAGATAACTGAAGCTTTATGATCCAACGACGGTGATTCACCTCACCCAGAGGGATCATTTCCAGCGATGAAGGATCAGCACAGGGGTTAATCAAGGGATCAGCTCAGGAGGAGCTGATATTGGGGAATCAGATCGGGTATGAGCGAGCAACTTCTTCACCGAGGTCTAAAAACGGACCTAACCAGATGGCCACCATACTGATCCAGCGGTGTAAGCGGACGCTGCTGCTAAGCTCAGCAGATTCCTAGTTTTTCCCTCGTCGTCCCAGCACTCACAGCAGCAGTTGTTGCGAGAGTCTGGTGGAGGGTTTTCACACTGACTAGTGGTGCCCGGTAACGGGCGGGGCCTTGTGGTTTATGGATGTACGTCATCATAGATAAAAAAGAAGGGTAAAGATTTCCAGAACTCTGTAAATCTCTAAACTGCAACTCGCCAACAGGATCGTCAAGACGATGTCTTGTGTGAACAATGGTGCTGGAACTGTTTTCAGTCGACTTTGGTAAGCGAGAGAGACGGTAGCTCACAACACTGAAGAAATTACACTAACACTTGAAGGATCAGAGTCCCACTGTTGAGTACCAACAGCTGCGTTGAGAATATTTGCTCTTTCTTATCCCAAACTGGGGGACGAAGTTTAACCGTTAACAGAATAACTCAAGGCTCGAAGAGTCAGGACTTCTGTTGAAAGATAAGCTCCTGTTTCAACGGATAAGATCCAGAGTTCAGAAATCGGACTTTATTCAAGAAAAATAACTTTCTTTTCGTTGTGTAAGGTCAAGTACTGTGGTGGCGGCTTCAGCGATGTGGTGGTCAGTGCTAGTGGTGAGTGAGGTAGCGGCTGGGATCAGGCTACAGACTGAAGGTACACTACAGGCTGTTGCGCTGAAAGATCACTTCCAGTACTGAAGGATCTGTTCCACTGATAACGTCCAGGACCAATTTTCTTCGTTCTCTCGATGGAGCTCCCAAGTCCAGGAGCTTTTCCAGAGACCAGCTTCTGCTTTGGAATATCCACTCCATCGTCTAAGCTCCAGCGCTAAGCTATAATTCATCTACATGATTGTGGGCTATACGAAATAATGAAACTGTCAGAATGCAATTACTGCTACTCGCAGCCCACAACTACCAGTCTGTGGGTGAGGCAGCACGCGTTGCGCTAACTCAATCAAGAACATAAGGCACAGGTAACGGTCCACCTGCCACTCACCAAACTAGTCATTTAACCTCTTAACAAAGATGCAATGGTTGAGCAAGAGGGTACACAGCCCTTGAAAGGTCAAGCCAGTGACCAGGTCATCATATCCACGAGTGCATTGATAAAGTACACACTGACGACCCTCCAACACACTGACCCTTACCAACATACGGACACGGGTACACACAACACAGACAGACAGACACACACACATATTCCTCCACTCTGACCCACACCAAACATTTTCAGGTATCGATCCCGGCTCAACGATGATCACGAGTTGCTGACAAAAGTTTTGGCGGGTCGCGGGTCCCCGCCCCCCCGCCCCCCCCCAGAGTCTTGCTGGAACGTCCTCATACTTCGGAATCGGTCTTGTCTCACACCCCCGTCGAGTCTGGAGCACATCAGCACGACGTCCAGTCTCCCCAGCAAAGGGGCTACATTACTGTACTGATGGGGCTAAGACTCGAGTAGTACTCAAGAGGTTGAGAAAGTTATAAAATGTACGTTTTATTTGTCTATCTATCTGTCTGTCTATCTATCTATCCATATATAAACTCACAAACACTAACATACTCAAAACAGTGTTTGCCATGGGGGGTCGTTGGGGGTGTTGGAGGCGGCAGGGAGCAGGTGGTGGGGGTCACTCTGACACCCAAGTATCCACACCACGTCCCTCCTCTCCAAACACCTACAAAAAAAAAAGAAAAAACTTTGGAATGTGAAAAACTTGTGGTCAGGTATCGGGAAGCTTCGCTTTAAGGATGAAAGTAGCGGCGGGTAATTTATTCCCTTGTGTAACTGTCCAGCTTTACTATCTTTCTTACCAAGGGCCGTAATCATCACTATGATTAACATTAATCATCGCGAGTTAAAATTATCACCATCATTATCGCGATGCGTCAGCGGTACAAGAGTAGTCTTACTTAATCTCGGCACGTATCTCTGGGTAGATCTGAACTCGCCACACCAGTTTTTGACTGAAGGAATTGAGATATGTATAATATCCAACACACACACTCACTCTGACGCGGGCTACCGACAAGCACCGATATTTCTCGTTTCCTTCGCTATAATATGTTATATAAATATGGAGTTTATCTTCCTTGTCAAACAGGTCCAAAGTTGTTTTTATTTCCTTGCATCCTCCTCTGTTTTCTTTCTATCTTTTTTCTACTCACTCATTTCTTTTTCTCTGACCTCACCGAGGTCTTCTGTCCATGACTAGAGGCCTTGTCATTTGGGAATGAAAGGTAACATGACATCAGACGTGAGTTACATACTGTAGATGGCATGACCTCTACAAGTCCACACGTCACTGCACCAGGGCTGTGGAGTGAATCTTTTCTCTTACTTGGGGCTCCAGTCACATCCGCAGTCCAGCTGTGAATCTCTCTATCATTTACAGTTAGCTCCAGCGTACCAGTCAAAAATCTGGTACACTGACGTATCTCACAAAACTGCTTCGAAAAGAAAATAGATATAACGTGAAATTTACCTTGACGAATCACAAAGTGTTGTGATGAGGGTAAGAGTAAAGAAAAAAAAAGAAAATGAAGAAGAAAATGACGAAAAACTTATGCATCTAAGAAATTAATTACGGTGATTAGATTCATGATTAGATGATTGAACTGATTAGATTCAGTTTCCGTGCTGAGATGTCGTCACACCTCTCACATGTCATGACCAGCGAAATCCCTTCTATGCACAGTAAAAGTCATGTCTCACAAGCAATAATGTTTTATATATTATATATCATATATCTGAGCGATCGGGGTCTTGACATGCAGGAGGGTGAAAGGCGTGCACGTGAGGAAGAGAACTGGAGCGATGTGGTGTACTGGGGTCGACGTGTTCTCAATGGACTGAACCAGGGCATGTGAAGCGTCCGGGGTAAACCATGGAAAGGTCTGTGGGGCCTGGATGTGGAGAGGGAGCTCTAGTTTTCGATGCATTACACACGAGAGCTAGAGAATGGATGTGAGCGGATGAGGCCTTTTTTTTTTTTTTGTCTGTTCCTGGCGCTACCTCGTTATCGCGGGAAATGGCGATCAAGTTTGAAAATATATACATTGTCACGAATGATACGAATCTGTGTTCACATCATTGGTATATTTTTTGGACTTATATTTTCTCTCCTAGCCAGGGATCTCGCACACGTGTGCTTTGTGGTGAGTCTAGGGTCTGTACGGTGTGAGAAGGCCCTCACTGTGGATACTCAACCAGAGGGAGGTCCCGTTGGCCCCTCTGCGGTTGTCGGTGTCAGGTGCCAAGTCACACGACTCCTCGCAGTTGAGGCGTCCGACTACCACCGGTAGCCATTAATCCCTTCTCAGCTGAGGACAGGAGCTGTGGTTTTAATTCCGTTCCCAGGATCTCACAGTGAAGATGAGGGGCATGTCCCTACCACGTTAGCCAGTCGGAACTGACATTGTGTGGTCACTCCCCCAATCACAACTAAGGTGATGGGCGTGACAGGAAGGAGTCAAAAATCCGAATTGACTCTGTATAGAACACACCTCAAATAAAACCTTCGGGTATTGCCCCGGGAGCTGATTTCCTTCAATCAGCCGCCTCGAAAAGGATTTCCCTGCCATGAGCCCAAAGCCACATCGAGTGCCAAAGAGATGTTGCTTCCCGCCACACTACGGTTGTATTATTATTGCCTATTATTAACTGAGTGCCACTGTGTATTGCAATGTGCCTTTAGAATTATCACCGTGTTAGAGTATTATGTTTTTATATTTGAAGTTTGTGAAAGAAGACACCTCCTTGGTTTGAAAACTTTCCTGGGCATTAACATACCGCAGATATTTGCGCCCGAGTGATGTGTTACTTTTCTTGTATTGTGAATTTATTTCTTGTAACCTAAGTGATTTTAATCCTGGTGTTTAATTTCATTCCTCGAGTCTCGAGTGATGTTATCCGTGTGCGTAACAACATATTTATATATATAATTATGGAATGAAGTGCGTCTGGCCACATGAGTATTTCCGCCTCTCTTCAGCAAGACTCTGACGCGGACGCCTCCTGAACTCGAGATCTCAAAGTTTGAAATTCTTTTTTTCTTTGCGTTTCTGAACTGTTTCTCGACCCGATGAACATGAACACAAGCTGTTTGGAAGAGAAAACAGATGACGAGAGTAAGTCAGTGGTCAAAGACGTGTACTTCAACAGTCATCGGTATTTCCTTTAGTTGGTCCTTGAAGCGTTATGGTGATACAGCTGAACCTCGATCTACGTTCGTCCTCGTGATCCCTGGGCTGAACCTCGACCTATCCTCGTCCTCGTAAACCCTGGGTTGAACCTCGAACTACCCTCGTCCATGTGAACCCTGGGGTTCAAAAAAAGAAGACCAACTGATGGTTGATTTTCTATTCTTCTAATTACTAATTGCGTTTAATAAGACGACTCTTAATGACAGTCGCCCCCACCTTCACGGGGCGTCTCGACTCCCTCATCCCGACGTGGTAATCCAGCCGAGGAACCTAGATGCTTACCCTCGCCAATACCTAAACCTATCAACTGTATGTAACGGCTGGCGTTAGGGTACAGAGTAATATTGCTATGCTCTGTCAGCGTTGAGTCAGCTGGGGATATGACCTTCAGTAACTTTGACCTTTGAGATGTCCCTGGACACTGCTTGTCAATGATGAGGTCACAGTCGCTGACCAGGAATGCCAAGTGGATTTATTCTCAAGCAATACTGTTAGAAAGACACACAAGGTAGCAATCCAAAGAATATATATATATATATATATATATATATATATATATATATATATATATATATATATATATATACAAA
>JAYMFT010000004.1:305563-360667 GCA_038088735.1 Panulirus argus | reverse complement strand
GAGAGAGAGAGAGAGAGAGAGAGAGAGAGAGAGAGAGAGAGAGAGAGAGAGAGAGACCATACCTGGGCCACAGGTGACAAGCCATAAACCAAAAACATTAGAGAAAGAACCGAGAGAAATATTGCCACACAAAGACACACACGCCCCTGCGTCTGATCAGGTCCCACACGCCAAATCACCGAGCAAAAATCAACATGGATTTCGGAGAAAGAAAAGAAAACTCCTACAATAAAACTGGAGGTGGCTCAAACAATGGTGGGTTTTGCCGGAGCAGATGGCCTGGAGGTAAGACTATAAAAGAGAAGTTTGGCCGTAATAACAACACTAATTAATATTCGTCACACAACCCTTTGTGGCAGGTCTGGACACCAGAAAGAAATCGTGGGGACACAGTGTAATGTTTTAGTCTGTATTGAAGGATCGGCCCACAGCTCTCAAAACAAAAGGACAATGGAGGCATGGATCCCTTTGATGGTGGCTCCTGCCTGCCACTGTTACCTGGTGTGGTGTGGTGTGGTGTGGTGGTGGTGTGGTGTGGTGTGGTGTGGTGGTGGTGGTGGTGGTTTGGTGCTGGTGGTGGTGATGTGGTGGTGGCGCTGTGGTATGGTGTGGTGTAGCGTGGTGTGGAATCAGAAGCATTTCATCTCGTTAATCCTCCCTCTTATCGCCTCTCCTCTACCATCGTTGTGAGGCTGCTGCACTCGTTCACGCCTTCAGTTGTTAGTTTTCATCCGCTGCTCTCCAGATTTGCCGGCTTGTATCCCAGCCACTAAGGCTACGATACAAGTGCACATACTACTGGCTCCTGCTTCCCATAGTTTCAGTGTGGAGACCAGTCGCATGAGGAATGAACGTTACGATTCTTTTCCCTGACGTGCGAAGCTGTGGACACATTTTCCTCCGAGAAGAGAATTAATATCTTCTTTATTTATATATATATTACACCCTGCATTTTCCCGTTCATCCAACACGGTCACAATTGGGGTATATTTTTGCTCATTCCTCTCCTACTATCTACCTCTCTATCTATCTATCTATCTATCTATCTATCTATCTATCTATCTATCTATCTATCTATATATATATATATATATATATATATATATATATATACAGTCAACATATACAAGGGAAGAGTAGGATGTCATCCCAGGAGTATAAGCAACATGTACGAAGACTCTAGCCATTACTGAGACACTGCCACCCATCCCGTCGATCAAGCAGCTCCCAACGTTCTGACGTAACCTGGTCCTCCCCACCAGACTCGTACGTCATAAAGAACTATATACACTGAGCCTGTGATGGCTGTCCAGCCGCTGACAGCACTCCGTGTTGCTGATACTGGCGGCGATGGAGGTGATAATGGTGGAAATCTAGGTGGTAGTGCTGGAGGGAGGGAGGGAGGGAGGGAGGGAGGCGACCGCTGTGGTCACATGGCTGTCAAGTAATTAGTAGATGGCGGTGGGTGAGTGGCTCAAAGGCAGCCGCCCTGGCCAGGCCGGCTGGCTCGCCCCCTCCTGACCCTGGCTGGTTCCCTCCCTCTCCCTGCTCCTGGTTGGTCCTCTTCTGACCCCCGTCCCTCCCTACGGCCTAGACTGCCCCCCCCCTCCCCTTCCCTCCCTTTAGACCCGGTTAGCCCCCTCCTGATCCCTGGCCTAAACTACCCCCTCCCCCTTGGTCGGGCTTCCCCCACTTGGTATCATGTGCCTCTCCCGGGCCACAAACGCACTGCTTCCAGAACGTACGGATGTCCACCAACGGCGCCAGAACTGTGGTCCAGCGCTGTCTCTCCATCTCAGCTTCAACAGGCCCGGTCCACCATCCGCCAACTAAACTGACAAATGATTGCCAGCAGTGGTGGCCATGATGTTAGTGATGGTGATGTCAGCGGTGGGATGTTGACAGTGGTGGAGGTGGAGGCGGTGGTGTCAGTGATGGTGGTGCTGGTGGGAGGAGTGGCGTCAAGTTGAGTGGGTCTCACCCTAAAGACAACACATCAAGGCAAGGCAATCACACCCCTGCGGCACTGGCACTAACATCCATTATGCTGTACCCAGCACCACCATTAGTCTTTTCTGAGCTTGTTTAACAAGTCCAGTCCATGAAGCAGGTTGACAGAAAGGCGATGAGAGGCTCTCCCCCGTCAAGGTGCAGGTGAGGGCCCTACAGCAAGGCACTTTGAACCCTGAGTCAGGGACAAATAAGGACGACCCCACGGGACCTGGGCGGAGGATTTTAAGCTAATAAACCCGGGATCGAGGAAGAATGGCAAGAAGAGGCGAGGGTAATCTAGCTAATGCTCATTTCCACAGCGGACTGACCAACTGGGTGGCTCTCTGGGCGGCTGAGTGGGTGGCCTGGTGGGTGGGTGGCTGACTAGTGAGTTCCAATCTGGCTCGTCGGTTGGTTGGCAAGGTTGGTTAGTCGGTTGGTCGGCTGAGCCAGTCGGACGGGATGGCTGGGCGGCTGGACGACTGACTGGGTGACTGGGAGGTTGGCTGCATGATTAGACAACCGATTGGAAGATTCACTCAATGTCTGAGGACTGACTGTGGCAACTGGCTAAGGAGTTGGCTGGACGACTGGACAACTAACTGGGTCGTTGACCCGTGGCTGGGCAGCTTCCCACATTCCAGGAGGCCACGACCACTCTCGCATTACTCAGTTTTGTTTATCTTACCTCATCCTTCGCGTTGTATCCATACAATATCGATCTCGACGGGTGCCAATATCAGCACTTTGAGAGTCATGACTGGAGTAACTTGCGAGAACCATTTCTTCCATTTTCATTGAGAATACTATTGCTCTCCCCGGGCGATGCTTCTGTCTCTGCCCACCACATACCCGAGGTTACTGTTGCGGAAACAGAGGCATATATCCCATCTTGTTCTGATTCCAACTTTTCTTCCTCGAAGTAGTTCAGTCACTCGAGTTCTCAGGCCATTCAGGCAAGGGAATTGGTAATTGAAACAGAAAATCCTCGATCCTTCGTTACATATCTACCTTTCATCTCCGCCCTCAATCACTGTAGATATAATGTTCGCGAGACGAAGCGTTCCTTAATTCAAACGAAGTGCGACAGCCCCTCTTCTTCTATGGCTAATAAATCCCACTGACCTTGAGCCAAAAGAATCGTTGATAACTTCTCCTGCTCCACCGTGGATAACTCTAACCCAACCTCACATGCCAATGATCCTCTTACTAATCCCCTCCCCCCCAACTTTTCATAGTCTTTTTTTTTTTCTTTCTGTAGAGTCCAAAAGCACTTCTCTCTGGATACCTGCAACGCGTATGGACCAGACAGAGTTCTCCTGTTTCCTACGGTCTTCGTCTTTTTTTCCTTTTCATCCATCGATAACTTTTCTTAGACAGATGATTAGATGTAATCGTGCCCTGAGCACACTGCATTCCTCCACTTTCTTCAAATCTTCTCAACTTTGCTTTACTTGATCTACGCCTCCCTCACAACCACCTCCACAAACTCAGATTCTAATTAGAATTCTCAATGGGGGTAGACGTGAGGGGCAGTTCACAATTGAAATTATTTTCACAAGCCGGGTTAGGGGGTGTCGAGGGTTATTGTGCGCTTTTTTAGAAAGACAAATAAAATTGATTCAAACCTTCCTGGCAAATTTGTTAATCAACATTTCCTTTGTACGGTAGTATAAGCGAGGAAGGGTCACGAGAAAAAGCGTCATTTTCGTACGCTTATGAAAGTGTTCATAGTTATGAAAGGACCCCCGAACTTGTTAGGTTTCACGCTCCTTAATCCCAGTCTCTTCCATTTCTCTTTTTGAAATCTTATCATAGCTTTTCTATCACCTTAGATAGCATTAACATTATAAACATATTTGGTACTACCGGAGCCTCTATCTTGGATATTTCACATTCCACAAACAGACAAGGTAGCGCTACCTCGCTAACGCGGGAAACAGCGATCAAGTATAATAAAAAAAAAAATAAATAAATAAATAAACAGCCAAGACTGTCACTTGGGCAGTGGGAGTCAACTTCATACGCCGAAGATTCTCCTCTTGAAAACAGTTGCTCAGGTGATACAAAAGATTAATCCGGCCTCGAATGGAGTACTGCTCTCCCTTCTGAGGAGGTTTCAGCTATTCGTACTACCTTAACAGTCGACTCCAAAGGAATGCGACTTAGCAAGTGTGCCGATCTGACCTCAAAACTTAACCCACTTGCAATATTTGCTCACTTCCCCTCCTCTACAGCTATTACTTTGGTTTCTGCTCCCGAAAGCTGTCAGCTTGTGTACCAACATCACTTCTTAGACCATGCAGCACTGGAATAGCCTCTGTGTCGCATTATTACAATGAGGCCGTTCGTAACCCAAGGGTGGGCCGTTGTGATGTCTGTTTCTTTCCTTAAACCGCCAAGCTTTAGAAGTTTTTACCTTTCATATCTTTCCAAGCAGTTACAATTTTACATTTTTCACAAAGCAAGTCTTTCACTTAATACAGCGTGAATTACTTTCTGTCCTCATTGCTCTGTGTCTTTCCTTCTTCGTTTATCTGACCTCGATGAGGACTTTTCTCCGTAACTGGAGTCTTTGACATTAAGGATACGGAGAAAAAATATTACTAGATGATTAGTTTGGCTTCTGACTGGGCGAGTGGCTGGGTGGTTGACTTTATTGGCCAGGCGACCATGTGACTGGCCGAGAGACTGGATGGGTGGATGGCTTGGTTGACTGGCTTGGAGGCTGATCGAGTGAGTGGATGGTTGTGTGACTGGCTAGCATTTTGGCATGATCTAGACCATGGTCGTACTACAGCGGTATGTGGCCCGCGGGACCTGGGGCTCTTGCTGTGTAGCCCGCAGCCCCATGTGGCCCTCATTGTGTGGTCCAAGACCCTGGGTGGCCCTCGTTGTGTGGCCCGCGGCTCCGGGTGGCCCTCGTCGTGTGGCCCGCGGGTCCAGAGGGCCCCGGCGCGTGCTGCCGTAAAAGGGTATTTTTGTTAGCTGATGCAGTCCATTTCCGCGGGTAAGGTGGCAGAGCTGTCGGCCGGGTTCTTCAATATCTGGGCGCCGTGGGGGGCAGCGCGCCACCTCTTAGCCAGGTCCGCCCCACAAACCTTCGCTCAGCGCCGCCGCCCGTCGCCTGGTACCACCCCGGCACAACCCCGCCACCGCCGCTGAACTGGCGGGGGAAATATGACTGAATTATGACAACACTAACCTTGCTGGTGGCAGCCATTTTGATTTCTTTCATTTTGACTGCTCACGAAATGGGCAAGTTGAGTGAGTCCGTCTTCTCATAGTGTTTCACTGCCTGAAGATAGCAAGAGGAAAGTTAAATTAAGCAAATATCTTCCAACTTGAAATAAAACTAATGGACTGAGTTTTACCAGTCCATAAAGGGAAGCAGAGAGAGAGAGAGAGAGAAATGAAAGGAGGTAAAAGTGCAGCGGTAGGCGCGCGGGCCGCACTTGTGCCAGTTCGGAAGGGGTTTTCATAAGTCGTCGGCATGGCCGCTTTGTGTGCCCGCTTCTCAGGATATTGGGCGGCTTTCACTGCTAAATGGGTTTCATTGTTCACTTCTTAGCTTCTATTTAGAGGAGCGGCCCTCAGCACTCGCCAGCCCTGCTTCCACTGACGCATGCAAAGTGCTTGGCAGAACCATTATGCCAGAGGAGATTAATAAAAGCACTTGTGTTGAAATTGTGCACTTGCAGAAACTCGGGCGAGAGGGCAGGTCAAGCGGCGGCCTCCCCGCCTGGGTCAGCGCTGTTGATTTACTGTTGTCAGATTCCCAGCTGCAGGGGCTTTCCACTCGCTACATGACCTCATGACAAGGACATGCTTCTCCTGGGGATTTTTATGTCATACATACACGACCTAAGGCATACTTAACTCTCTGTTTTCTCTCTTCCAGCTGTGTGGTCGGGGACTTGAAGACGTCGACGACAGACAACAGTCCCGTGCACTCCTCAGACAACAAAGGTCGTCACCTCCTGCTTCATTAGGGACCTTGAGAGGCAAGTCTGGAGTCCTCCCAGCATTCCTACGCTTCTTCTTAGCGTCGCTGTACCGACACTTGGCACAAACGAACAGCCAAGTTGGCCACCAACAGCCTTGGTCTCCCATGCAATACCCGGCCATGGCCACGGAGGACACCGCTCCGCTCTCCTCGCCTAAGATGCCGGAGACCATCATGGACGGGCAAGACGGAGATGACCTCCCCGCCCACCTGACCAGGGGCGTCGCCGACGCCATGGAGCATAGACTGGGAGTGGGGGCGGAGGGCGGGGACTTCCGAAGACAGACACCTGACATCAAAACGTCCTGCACTATGTCCCCAGCCCCGAGTCCCCTCCTCCGAGTCCCCAGCCCACTAGATCAGACCCCAGACCGTAGCCCCAGGCGAAGCCCCACCCACACTCTAGAGGACGACCCTCCCCAGAGCCCAACAGCTCACACACGTAGCAGAGCGCCGCTGGCCTTCTCAATTGACCGAATCATGGAACCTACGCCCAAGAGGGTCAAAGTGACCGAGGTAAGGCCGACACTGTCAAGACATACACCACTTCACACCGAACCAACACATATAGACATAACCTCACACATAAATGGCGTGCCATCATCTTATTCCCAGAACAGCCTTTCATTTATAAACACACCGTCTGGTTCTCTTTCTCCCCAACCTACCAAGTCCCCTTTCTTCTTCCTGTCTAACCCACTACCAAACACGAACACTTTGTCATCATTCACTTGACGCTAATAAACAACACTGAGGATAACTTCACGCTTCCCTGCCCATCTGGGACCCACTTCTCGTACCTTGGTTACTGTCAGTCTTAATAACGTCTCTTCCATTATAAACATTCCAAGCAAAGTTTTGGTCACAGTCTTTTGGTCTTGGTTGTTACCGAGTCACTCCTCCTGCTGTGGCTTTCACAGATTTCTGCAAATAAGAAATTGTTCAACACGATCTCTCGCCTCAACATCATGACCTTGACATTCATTGTTCTCAAGTTTGTTTACCATGACTTAAAGTCTGTTCCTCATAGTCTCAAGTGAGGTCACCATGTCCTTAAGTTCATCCTCTGTGGTCTTGAGTCAATCCATCATCTGTTCATTTTGATATTCAGGATTTTCAATGTTTCATAATTGATCAGGACATAAATGTGTTTTGTCATATTCCCAGAGGCGTTCACTGACCAATTTTGTTCTTGTATGTTTCCACAGCCTCTCTTATCTTCACAGTTATTCTCTCCTCCAGAGTGATTAATGCTTATGATAGAATCCCCTGGTGATATATTGCAGAGTAACACACTGCAGGGTAACATACGGAATGCCTAAACACACTAATGAGGGTTCAAAATATGTTAGTGTCTTAACTTTATTTAAGTATAATGAAAGTTTTATGTTCACATATTTATCGGCGGTGCCGCAGGTAACAAAGGCCGCGTCGCCGCCGCCTGCACCCCTGCGTCCCGTTGTCGCCAGACGTCCGCTAGAACACGACAACTTCCACAACCCTCACCGCAGCCTCCACGACCTGCACGACCCACGCCTGGTTGGTCTTAGAGCCCTTTACGACCACCACCGTGCCAAAGAGTTCCTGCACGACCCCCGGGCCAGAGACCTACTGGCTCACTACCCGCTCCTCTACCACTACTACCAGGTACGACCCACTACTTTACTACTACTTCTACCAGGTACATCTGCTGAGATGGTACTTCTGTTACTATCCCTACAGTACAGTACTACCCTGCCACTACTACCACTACAGAACTACCCTAACACTACCACTTTAATTCTATCCTGCCACTACTACTACAGCACTACCTTGCCACTCCCACTACAATACTACCCTGCCACTACCTCTAAAGCACCAGTGTGACACTACCCTAATGCTACCCTTACAGCTATATAGCAAATCTACATCTCTATTACCAGTAAAGCATACCATTCAAGTTGGTGCTGCCCATCATGACCTTGTTGTCTCTCCCCCAGGCAGGTGGGGTGTTCCCCTCCTCCAGCGCCTCCGACGGGGCCACCCCGACCGTCCCGACCTCGCAGCCACCTCCCCCGCAACCGCCCACCACCGCGCACCTCAGCCCAGCGCCCGCCCACAGGCTCACGCCCCACGCCCTCTCCGCCTTCACCCGCCTGGACCTGGTCAAGAGCAGGACGCAGGCTCAGACCACCTCCAGCCCGGCGCTCCTCTACACCTCAGTAAGTATTTTGACTCCACACATTTGCTCTTGATTCGGCCGTGTGTGTGTCAGGTTTCTGGCAAGCAACACATCAAGTCTCACATGAAGCAACGTCCTCCAGCCTCTCGCCTCATCACTGATCCTCTGTCACCAGTCTCACTCGTCTCATGAAATGTATGTCATGATGCCATGGCTATTATTGCTTAAGATCACTGGGGGAACTAAAGAGGAATCGACGGGCAGGCGTCCCGCGCCCTCAACTGGTCATTTCTCCCCAGAGTTTTCATCATGTCACGTTAACAGTTCTCCTATATTGCCACTTGTGAGGGCACCTGCCGCGATGTTGATGGTTATATTCGTTATCTGCCGCAGACTGCGACGAAGGCCACGCCGGAGCCGCGGCCCTACGACCTCTCCATGACCGGAGCCGCAGCCATGACCCGAGTTTCCGCTGCCGTCGCCTCCTCCACCACCTCCTGCGCCGCTACCTCCCCGAGGGGCGCGATGGACCTCAAGCCGCCGCCTTCTGTACCGCCATCGGTGTCCCCTGGGGCGCCCTTACCCGCCTCGACTGCGCCTTCGGCAGGAGCGGCGTCGCGGCTGGCTGGTGGAGGCTGTAACACCCCGGCCCCCGCCAGTGTCACAGCCTCTCCTCGCTCTCTCCCTCACAATACACGTAAGTTTTCCTCTCCCTCTAACCAACCCCGCAGCAGTCTGTTGTCACCAGTAACCCAACCTCCATACATCCTTTTCATATTTTCTCTAGTGTTATACACAGAAAATGTAATGATAAGATATAACAGTATTATAGGCATAGTTACTCTGTATCTCTAGAGGCAGAGACCAGGTTTTTGGTGTAAATCTTCTAACCTCCACTGTAGTCCCCAGCAGCAGCAGCAAGGGAACCGAGTCTCCCCCGCCCGAGAACGCCCTCTACGCCTCTTGACGAATTATTACTTTCCGTCCTCAGTGAAACCCGTGGGCGTCACTTCACCGGCCGCCCCTGCTGCAGGGGGGGTCCTTCCCCCGCCAGTCACGGTGGGCGGCGCCCCGCCCCCTCCAGCGGGCGGCACTGGCAGTGTGACCGCCGACACCGTCACCAGTAGCGGCAGCAGCAATGACATCACCACCGGGGAAGGGGTGACGACGGCGGGGGGGAGGAAGGGCGGCGGAGGCGGCGGCGGCGGGACGGGTGTGGGCAAGGCACAGAAGACCTTCAAGTGCCCCGAGTGTGGCAAGGTCTTCAACGCCCACTACAACCTGACGCGACACATGCCCGTCCACACCGGCGCCAGGCCCTTCGTCTGCAAGGTGAGTCCCCACACTCCCGACCTATACACACCCACGATACACTTGCCCTCGGATCGATCCCTTGAACATTCTAAAACACGTGTACGTCTCTGTCACAACTCCCACACCATCCTCTCCCACCGCCCCACACTCATCTGCCACGGCTCCTTCACCATCGTCGCAGGAACCCGCCTGTGGCCACATTTCCTCCATGTGTCGCCAAAAGCTATCATCACTCGGAGGGGGAAGGGGAGTGGGGTTGGCTGGGCAGGGGCAGGGGTTGAGGGAGGAAGATAATTTGTAAAATGATCATTTTCCAAGACGTTTTCTATAGAGCACTACTGTGGTGACGGTGTTATGTGGTGGAGCAGGTACTGCATGTGGTGGTGTTCTGTGGTGGAGCCGGTACTAACTGTGGTGGTGTTACAGGTGTGCGGTAAAGGGTTCCGGCAAGCGTCCACGCTGTGCCGCCACAAGATCATCCACACGTCAGAGAAGCCTCACAAGTGCCAGACCTGCGGCAAGGCCTTCAACAGGTGAGGTTACTCCTGACTCCGCGCGCATGGTAACACTTTACTTGCGCATACCATTATGGTATCTGACAGTTGCAGTATCATTTCAAAACCAATAGTTTTTAGATATTTTTCCAAGTAATTACACCGACTCTGTTGCCATATGTCTCTTCCTGAATTTCGTGAAAGTACTGCGGCTGTTCCTCGGCAGGTCGTCCACACTGAACACGCACGTGCGGATCCACCAAGGTTACAAGCCGTTCGTGTGCGAGTTCTGCGGGAAGGGTTTCCACCAGAAGGGCAACTACAAGAACCACAAACTGACCCACTCGGGGGAGAAGGCCTACAAGTGCCACGTCTGCAACAAGGCTTTTCACCAGATCTACAACCTCACATTCCACATGCACACGCACAACGACAAGAAACCCTTCCAGTGTTCCGTGTGCGGGAAAGGCTTCTGTCGGAACTTTGACCTCAAAAAGCACATGAGGAAACTCCACGACAGTACGCCGTATACATCCTCGTCGCCGTCAGTATCGCCCATCGCCGAAGGGAGCATCACTTCGAGCCCGTCGGCCCCATTGCCCCGGCAGTTCTCCGTGCTGCCGTCCCTGATGGGTGGCGCCACCTCCCTCCCTACCAGCATGGCCACCCTGGGTTCGCTCTCTCACCCTCCGCCCACAATGCCCCCGCCTCTTCCCGCCCACTTCATGAACCCATTCCTGATGGCGCCGCCCGCGCTGCCCGCCGCCTCGGCCGCGCCCTACCTCCACAAGATCCCGTCCTTGCTGGGCTGATGGCTGCTGCTGGCCCACCTCGCCGCTGCCTCCTGACCCGCAAGTCAGCACCCGTGACCTACCGTCTTGCTCTCCCTTCCTTAACGTGAAGCCAAAGATTCCTTCGTCCACGCCGTTAGAGGAAGTTCCCACCCGTGACCTGTGATGAACCTTGACCCCAAGCATCAAGCCGGTAGGGACTCTTTGCCAGTCATTATCTAGTCCCACTTAGATTGACCTGCCCTGGTCAGCAAGCCTTTAATTATCTCCGACAAGCGACTTGAAGAACCTGTTGCTTTGCCTTTCCCACGGTGACAATGTGCGTCAGTGACCGTCGACTTTCCTCGACCCCAAGCCTTCTGCTTCTTGGACCCTTTTGAACGACGTGGGAGGCGGGGGCAGACCGGGCCAAACTTCGCTAATCTAATCTATCCAGCTCGTCAGCGGGAGAAGCAGCTGTGAAGCAAAAGTTAACTCTCACCTCCTGCCGGCGCGTCGCCACCAGACTTCCTGCAGCCATAACCCTGTGATGCCAGAACCACAGTCCGGATTTTGTGTGCGGTTCCCTCGGCGAGGTCATCAGGCGGCTGCTGTGTGATCCTGGCTCTCTGGAACAACTTAGACACCCGGCCATCAACAGGGATGCGCAGCTTCCGCCCTCCTGCTGCTCTCCTTCGATTTGAAGCTGTCTCCAGGACATGATCAGGTTTATAGTTTTCTTTCGTTAACTGCAAACAAGATAACGCTAAAGAAGTTTTCTCCAGTGTGGGAGAATCAGCGCCACGTTCGTCCAAACAGCAGGAAAAAGAATCACGAGCAGGACGTAGTTCTGCAAGAAGCCGGTTTGCTGGCGAGGTCGACCGAGGAGAAGTGATGCCGGCAACACCAGACAACTGCCTACCCGGCCTGGAACAAGAACAGCCGAGGTCTTCCACGGTGACGGGTTGCAGGCCGCCCACCTCACTAACCAGTCTTGTACTCGAATTGGGAATCGGTGCCATACTCTACAAGTTGAAAGCAACAGATTAATCCATTACAATGAAGGATATTAAAGAAGGACCAATAATAATTACAGCCGCTCCCAGTGAATGAGAATAATCTGATAAACCCGCGAAATATGGAACCTGGCAGTGACCAGACCCAGTGTGTCAGCTCTGTTGACTGCCTTCGTCTCCGGGGAGATGGCTGCACTTCGTCTCCCGCTAACGTGAAGACTACGTCACCCGGAGGCGCACACGGCTCCGACCAGCGCCAGCAGCCCCAGTGCTCCGGAAACCCGCCAGGATTGTTATTTCTTGTAATTATTAGAGTCAATACGAGTTGTTATGTTGTCCTTGTTGCCGTGCGTGCAGCGTGGTTGTCCCCTAGAAATGTCTAGTCACGTTAGAATTATCATTGTGAGATGTTGTACATACTGTGTATATGATCTATGTGTATATGATGTGTATACGATGTATATAATGTAAGTAGATGAATCACAAGTAGATGCTGACACTGTCGTTCTTATCTCCCGGAAGCGACGTCTTTAATATGACCGAAGTTTTTAGTCTCAGGAAGTGACGTCACCAACATGGCCGACATTGTTATTATCTAAAATTAACGCCATCAGAATGACTGAAAATGCTATGCTCTGGGAATGACATCGTAATATTCTTGTTCTATAGGAGTGACGTCAACAATATGGCCAACCTGCATAACCTGTTCCCGAAGAACTAATGCAAACAGATGGTGATGACCAGCAGCAGGTGGTGATGACTAGTTGGTGGTAGTGATGACCAGCAGCAGGTGGTAATAACCATGTGCAAGTGGTGATGACCTGCTGCAAGTGATGATGACCAACTGCAAGTGGTAATGACCAGCTGCAAGTGGTGATGACCAGCTGCAAGTGATGAGCAACTGCAAGTGGTAATGACCAGCTGCAAGTGGTGATGACCAGCTGCAGGCGGTGGTCAGGTCAAGTCAGGTCAGTCGCTAGTACAACAGGCACACACCAAGTCAGAGGGAAAATTTTAACATTACTATATAAAGTTGGTCCTGTTAGCAGAGGCCAGACCTGGAGTACCAATAGTACTGTAAACGGTGAGTTCAGCCAATCAAGGCACACTAGTCACAGCAGAAATGACGTCATCCCTTAAATGGACCTATCAGAGAGGAGATTATGATCGACGTCAGAGATGACAGAACATGGGCTCAACCAACCAAATAGCTAGACCAGTCTAACATCATAGATGTAAATAGATGTGCTTATCCAGTCACAAGGCAGGCTGATGTGCCCTGTCTGTCAATTGTTAAAATGAATGGATTTTTAGTGCCGAACACCCGAAGCCTGACTGCTAGTGCCCGGGACAATTCGTATAATAAAATTGATTACACCCTCACCTCTCTGTTTTATTGACCTTTTCCTCAACCCACCTCCAGCTGAGAGCGGATTGCGAGGGGTGATTCTTTTAATCCAGCTCTCCCTGCTTTACAAAAGATACAACATAGTGGCCATACTGCAACAAACACAGGCTTTTAAACGCCGCACCAAAATCCAGCTCTTGGTCTGCCAGAGAGGAAATGTAATTGAAACGCCCTGGATCCCACGCTGAAAAAATGTGAGCTAACCCGAGTCCATCAGAGGTTCTTCCTGCTGCCAGAAATTGTAGCATTTTCTTTCCAACAGTAAATAAAGTTTCGGTGTCAGATATTTTATGCGCCAGGCTGGGATTGCGCCCCCGAAAATCTCTACCCTTTGGTGTATCGGTAAATCTGTTTCACTTTTCGAAAAACATTATTCCACGCTAGAGCACTCAGCGCCCTCTCCTTCTGTTAATTCTCACACACTGCCACCCTCACTACCCTACAAATTTTAACATTTTCTCTAACAGATGCCCCTCAACGATATTCCTTACGTTATATATACTGGAATCAAGAATACTACTCTTGCAAAAGAAGACATAATGCGTATATCATAA
Source organism: Panulirus argus (assembly GCA_038088735.1). Classification (NCBI taxonomy): domain Eukaryota; kingdom Metazoa; phylum Arthropoda; class Malacostraca; order Decapoda; family Palinuridae; genus Panulirus; species Panulirus argus. The sequence goes on along the minus strand of JAYMFT010000004.1, from coordinate 346,952 downwards.
GATACGATTTAAGAGCCTTACAAATGGTTATGAGCAATGTGGTGGCGCGTGGCAACTCGGTAATCCATTCTTTTTAATCCAGACGACCGAGCGGGGTGTGAACTCGAATGGGCGGCAGCGTCCGAACCCCTCTTCCCTCTATACGCGTTAAGGCTCACCTCTCCACCTGTACAGCTATCGTCACGGGTTTTCCTATCGTTAACCGTAAGATCACACACTTAACACTGCGTGATGAAGCAGAGGTTCTAAATTGGAGCATTTCTATGGAGAGTATTGACCGGTGGGGCAAGCCTAGGTCAGCAGGAGGCCAGTTCGGACATGACAAGATCTGCGGGCCCGGACACGAAGATTATGCGATATTAAAACCTTCGTCCATTGATTCCGCCGCGTATTAGCCTCCATCAGAAATAAATCCGTGGCCAGGCTGTTTATAGAACCATGCCGGGGAATGTTCAGAGGATGAGCCCGGCGGATGGGGAGGTGGGGGATCATCAAAGGTTATAATGAGGCCGTAAACAATTGGCGCAAAACAAGCTACTCGGAGGTTTGTTGGCGCGCATGGATGTTTGGCTGTTTGGACAAGTTTGTTGATAGAGCTTTCTAGTTGGTGGGAATTATTAATTGTCTTTTCTCCCGCTCGCAGGATCTGTCAATAGCCGGTGGCAGGTGTGGTAAACAAGGCAGACTAGCAGAGAGCAAGTCCCATGAATGCCGGAGTGAGCACCGCACTCGGCTGGGAATCTGTTATTGTGTGTGTGGACAATCACACGTCGGGCCTCGAGCCTTACGCCGGGTGGAGCGCCTCACTCCACCCGCCACCACAAGACTCTTGAGGCAACAGAATAATTAGAAGAGTCTCTGCTGGCCCCTCACTTAACCTGGTAACGATCCACACGATGATTGACGCGCTGTTCATCAATAATTCTTTACTAAGATAATAATGACAGAGAAAACATTACCTCAACCAGCCAGTTACGTCCAGAGAACGGCTGCCAATATTACATACGTACACACAAACAAAGAGGAAAATTAATATACACATATGAAAAAGATCCGAGTCAGACCAATTACAATACGGACCGAACTTTCAAGTCCCTAGATTGTGTGTGGCTTCGGAGCATTCCAAATGACAGCTACAGGGATCACGGGGCACCTCAGCAGGCAGGTGGGTATGGCAGGGATCACGGGGCGCTACTATAGTATGCGGTCTACCACGGTATCAAACACTATAGCATACGGTCTACGTCATTTACTACCTAACCTAACCTAACCTAACCTAACCTAACCTAACCTAACCTAACCTAACCTAACCTAACTTAACCTAACCTAGGTTAGGTTAAGTTAGGTTAGGTAGTAAATGAGGTACACCGCATGCTATAGTGTTTGATACCGTGGTAGACCGTATACTATTGTAGCACCGATCACAGAGCACGTCATCAACCCACTGCAACCCCCTCTGGTTTACCTGATCTTGCAGATGGGGACAGTTAACTTGACTGGTTTACTTAATTTGGTTTATCTGAACCGGTGATTTTCTTCCTGGTGGTTTACTCGACCTGCTGCTTTCTCTGGCCGAACCAGCCATCCAAAGATTCTACCGGCGAGTGAGGGTTGGCACCTGGCGCACGTGAAGCGGCGGGACACAGCGCAAGGGACAACAGGGCACGGGAGGACGGGGTGTGGAGGGCGGCGGGGCAAAGGGCGCGGTGCGGTACGGGATGGCCAGCTGGCAACACGTCCCTCTCAGTAGCAGCTCCTCTCCTGTCCAGGTCTTCGCCAGACGAAAGCAATTCATCAGTCACGTCACAACTTACGTGCAGTGAGGTCTGGATAACCTCAAGTACTAACCACCCTAGAGAAAAACATCTATACTACTTCTACCACTATCACTACTACTACGACTACCACTACTACTACTACTATAATCATGAAGGGCATCTGTGGTCCAGTTCCCAGGCCAAAAGCTACAACAACTCGAAGTCAACGTCACACGAGGTAAGTACACGTCCTTATTAACCAGTTACCGCAGAAAGAATTTATATGATTTTCCAGCAACACGATCACACCTCACAACTGAGAACTCGGATGTTAACATGAAAGACATAAAGGTAAACAAGCCACAAAAATTAAAGCTCTCATAACTATGAAACTGTGTCGAAGAAGAAACTGACCGGAAAACTGCCAAACGAGGAGTTGTCTTTACGGCTGTCGGCGTCAGGTCAGTAGTTGAGCTTGTCTGAGAGAGGATTTTTGTCTTCTCTAGCCTGAGGCGTGGGGGCGTGGCACTCAGCTATGCTCTACCGGCAAACCCAAATCCTTGATACCACTGCAGGCCACAACAGGATGTACACCGTAGTTTATAATTATAACTTAGAGAATTGAATGAACGGAAAAAAAACGAGATGCAAATGAATAAAACTTAACATTCATATCAATTACCTGGAAACAGTATATAAGCGTCCCATTTTCTGTCAACCAATTTTTTATTATTGTTTCTCATTTCATAATGTTTCCGTAAACAGTACATTAAGTCTTATTGTATAATACTCTTCACCAGCTTCAGGATTTATCACATGCATAAGATATTGCCACCACAACAGTGGCAATACCCATAATGCACCGAAGTAAACGAGTGATGGTTATGCTTTCGGGTAGTGTTCGAGAGCTGACCCTGATGTCAGGTCCAACTCAAAGGAAGGCAAATTGCACGGCAAGTCAACTACAATTGAACTCAGACGACGACGTTAGGCAAACACGCTCCAACAGCTGATCTAACCCTCGTGTCAAGTCTTTGCACAAATTCTTCTCTAAAGTGTTTTGCAAATACGACATGATACCATGAGTTGGAGGATATGTGCAATGATCATGACGGATGATCATGAAGTATGCAGGAAGAGGCCAGCACCTGACAGCCCTCCACAGATTCCACAGGAATGTGATCAACTTTACCAATATTTGTTGGTCCTCATTATCAACACTGAATATGTTGGTAAGTCGAGATTCTCTCTCTCTCTCTCTCTCTCTGCAATTTACTAGCCAGTCTGGGTAATGCAGTAAACACGAAAAAATTCATTCACCACCGTCCCCACCCTCACCACCAGAACCATCAACATCCCTACCCCCATCACCACCACAACTCCACCAACGCAACCGTAATCGCCATACCTGTCACCATCATCATCGCCAGCATCCTCTACCACCACCATCCAACGTGTCACCATCACCATCGCTCGCACCCTCCAACACCACCACCACCAAGTCAGCGCCACCCATAAGTTTACTCTTCACCTCCTTCAGAACACCAGCGCGCCTTGCTGTAGAGTCTGTTGATTCTGTTAATTATTCCTTGGCCCGTCGCCCTCGGAAGATTATAATAAGCTAGTGTTTGGTCAACCCTTGAGGCCACCATCAAGGGCAAGTCTTGGCCAGCCCTTGAGGCCAGCACGAGGAAACAATTTATGCAAGCTCTTGAAGCCAGCACCAAGAAGCAGTGACAGCTACATGGCGTCAGGAACAAACGAACTATGGTTTCATTTTTAAACGTCTTGTCTCTAGTTGTCATTCATCACGTACAGATACCACAGCCCACCACCCAACACAGCCGAGTCTCATAGACACCACAGTCCATCATCCACAGCCAAGTCCCACAGTATACTCTATAATTTACCTTGACCGCTTAGGATGCCCAGGTTTAGCACATCAGTCCCCACCCCTTCCATCCAGTACACGCCTTCCATCCTCCTTAATGCTCAGGCCCCGATTCCCAAACCTTCTCTACTTCATCCTGACATGTCGGTCTTCCCTTCTCCCTTGTTCCCTTTACTTCTGACGTATAGATTCGCTTTGTCTCTCTCTTCACTCATCTTCTCCATATGTGAGAGCTGCTTCAGCATAATTGGTCTGCCCTTTAAATCAGACTGCTCTTACTATCTCTGACAGCATTATTTTTCAGGTGATGAACTCTCCTACCTCCACATACCGTCCTCAAGCATTTTACTTCCAGCACTAACACCCACTTCATTTCCTGTTTGTTTAACACCCACGACTCTCATCCATGCAACACTGTCGGGACTACTATGCCTACGAATATATTCATCTTTGTCTTGACAGACACACACCTCTCCTCTCACGCACCCCTCAATTCACTCGAGAGTTTTACATCCTCTTACACTCCACCACTAACATTAGCCTCCCGTGTTTCCATGTGCTGCTGTGTATACTCCAGGCACATAATACACTCCACTTCCTCCAGGTTCCCCTCACTTTAGCCCAAACCCTCCTGTCTCACCCCCTTCGTGCCTCACAAGCTTACATTTCTTCACATTAACATCACACTTACATCCACCACACACTCTCGTAGACTCTATCGTCAGCCTTCGGAGTCCGCCGCCAGCACAGTCTTTCGTACACAGGAGATGAATTACCAACGGTGTCCCTTAACCCCATCTGCAGCACAGCAGACTCGTTCTTAGTTCCAAAACCCTTAAATCTATCTCTCTCACCCATAAACAGATTAAACAGCCACGGTTTCGTCGTAACCTTATTATAGACCCACCTTCACCAGGATCCATTCACCCTACTCGCCCAAAAGCCTCACGTCTCTGGTAGCAGCTCCTCACTACATTTAGTACCTTTCCAAATACCCACCTTATCTGGATCTCCTTCCATACGGCATCTCTGTCCTCTCTCTTACTGTCACCCCAATCGTCCCGTTGTTATCTTCACAGTTTCATCTACATTTCTTATGCTCTGATATTCATCGATATTCTCTCTCCGAATTTCTCGTTTCCCTTCTTATTAGGTTCTTATACCTTTTTCGTCATTTCCTATGACTTTCTCCTGTACTCCTCCAAATTGCTTGCACTCCTTCACTGCAGATATTGACAGAGGCATATATATATATATATATATATATATATATATGATCATTTCCCGTGTTAGCGAGGCAGCGCCAGGAACAGACGAAGAAAGACTACATCCGCTCACATCCATTCCCTAGCTTTTATGTGTAAAGCATATCTATAAATTTTTTGATGTAACCGTGCACTGCAGTCCATGCAGTTGAGTCCAGAAGAGCGGCAGCGCAACACAAAACGTATAAATAAAGATAACTACATGAATGTTGCCTGTGAGCTACAGTGGGACATGGCAGTAAAACATGGCCCGCTCTGCGCCTCACTGATCGTCTATTTCCCTTTATAGATAAAGATTACGCTGATGCCACTCATCTCATTCATAGTATTTCTCCACAGCTCCAGCCACGTGGCTTCACTCTGTCATACAACATACTCTCTATGTAAATACTTAAAGGATGTATCGCACGATCCTCACCCTAGAAAAGCATTCATACAGAGGCCGGGGAGGAAGCGCGGGAAAAACGGAAATCATCGTACTGGGAACTCTGGTGTCGGCCTGACATCGGCTTATTTACAGATTTGTTGAGTCCATCATTCGCCACCGTTTCCCGTAGCATTTTCCCCCAGAGGATTGCAGATAAAAAGGCACAACAATTACCTCCCGTGCAGTAGTCACAGTTTCAGGCAGGAAGTAGCTAGTAATTAAGGAACAGTCATCATTATTTAGGGGTCAATACTGGTCGATGTATAAATAGTTATGTTCATCCCTGGAGGGCGGGTGGGGACGCTGAGGTGACCATAGCGGGAGGGGGGAGGGGGGTTCTCCTCGGGAAGGGGGGGGAGGAGGGCAGGGGTGGGAGGAAGAGGGGCTTAGCCGCCACAATCCCCGGGGAACAGCCTGTACACGGGATTACGTCATGTCTGATGATGTTTTTATTCACAGTAACCGCGCTGTCACACACATTTACCCCGCCTGTCCACTTCACCAGGGGGGAGGGGAGGGTTCAATCTAGATTAGGGGGTTCAAGGAGGAGGGGGCAGAGATTTACTGAGGGGGGGGGAATGATGGAGTGACCGTTGAGACAGAAACAACAGTTCAGGAAAATTTATGTCTTAAGTGTAGAGTGGATGTTGGTTAAGAGGAGTGAAGTGTCCAGCGTGACGAGGCTCTGACATGACATATGGCTGAAGAGAGAGAGAGAGAGAGAGAGAGAGAGAGAGAGAGAGAGAGAGAGAGAGAGAGAGAGAGAGAGAGATGTGAGTTTGAGGCTTCGATGATCAATTTGGAATTTCTGCATCGTCAAAAATCGGATTTCAGTTTGTCCTCGCGAGCCGGGTTCCGTGTTGCGTGTGTGTGTGTGTGTGTGTGTGTGTGTGGGAGTGAGAGACTAGGGATGGCGGTGTATGGGGCTGGCGGAGGTAGCTATACCAGTGTGTGGGAGGGAAGGCGGTCATGGTAAGGAAGCGGAGTGCTGGTGGAGATGGACCACAGACGCACGCTGGCTCAGGCACCCCACAGGCTCACTCTCCGGGGGGATCATATACAGCTTGGCCTCCAGGGAAACCTGGTTATATAAATCTTGACCTCCGCGGAGGTTATACACAACTCAGCCTACAAGGCAGGTGGTTCAAACAGCTTGACAAATTTGGTTAGGACAAAGAACAAGCGGTCTCGACTTGTCCTTCATGGCTTTAGTGGAATCTGAAATGGTTAAGATTTCCTATAATAATCAGTTGCTATAATTTCACTGCGTGACATCCGCCTCAGCTCAAACGTTTAAAAAAACCTAATGAGCCACACGTTTCTTTAAACGTCTGCATGTATGTTGGCCAAATTGACTGCTTCGTTAATCAGCTTTTTCCATTCATCCATTGCCTTAATACTATAAAAGAACGTCATCACAGCTTCTTTAAGAAGTTTCTCATTTAACCTAATGTTATGACCTCTGGTCACTCTACATTTAAATGTTTGGAGGAACTGTTCAAGGTTGAAATCATTAAACTAGCTTGGAATCTTTAAAATGTTTTAGTCACCCCTTACTCTTCTTTCTTCCATGGTGGACAAAGTTATGGCCTCCAACTTCTCACAGTAACTTAACTATTTTAACTATGCTACCACTATTGTTTCCCTACTCTGCATCTTCTTCTCCGTCAATCTTTCGGGTTTCTCTAACTGTGCCGACCAAACTTTAGAGGCACATTCTAGTTTCGGCCTTATACAGGATATGGACACTTTGTTGAATATTTTCTTATCAACAAACCAAAATGCAGATCTCACATACTACAGGAGACAATCGTGTGTTTTGCTGTTTTCCTACAGGCAGGGCCCTTGCGACGGGTGAAGGACAATGTCGTCACCGAAGTGCCTCTCGCACACAGATTCTGCAGTTTCTCTCACTGTGGCCCACACTCATCCCTTCCCATTTACTCAAGATGAATTTCGTAAAATCATGTGTCACATTAACGTTTGGAGTATTTCTTGGGTTCCCTTCCTACATGACTTTGGAATCCTTTACAATTATGTTCAGGCTGGACTTCGGTCCTTCTGATTCGTCATAATTGTGGGGGATCAAGAAGACCCAAGTGCTACCGACTTAGCAGCCACGCTCAGGACACAAGAGAGACGCACCAGCCAGGCGAACACAAGCTGAACAATTGCCATAAGAACCAAGACAAGAGACCTTACCTATAGGACACCACCTGCTTATTCCCAGTGGGAGGGACACCATTAAGTAGATGGTAATAAAGGGAGATCCTCCATTCTAACAGGTCGTTTCTTATACGTTTTTTTTTTTCTCTCTCTCTCAGCAGGTCCACGATAACGTCTGAGGACGATGCCGGCGCGTGTCGTGATATCTCCATCCGAGATAACCAGATATTGTCGAGCCAGAGTGGGCTGAGCGAGGGAGGAGCCGTGGCTTATCAGCACCATCACCACCACCGCCACCACCCCGTCATCATCATCATTTTACCATCATCCCATCAACAGTGCTTCCACGCCCTTGCCAACATCACCACCAGCCTGACAACCGCACCAGGTCATCACAAGCGGTAAAGCTTCACCATCCATAAGCTCATTATTGCAAACGTTGCGCCACTTATCACCATCATCTCACCATCCGTATCGGCCACCACAGTCACCTTCACTATCATTAATATTCCCTCTTCACTATCACCATAACGTCTTTCCTGGGGAGATTTTTCCTCTTTAGAGCGGCTGTCCGCAGCTGTAGCAGGAAACAATTCTTTCCCCTGTTCTGGATCAGCAAATGTGGACTTTATCTTTCTTGAACGTTGTTATAATTCCCGACTTTTTTCAAGGTCTGATTTGAAACAATGTCTTCCTTCTGTTCCTAAATTCTCAGACCATCCATCGGTCATCATCGATTTCATCACAAATTGTCTGATATCAGATGTTACTTCAGGTGTTTTCCTGAGAATGCCAAGTTCCTTACCAGTATGGTTATTGTTATCTATTTTTGCCTAAGCGACTTTTTGGGTTATTGATCATTACACTGTTGGTCCAGCCATTAGCGTGGTGGTAGGTTTGGATGGTGAAGCGTCGTCTGATTCGACAGTATCCCGGGGCCGGGAGCGGGTACGACAGCGCTATGAATCTGATGGAGGGGATGGCTGGCATGTGAGTGGTCTCCCTCTACCGTTGCAGACCACTTGTCTAATTATGCCTTATCTGTACCGTCGGTTCTCTTCCCCTCCAGGTCTGCGCTGGGGACCTCAAAAGTTTATGATCTCTCTGAAATGGTACCGGTTTACTGTGTGTTGACAGCGCTATGTCCCGAGGAGACAAGGACTGGTGTAGCTGATATTATGATTGCCGTGGGCATGACCGCCGCAGGTGGGGTGGGGTCACTCGGGGCTGCGCAGTTTCCGCGGATTACGACGAGGGTTCTGGGCTACGGATGACCGATCTGAGTAGGTGAAAGTTTTTCATACGCTGAACCATTCCGTTAACTTCATTAAATGTGTGACGGTAAAGTTTGTTGTCCAATGCCCATGATTTGCGTATCTGGCGAAAAAGTCTCCTACAATATAGGCTGCTTCGCGTACCATTAAAATCTCGTATTAATCTGTCATGACGCGTCTCCCCTGACCTGGTATTACGAGATCCCTGGTTTTCCTGAGAGTACGTGAAATACTGACAACCTTTAAATACCCAATGCTGTGGGCTCCTCCTGTAAACAGTCCGGCTTAACCCTTCAAAGGAGACGGCCGCCGAGACTTGAGGCAGATTATATAAATCGGACATTCTTCTGAATATGGTTTGGTAGAGCGTGGCTGTTGACGAGGAGGACATCCGGCTGCTGTGGCTGGCCGGGCAGTTAGCCCCTCAGGGTGAGGGGTGAGGGCCGCCAGCAGCAGGAACACGCCACACATTATCTCCTCCGTCAGCCACTCACGGCTCTCGTGTTGACACGCTACACCGTCACGAGAGACGACGCTGCTTCCGTCCCTGGGGCCCAAAGAGAGAGAGAGAGAGAGAGAGAGAGAGAGAGAGAGAGAGAGAGAGAGAGAGAGAGAGAGTGTGTTTTATAACCCTGCGACAAGGCAGATCTGTATCATCTTATCACTCCGCGATAAGGGAAAAGATAACGCAACCAGTCAGGCGGGCGCCTTGCGTAAGAAAAACACCGATAATGGATCCACGAAGCCTTCTGTGGAAACATCCAATCCATCCCTCAAGTCACCTCCCTCTTAAAGGCAAACGTGTTATTCTGAGTACGTGAACCTACTGACCAATCGACGTATGGCGAGGGATCACCTGGTTCAGAGGTCAGTGGTAGCAATTTCTGGGCGACGCAGAGAGAAAAAGGACAAACTAAATGCCAAAGACAACTAAGAAACAAAGAAAGAGAGACGTAAGTATTCCGACAAACCTTAAAACACAAACATCAAACGACCTGATCAAAACTTAAAACATGAAAATGAGCACGACGGGTACGACCCTTGAGTACGACGGGTACGACCCTTGAGTACGACGGGTACGACCCCTGACCTATTGTCAAGGGTCGTACCGATGTTCTCCGCGGTTCTACTGTCGTGCCTAAGGGGTTCAATGCAAGAGAAATAACAATAAAAATATCGAAATGAAATGAAATGAAGTTCGTTTCATGGGTGGTCGAGGTCAATGGGATATGATTGGCTGTGTCACCCAACCATCTGACAAGAGATCGTAATCAGGTGATAGCCAGGTGGTGAGGGGGGGAGGGAGTGTTGAGAAGAGGAGGAGGAGGAGGAGGAGGGTTACAGAGGGGGAGGGGGGTAGGAGGAGACTGAGGGCCTCACGTGGTCCCGGTCTGGCTACACTGCCAGGTGGGGTGAGGTGGGGAGGAGGAGGGGAGGAGAGGGATGGGGCGGGGTGAAGCAAGACTGTTAGCTCCCCTCCCGGTGGTCCTGTGGTCTGGTTACACTGCCGACCTGCTACAGGGGAATCATCATGCGATGAATTTTTTCTCTGCGTTCATAATAAGCGTTGGACACGCTACCAGGGATCTCCATGCCTCACTCAGTCCCATCCCCCAGCCTGTATGTCTATGTCTGCCCGTGCGTCTGTTTCTGAGGCCACGTCTAACAGTGTGTATAGCGGGGTGTTCGCCTCATCTCTGAATATGACATGACAGCTGATGACACCAGGAATACCATCACGTTTAATAATAATAATAATAATAATGATGATAATAATAATAATAATAATAATAATAACAATGATAACAGTAATGAAATATCCTTCGCAACTTTTACCACAAAGGAAAGTCTGGGTCTTATTTGCGGGTTGTGTTTTCGGGCGTAGCCTGGCAAACACTTACTGTTTACATCGTGCCAGATCTCACGGACCTGATTAAGCAGGTGGCCACCACAGCTATGGCTGATAAGGTCTCCCGGCTCGAGATGATGGGGGTAAACACGGTGGACCTGATCTGTGATGACACTGAGGGCTGAATCTGACCTGTGACGCAAGGACTAGACCTGATCTACGTGTGATCAAAGGTGTGGAGGTGATCAGAACAACAGCAGGTCTCCACCTCTTCTCGGATGCAATGGTTCGAGTCAAAATCTTACGACACGGGCGAGGGCGTTCTAAGACCTTATAGCAAAGCGCAGGAGTTCAATGATGATTCGAATCCTAGATAAACCCGCCCAGCTGGCCACCCAAAACCCCTGACAAACAGGGTCTTGCAGTATTAATATGTTTTCATCATTTCGACCAACACTAATCGAATTACAGATGTATCCCACTCAGCGGAATTCTACTCCCTCATTTCCCCGAAAAGCAGGATAACTACACACACACACACACACACGCACACACACACACACACACACACACAAAGACACACACACTACAACAATAAACAATTTCCCAATATAGCACTCCCAGAAAGTCTACATTACAAATTCAGAACACCAATACATATATGAAATAAAATCCTATCCATCACTTCAACTGCTGTACAGTATTGCTCGTTCGTTTTTATCAAATATTTATACGTGTATATAAATATTGATATGCCCCAGATAGGAAAAGGGAGGGAACGCTTCGCAGACTATGGCTAGGAGAGCTTTTCATGCAACGCACTTTGCGCCGCCTGCAGCGCAACACAGGTTTTCTGGCAGTGTAAAAAAGAGGGAGAGTGTTTGGGAAACAGTTCGTCTGGAATACGTCAGAACTATCTGCATTAAGTTCCTCGGGCAAAGGTGGAATTTTCTTGAAGTTAAACCTCTTTATTATATGGCTGGGGCAAAAACTTAAAATCTTTTTTTTCTTTTTTCGCCATTCAGTAACCTATATGCAATTAAAGAGATGTACAGAAACAACTGCATAAAATATAGAGTTTGATGCGATTGATCTAATCCTTACGTGTCTGTTTAGATCTCTCATGTCAAGAGTTTGGTCGAACTCCAGGCTAAATTTTTTGATAATAAAGGACAATACATAACTTGGGCAACATCCCAACTAGGGTTATGGATCTTATGGGTGGACTGTACACAGATATAGTCAGGTACGCCTGACTTGATTCTTGCGGGTTCAGGTCTACTCATATATCTTCATTAGGCAGTACGTGCAGACGGACGGACGACTGACGGACGACGGACGGATGATCATGACGGACAAAGCGATCCCTAAAAGTCCGCGACGGTACTCAGGACACACACACACACACACACACACAAACCCCTTCATGCCACATATGGCTGTGGATGATAACGTGCGGGTAGAGCCAACGGTAGGACACACGCACACCACCTGTTATGTTAGTGGGTCAATAACGTGGTGGCACAGCTTCCAAGGGGACTTGAAGGGTCACGGTCAGTGTACGTGGTGAGGGACACCGTCCGTGTGGTCAGCGTAGGTGGGAATGGACGTGGTCAGTGCGAGTGGGGCTTACCAACGCTTCCAAACCCATCTTTTATTTCATTAACTACAAACATAGCAGACTTCGGTGCAAGACACGACACAGGCATGTTGTTAAAAAACAATTAATTTTATTAATTCTTGTAATGATATGTTATCATATATAAATTAATTATGTTTCATTCTTAAAAGTCCGCAGGTACAAATTTGAATATTTTCGAGCTTGAAATTATTCTGGAGTGCGTCTTGTTACTCATTATACATTTATTCTCCCCTTCACGTGGGACATATGGCTAGACGTGAGCAGGGCGAGGTAGGGACCTTGCTTCGACGTGTCCTGCATAGAGGCGGGATAACTTTCAACACCCGCGCTGTACTTTCCCGGAACAGTCAGTCAGTGGGCCACTCACACCTACGGGAGGTTGAGCGAAGGTCGAATGGGCGTCGAGTGCCTCGTGAGGACAATGATGCATGAATGGGCGTCGAGTGCCTCGTGAGGACAATGATGCATCATGAGTACAATATGCCATGGGTCAATCTGGGGACGTCGGAGGTGAAGTCCAATGTTATAAAACACTTAGTCTGTCGAGGAAGACTTTGCGAGAGAAGCAATCATGCCATTACTTGTAAAATTAATTTATGACAACAACGAACAATTAAAATTCATTACCTCTCGTCACACACATATGAAACCCACGACATAAATCTATTGTGCAGCGCATTACGGTCATTACCAAGCTGCAAGAGAGAGTTTGACGTGTAACGTCCCGTACTGGTCTTTGCCTCACAGCATCGTGAGGAGCTGGGAAGTAGGGTCTCCAGCCGGGTGTAGGTCCCTGAGCCTGTTAAAGTAACACCAGATCGCTACCCTTATCTCTTGGTGTTGCCAGGCAGCACCAACCCTACCGGGACCTTGTGTAACTACCCATTTGTGCTGTACGAGGAGGAGGGAGTTCTACACTCGTGGGGGCCCCCATCTCTCGAACCTTTCCTATAACTTTATAAACTCTTATTTGTATTTTGCTAAGCCTCTGAAACGAACAGGAAGCATGTCTAGCTATGTCGATGCATCTAGGGTACTCGTGGAGAGAAGGCGAGAGAAGGGAACGATAATATGGTAACAGATTGTTTTTATCAAAGAGACCCACAAGCGCAAAGTAGGTGTACTTTGTTTTTAACTGTCATACTCTCTCTGCCTTCCGAGATTCTCCAATATCTTATGTATCGTTTTTACAATCACCGTTGGCTTCCACCCCATGTTCGCTATCCCATTCCCTCAGCTTCCTAAAGTTCCTGTTCCATCCATTTCGGGTAAACATAAGACATTCCTACACACGTCACTCGCTGCCCGTACCATGGCACAAGAACCCGTACTAAAGAGACTAGAAGGTTAAGAGAATTTCTTACGACATCCACAATGTTCCCCCAGGAAGTGTGACCCGAGAGAGGGTCCCCTGTTTCTGTTGCTGTTATCTCGAACGGTAACGGGACAGCCCAGCCCGACTCGATCCGACCCGACCCCTACTCGTGAACCCCGAGTCTCAGGTCCTCACCGAGTCTTCCAGTTTAACTAATCTTCTCGCCGTTTCCCCTCTACTCGTTACGAGTCGTGTCTGGCTGCTGTGTGTGTGTGTGTGTGTGTACAACCATGAGTAAACCTAAAAATAGCATTTCTTAAATGGGTAAGAAACAAAAAGAAAAGAGAGAGAGGCAAATTCACCATCATCCGCCCATGAAGCAGAACTAACTGGCAGGTTGTTGGGTCGTCATGCCCCTCCCAAACCTCCCTCTCCCCCCTCCCCCCCTTTGTTGTGGTTGGTTACCGTAGCGATACCGTCAATACGCTCGATCCTGTGGCTTACGTCTCTCTATCACCCCATTCACCAGTCAGCCACCACAAGAATCAAACCCTGGCACCCCACTGACCAGTCAGCAACCGCAACGTCGAACCTTGGTACCTCATTCACCAATTAGCCACCAGAGCCCTCGAAAGCCAAAGTGGATTCGTCGTTATAAAATGATGTGTTTACATAATACGCCAAAAGATGTTGGCAGGCAAAGATTTTGCCAAGGATATCAATCTGCTTTCTCATTACGGCTGAACGTTAAGCGTAAAAGCCGTCGAGAGAGAGGGCGCGAGACGAGGCTGACCTCGCCTTATCTCTACCCGAGACGTAGGACGGGAATAAGCGAGTCAGAATAATGTGTATTTTCACATAAAGGCGTAGGAGCTTGCGACTCCCTCCTGGACGGTGTGAAGTGTGGCGGGACACGCCAAGCCACCTTCCACACGCAACCGAACTTCGATACCTCCTCCTCCTCCCCCAGTGACGTCATGACTCCCCCCACTGCTGTTTCTAAGGTCCAACAACAAACGTTTAAGGGAGGTCATATATATTTCATCACCCCATTTGCGCCCAGGATTCTTATAATAATCCTCACAATCAATTACGTCCTAATTAACGTTTGTTTTCATATATAGTAATAACAATAGTAATAGTAATAATAACAATAATAATAACAACAATAATAATAATAATAATAATAATAATAATAATAATGATAATAAAAATGATAATAGTAATGATATTAATAATAATAATAATAATTTTACTGACTATGATGCAGCCACATACTACTCATAACAAAAATGAAAAACAACACACACAACTGATAGAGTGATTTTGAACAAGGCCTGGGGGTTCTGCCAGACAGACATCTTTACATAATCTAAGGTGTTCAAAAATGTTCACACGTAATGTATTCACACACAGAACAGTACACCCTCCTTGAACATATCTTTACATATATCAATAACCTACTATGTATGAAACTCTCCCAATTCCCTTGCTACAGTTGCCTTGGCCATCTCTCACCTGCAGTATATATACGGACAGACAATGTACCATATACCTTCTCTGGACTCGGTTCTTCTTCGACAGATAATGAAGGTCGTAAGGGCTTCTCCAGATCTGAGAAATGTGGACACAAGAGTGCATTCCAGAGGTAAAATAACTGGGTTACAACAAGAGCACTGCGCCACAGCACAGAGGGGGTGGCATAGCAAGAGAGGCACCATAACAGAAGGGGCAGCAGAGACACCACAGCAAGAGGGGCACCTGGTGCTGCGGAGGTGGTGTCTGTTATCATCTGTTGAGTTATGTCCTGACGCACGGACTCTGAGCTTTCCAGGAAACGATTCCAGCCAGGGTGTTGCCCCTGTGTTGACAGTGTCGCAACACTGATGATCAGCACCAGAGAGGATGTTGCCTGTACTCTGACAGTGTCGCAACACTGAAGATCTGCACAAGCCAGGGTGTTCCCTCAGCTTTGACACTGTCGCAAAACTAGTGACTGGAACCAGCAAAGGTGTTGCGTTGGCTCTGTCAACGATGCAACACTGATGACTGGTATCAGGGCAACATTCCTTGACAGACGCCCACAGAAGGAAAGTGTTCTTTGTAAAAGCACATTCAAACCTACACAAACTGTGATACACAACAGACACATATAAAGAGAAACACATAAATAGCAACATACTTAAACAGACGTACGTCTACACTCAAGCTGATCTAGTCACAGATAGCATAAATGAACGGAAAATATAAAACATATCATCGCACCTTTAAAACCATGGCGAATGTAAGCGACAGGAGAGCCTTCCTCAGCCAAAAGTATGAGCGTCTTTCGTCCTGCTCAAGAAAGGCAGAAGGAAGGTCAGGACAAGGACGGAGGTAATCGTCCGCTACAACGTAACTCTTGGGGAAGGTCGACGCCGACTCGGTCTCCGACGCCGACGCACGACGGAGAGCAAGAGAATTCAACGTCGCACGGCGCGACTGCTGCTCCTAGTGTAGGGTATATGGCGTGGGGCGACTTTACGGTGCGGCTCCTCCTTTACTGTGGGAGGAACGTGTCGAGGCTCAGCCCTTAGAGTGTGGGGTGAGGGAGGACTTAGGGTACGGCTCTCCCCCTGGTGGTAGCGTGTGTGGGAGGACATGCGGCGTTGCCCTCCCACCACTGTGGGCGGGGTGTCAGACGCTGGAAGAGAAGGATGCCAACGAGACGCGAGTGGTGGGAGAGGGGCGTCAGGGTAAACAAGAACCTACCCTGTGGGGGAAGAGGGACCTAGGACAAACACTCACCCAACCTACTCTAACCTAACCGTACCCGTATGGCGTGTTAGGGTAAAATTTGAACCTATCGCAATCTGCCCTCAGGGAAGGGGTTAGGTCCAAAACGGCCCTAACCTACGTTACGTACATCCAGGTTGGTGTGAGGGGAACAGAGGAACCTATCCTAGCCTACACCACCAGGTAGTCAGGGTAAATATCGGGTCGAACCAACCTGTCTTTTCCAGCCATATGTTACCGAGACCTGTAATTATGAAAACAATAAAAAAAAAAAAAAACGCCTTCCTAACGACCGGTATCAGGTGTCATCTACGCGCGGTTAATGAGCGGGAGGACCCCCTGCTGTGTCAAGGTGGCCGGGGGGGAGTGTTGGGTGTGGCTGGTATGGTGCATGGACCTGGTGTGTTGGGAGGGGAAGGGGGGGGGGCTACACAGCCTTCTCCAACGGTTTGTGTGTGTGTGTGTGTGTGTGTGTGTGTGTGTGTGTTACAGGACACTTACAAAGTAACGAACCAGACGGAAATACAGGTAAACAAACATGTCACCACCCACGTACCATCTAATGACTGATGGGGTCGGCAGATGATGCTGTGCCTTCCTACCCACAGCAGAGCTGCTCACTGCAAGGCACGCTCCCACAGCAGGAATGCAGAAGGTGGCAGATTAATAATAACTACATGGCAGCTGGAGACGTCAGCAGATATTGCTATAAAAGGGGAGACAAAGGAGGACAACTGCACCACAACAGCTGGAGGAGGAGAACGGGAAGAACAGGAGGAAAAGAACGGGAGAAACACGTAACAACTAACGAAAGAACAACGATGTGACAGAGAATGGCCACGTACGTTACGACACCTGGACAACAGACGGACAACAGAATAACAGGAGAACAGAAGGACAGGAAAGTGAGAGTAGAAAAGAAGAAAAGACACGGAAAAAGAAGAGCAAGAAGAAGTATCATAAAAAAAATGTGGACGAAAAGTAACCATGAGGATCAGGGAAGGATATGAAAAGGCGGAGCAGGAGGTCAACAGGCCTTCACCAGCAGGGATGGGAGGATATGAACGTAATATATTCAGAGAGTAAAAATCAGAGCCAAGGATTCATGAGGAGTACCCGCGGTGACTCGCAATTCACAAGGAAGTACTCACAGTTGAGGACCCACTCGTTGGAGGGGGCGTCGGAGAAGTGCCTCATGAACTTCTTGGTGCCCTTGGACACCCTGGGCGGACCCTCGCTGTCGCTGTGTCGCGGCGACGCCGACGGTGACATCGCCGGCGTACTGCGGCTTAGGTTCTTCAGGGCATGTCTAGCGGAGGGAGGGACAAGAGTAACGGGTGTTAGTGGCGATGGAAGGACAGAGTAGGGAGAATGTTTTCAAGAGACAGTGAGAGATAATGGTGGAAGTGTTCACTTGGAGGAGCGAGGACGGAATTATTCCACTGGCCAGGGACACAGCGTTGGTGGTGCTTGATGTTTTAGGAAAACTGGTGCCAACGAAGCCAGTGGAACATGGGGTGAGCAGTGGAGGAAAACTGCTTTTGTAGACTGAAGAAACAAAACGGTCACTTGACAGAGTTGGGCAATGTGAGAGAAAGTAATATATGTAGGTTGCTAACACTGACTGCGAAGAGAGGGTGTCAGTGAGGTGGATGATATAGGAAAATGCTGGAGACAATGGTCGAACAGTAAACACGATCACATAAAATACAGAATTTTCTCTCAAAGGAGAACATAGTTAATTTACGCTTCATATCAGAAAAGACTCTGGAAAATCACAGAATAGAAATCTAAAAAACTATAATCAACAATACCTTACCTGCTATACTGCAGAGTGACACAGATGGTTGACGGCGTATGAAGAGAGATACTCAGGGAATCAGTCGTTTACCTATAGTTATCAGATCGCAAATGTTGCCTTAGCTTGAGGGTGGGGGGATTAAACGAACAAGACTGAGCGATGAAGGGACGCCTCGCGTACCACACTTACCAGCGACTTAAGAGACAGCATAGGAACCTTTGACAAAGCTCACAACTGCTTACCTCATGTTACCTTATGTGGGAAGGTACCTCTATAAAGACGATGCCACCTGGATCAGCTTAATCATTTTATGGGGTGAGGGGTGTAGAAATACCACGATACTCATGACCTGACCTTGACCTCCTCTGATTTTCCTCAAGGTATATAACCTCCACAATACTCCTCGTCTTTCACTCCGCCTGGATGATACAAACACAGACACACACACACACACACCGTTAACACTTTCCATCATCGGGAAATGGTACATACAGATGGTGCCATTGTTACACGATCACAGGACAATGAAAACACTCCAGCGACTCGTCAGTAATCACACTCCAAGTCCACCAAGACCCTCGTGGATCGAGGTTTTCTTGCATTCCACGGCCTTACCTGCTACATGGAAACCTGCGTGAGCGAGAACAGAGATAAGTTCTCCAGCGTCACGGACAACATACCGTCAAATGCAGACCTTCAGGAAACTTTTTCCAGAGAATTTTGACAACTTCCAGCACTATATACACTCACAAGGCACTGGCAGACTTCTTGCGAAATCCTCGGGGATCGTCGTCCGAGCCGACGCTTATCTTGTAAGGTCTGGACAACGACATCATGGACTGAGTACTTGACAAGTTCGTCTCATTCACGAAGACTTCGCACCCGGAGGTCTCCTCCGCGCTCCCCCCGACGCCCGACGACGACGGAAAGGAGTGCGTGATGGGCGTGGAGGACGTCGAGCTACTGGATAGGCGGTGTGTAGAGGTCGTCAGGGTAGAAGCCTGAGCTGTAGCGACTTCTTCGCCCCCATGTATGCCGACGCCCTCGGCCCACTGAATGGCCGAGGTCCTCTTGGGACGCAGGGGCCTCTCCTCTACAGAGGTGCCGGGGAGGGAAACTGGGCGCACCCGAGGCTCGGGCGGGGCCTCAGAGAGGGTACGTAGTCGACTTAATTCTGAGGTAGGTCTCCGTCGAACTTTACTCCTGACGTCCCAGACTGAGGAAGCTTTATGGAGCGTGTCAGGTTGGTCCTCTGCACTGCGTCCACTCAAGTCCATCATGGACTTGCTGGCTGACGGGTGGTTCCTGGGCATGGTGGTGGTTGTGGTAGTGCTGGGAGCGATGGTGGTGGTGGTTACGGTGGTTGCGGCTGTTACGGTGGCTGTGGTTGTTACGGTGGTGGTGGTGGTGGTGGTGCAAAAGACTGTGGTTGCGGTGGAAGCGGTGCTGAAGAAGTGGTCGTGGTGGCCACCACGAGATAAAAGCAAAGACTTTAATTTTGCCTTGAGCCTCATTAACCGTCGCCACACACTCTCTGTCCTCGGGAAATAAGAACACAAACACGCGAGTGAGAAGTACGAGCAGTGACCAACGTCCTGGCGAACCCGGAAACCACAACACGTTGTACAAACTCAAGCTTTCTTTTCTTTTTTTTTTTTCTATTTCAGAGTCTCTTCCTAAACAGCATGAAATACAAGAACTCAAATGTTTCTTACGATGCAGTTTCAACCTTTATCAAACGAACGACACAGGAGGTTTACGTCAAATATATCACCCGGATGCCAGTTGTTTAAAAACCTCCAAACAAAAGTGTAAACAAACAAACACTTTTCCAGCGTCTGTGCAATTGCCAAATACCACAACAATGTCAATGTCCTGTCATGTATGTCTTTTGACCTTGACTTTCTTCTTCTTCGAAGCCACAAAAAACTGGGAACTACTTTTGGCACCGGAAGCTTCCATAAGGCACTGGAGTTGAACGCTGGTGTAGGCTTCTTCTTCCAGCCTTCAGGGACGAAGGCTGGCGAAGACCTCCTAGCTGTCCCTTCGGAGCAGGACTGACGTCACATAATGGGACGAGAGGCTGCTTAACAACGATGTCAATTCTACGCAACTATTCGCAAGTGTGATGTCACTCCTGCAGAACTAATGAAGTCACTTCTACGAAAAGTAGACTATGGAGCAGGACGGTTCTCTTCTGGTTTACATGACTGATCCAGGGGATTTTTGTCGACCATTAATAACAATTCTTTGCCGTCTTTTGCGGGCGTCCATGATCCAAATCAATTTTTGCACACGATCGTCATTAATAAAGTCACTTTAGCGACCTTTTCACGCTTTATTCCAACAGTGTCTTTTCTCTCTTTACTTTCTTGTGGTCCTGAGTTCAAAAAAATTCTTTTCTTCTTCCACTTTACGGAACTAAGACCTACTTAACTGTCAGTAAGATGAGAATTCCTGAAACACTGAAATGATATGTTAATGTAAGAGATCGTTTGAGGTACACTTGAACACCAGGTGAAAACAACGAGGGTCCAAGACTCGCCATGAAGGCCACCGGGTAAGGTGGTGCATTGGCGGGAGACTCGAGGTTGAAATGCAACGATAAGCGTCCGAGGGTCGCTGGGTGACGCGGGTTCAAACTCTAAAACAAAAAAACATTTCTCATCGTTATCACGACAGATGTGATGGGGGGGGGAGGGTCTCTCTCTCTCTCTCTACAGCACACCCGGGGTATATCAGGGTCACGGATGTGACTGTACAGCATACCTGAGGTATATCGAGGAAGGGAAGATGAATATAATCAATTGTATGTAACGACTGGCACCGTCTTATGCATGCGGAGAACAGGCACTCCACCGTAACCGAGATAATCTGCAGGAAATGTTATGTCGAAGTGTCTGCTTATCGCCAGGTTTCGGGGAAAGTGCTGCTTGTCTTAACCGGGCGGGCCACTTACTCGGTAAGACCCAGCCGGCGACGGCGGGGTTGCAACACCAGCGCACAACGGGGGTTCCACGACACGTCGATTCTATTTCAGCGGGAAGGAACTATTCCCACCTCCCCCCCTCCCGATGCCATATGGTGCCTCTGTCTCCTGAGGTAGCCTCTCCTGCAGGCGAGGGGACGGAAGAGGCTGCGGCCCGACGAAGGGAAGAGACACGCCAGTCAACGCATGTCCTCTTGTCACCCACCACCTCGAAACCTTCAGCGTGGCCCTGAGAACGTCCCTTCTCAGAGTTAGGACATCCCTCTCATGGTTAGGGCGTTCCTCTCATGGTCAGGGCGTCCCTCTCATGGTCAGGGCGTCCCTCTCATGGTTAGGACGTCCCTCTCATGGTCTGGGCGTCCCTCTCATGGTTAGGGCGTCCCTCTCATGGTCAGGGCGTCCCTCTCATGGTTAAGGCGTCCCTCTCATGGCCAAAGCGTCCCTTCCATGGCCAGGGCGTCCCTCTCATGGCTAAGGTGTCCACACTGTCAACACGCGCGTGCGCCTGTGGTGTGTGTGTGTGCTGGTGTCTTTATAGTCGAACTGACAATGTCTATTTCTGCGAGGTGTGTGTGTGTGTGTGAGTGTGTGTGTGTGTGTGTGTGTGGTCAGGGGCGACCTTGCAAACTGGGCCAACTGTGTAAGCGGGAGCGCTGACTGTCCAGGTGCGGAGCTTCCCCGTCAGCGTGACGTTCGTGGCGAGGGGCGTCGCGTCGTGCTGGCAGAGATGGGAGGGGACAAGTGGAAGAGGGAGGGAAGGGAAGGGGGGGGGGGAGGAATCGAGAGAGAGGTGTCAGCTGTGGCATTTCTACGAGCATTCCCATCCCCCACCCCCTCCCTCCCACACGACCTCCCCAACTGCAGTAAAACAAAAGAACTCTTATGCCTAATCTCCGTGTCTAATCTGATAGAGGAGTAACGCCAGCCATGCTAGAGGTCTCTCTCACTGCATGACCGCCAGGCTCAAGTTTCTCTCGTCGTCCAATGTGTGTGTGTGTGTGTGTGTGTGCTCTGGTGATCTCACGTGTGTCCTGACACAGAGAGACGGGCGTGATACACAGACACACGTGAGCTCTAATGCATACAAGCCCTTACGTCTGATAGAGAGAGCCCTTACGTCAGGACACAGCCACGTCCAGTTGGCTCTCTGTCTTCAGTACCAATGTTCGCCAGGTGGATCTCGGAATCAATCTCACGTCACTTCTCGAACTGAAGACAAGGCAAAAAGGCGTCGGGTCGTCGCTTTCTGTTAAGATAACAATGAAGGACCCCACAAGTCAAGAAGTAATCAAAACTCCGAGATGAAATAATAGAGAGAGAGAGAGAGAGAGAGAGAGAGAGAGAGAGAGCGTTGTCAGACGCGTGTCTACCTCCGTAATCATGAGAGAGAACCTCCGGGCTGCATACGGGGTGGTATCCACGCACCATCTGAGTGAGACACGGAGCGGACAACCACGTGTTCTGCTACGTTGTCACGACCTGGTGCTCCTTGAGACACGAGAGAGAGAGAGAGAGAGAGAGAGAGAGAGAGAGCATATGTTTAAGTCCGAAATGACATGCATATCTGATACAGGTGTCATCTCCCGCCAATAAGTTCATTTCACGTGTATGTCACCACACACACACACACACACACACACACACACATATATATTATATATACATATATATATATATATATATATATATATATATATATATATATATATATCCTAATGGTTTCCCGGAACAATGATATTTACGTCTGACCCTTTCTTTAACACTGGCCTCACTAACAAGCTAACCCTCAAGCAGCTAGCGGATAACAAGCTCTTAACCAGAAGCCACAAGCTAACAACCACTGAACTAACCACTTTCTCACGAACGAGCCCTTACTAACAAACAACCTTTCGTGGGACCAGCGTGACACAAGTTCATCGTCTCCATCCTTTATTACGACAAATTGATTTATCTACGTACACTCCTGACTCAACGGCATCAAAATATATTGAGTAATATCAATCTATATCTGTAAACAATTTACTTCACGGATTCATATCTAGCGCATGATGTACAAATCGTGTCTACCGTGTCTATATGCAATATCTATTGCACAAGGCGGCCCAGCGGGCAGGTCTTGGCACACAGACCCACTACAGCTCATCCAGTCATCAACACGTGTATGGCAACGATCCACCGGCCAGAAGAGCGTGCATGACAGTTACCTCTGCATGACTGTCACTCGCGAGTCAGACACGTATCGGCGATGTGATCAATATCGACTCGTTCGTGAAGCAATTAACAGTCATGCAAACTGTGCGAATGAGTCATTCAGTCGCCAGGGTAAGCAGTGAATGAGTCAGTCACTGGCTAAGTCGACTGTAAATGAATCGGTCAGTCGTCAAAACACCGAAACAGTCTTAACAGTTCACGGTCAACCAATGAACTTCAGACACTTTCATTTATCCTTCTATAAACGAGAGATGTGATCCACGGAACTGTATGCATCCGACTGTTGCATCCATCCGCCTTTGAAGTGGATCCGTCTATTCAATCCGGTGTCAGAATTCTTTTCATACGTAGGAACGATCGACTACAACTTCACTGTCAAAAGAAGTCAGCCAAAACTACGAGCGAATAATAATAATAATAATAATAATAATAATAATAATAATAATCATAAAGCAATGAACCCGGAATATCGTTCGTGTCCAGCACATGTTCAACGTCACAAGGCGCATGCTCGATAATGCACGGCTCACGTTCAACGAGAGAGAGAGAGAGAGGCGCCACGTTCAACGCAAACCACACACGTCACTGCTCAACGAGCCACGGAGCGCACGGTTCGCCGCCGTGCGTTAACGCTGGCGTTTGTTCTGTTGTGTGAGCGCGTGCATGTAGGAGCGACTCACCACCTGCCCCGGCCGCACATGGCCACCAACTACTGCCCGCTCACCTGGCCTTCCCTCACTCTCCCTCACTCACGGTGGGTCCCCAGTACTTCTGCGTGACTGGTCGCGGTGGTGGTGGTGGTAGGAGGCAGTGGTGGTGATGGCTCTCTGAGGCACCCGTGTGCTGTTGTGAACATGACTTGTGGCGGTGACAATGACGATGAAGCAACGCCACTTTCTGATGACGACGGTTCCGGACGAGACTAAAACAAACGAAAAATGTCAAAAATAATTGTTATTTCTCTATGGGAGGAAGCGAGACGACGTGCCAAAATACAGCTGTTGTGACAAGATGGACGGTATTATGATGTACTTCCAGTACCATTCACCCCTTCTCCCCACTCCAAGGTCACCTTTTCACCCTACTCCAAGGTCACCCCCTCTCTTCACACTCCCAGCTCCCCGCTCCATGACCCACCCGCGCTCCCCGCTCCAAAAGACACCATCCTCTCCCCAATCCCAAGGTCACGACCCCTCGCACCGAGGTCATCCTCTCCCCGCGCTGAAGTCATGACCCTCGCGCCACGATCGAGCTTCCCACGTCAAGGTCACCCCCACGCACCAAAGTCACCCCGTCCCTCCCTGGGGCCATGGTCAAACTACTATTATAACCCCTTCCCCAACTCGGCCACATGTTGCGCCCCGTGACGTAACACGTTCACAACACGACACGTACGAATCAGTGTATCATTTGGCGTGTTTCACCCTGTGACGTCCGACGGGCCACACCTCCCTAGAGTGAAAATCATTTTCATCTCAGCAGCGTACTGAATGAATCATGTAATCTCAGGTCTCCCTATACGGGGCTCCCGTAGCTTCAAGGCAGCAGCAGAGAACTTCTGGACTCCTGACGAGTGAAATGTTCTTCAGCGAGACTGCACTCCCTTTCGTTAGCAGATGATGATGAGAGAGCCTTCCAACGCGGTAAAATGAAAGCTCTCAAGGAAACTTACTGAAATGTCTTTTATTGTTCAAAGATTGTCCGTGGTCACTTGTAACACTGTTACAATCAGCAGATCCTTGTGACGGTAGGGAGAAAGGTTCCGTAACAACGGTACCGACTGGAGGTCTTTGTGACACACATGTGACGGGGATAGGGGACCTATACACCAGTGGGAGGGTGCTTGTGACGGCGGACCCCCCTTCCCCAACAGCGTTACCTGCTAGTGTATGCTATTGATCTAAGGCAGGAAGTGTGGCCACGGTAGGTAACACTGGAGGCGGTGAGGGTGGTGGTGGTGGTGGGTAGTGTGGTGGATTATGGTGTGGTAGAAGCGGTTAGTTTCATGGCGATGGTGGTAGTGTGGAGGCAGTTACGTGGTGAAGGATATAGTGTGGTGGTAGTTAAATGGTGATTGTGGTCGTTGTGGTGGTACTTAAATGGTGATTATGGTCAAGTGGTGTGGTGGTAGTCAAACGGTGATTATGGTCAAGTGGTGCTAGTTATGGGGTGATGGTGGTAGTAAACGTGGTAAACACAAAGTGGTGGT
The DNA here is from genome assembly GCA_038088735.1 of Panulirus argus. Lineage (NCBI taxonomy): Eukaryota > Metazoa > Arthropoda > Malacostraca > Decapoda > Palinuridae > Panulirus > Panulirus argus. The sequence continues at coordinate 321,381 of JAYMFT010000004.1, read as the reverse complement.
GGTGGCGGAGTCAGGACGGATCGTGTTAACTGTTCGTGGATGCTTTACCCATCGTGAGAGGCATTGACGTCAGCCACGGCCCTGGGGAGCTAAAAGCCCCCAGTCGCTCCCACCAATCTCCCACAATACGATTGGCCTTGATACTTACAAGGATAAGAGATTTTCTTTCGCGAGATATTTCCAATCCCGTCAAAGCCTGGTGCAGTTTTCTTCGACAGGGTACACGCCCAAAATCGATTCCTTACTAATACGGTCTTCAATCATCAATTTCAATCTTATTTTGAACTAATTTTTGACTAATGTGTATAATCAGCGTCCTGGAGATGTGGCATAATCCTTCAGTTCAACCAGTAATGATCACCTGGCAACTGCCAGCTTATAATCAAGAGTAAACAATGGACTTTTACCCTATAATCAGCGAAGCTAAAATTATACAAGTTTTTTCCCGGTCCGTGTTCCACGTATACGACCCAGCCTCGCCACGTGAATTAATTACGAGCAATTATGACGACGTAATAAAGTGTTCATATAGTCTACATATGAAACAATGAGGCTTTTGGACCACGCTAGGTACACCTTTTTTTTTTTTTTTTTTTTAAGGTAACATAACTATGTGCTTCACCAAACACATCTACGCTTGCTATAGGTGTGGGAGGTATCATGCTCGACTTGCTATTCAATAATGTGTATTTTCACGGAGTCCGCGGCGTACCTCACACACAGTAACACTGAGAGCAAGGGCGGGCTAGCTGACCCCTACGCAGCCTCACTTGCCCAGGCAGCTCCGTCAGCCGTCGGGAGGAGGAGGAGGAGGAGGAGGAGGAGTACTTAAATTCTAATCTATTTTTCCAACGGAGCCTCTGTAAGGTAATCCAGGGGAAGACTTACATCCACCGCCGCTTAACACAGGGGAAGGGGGAAGTGGAAATAAGGTGCTTCATCACAGGACGATGGGCTATATTAGGGGGAAATATTTAAGCCTCTCTCATGAAGGAATTCCTCAGATGTTAGTCACAGCTCACGGGTAGGGCGCTTGTACAGGGCGGATGCCTCCTGACTCAGACACTGTTCTTCTGATATATGACGGCACTGGCTTATGAAGGTTCTGGCTCAGGGGTCCCCTTAGAGAGAGGAGGTCCCAACTCACGGGAAAACCCTTAGAGACAAGACATCCCCCCGGCTTCGGAGGTTCCCTTGCAGACCGGTCCTGGCTTTATGGTTCCCTTGCAGACAGGAAGGATCCTGGCTGCCTAAGGGTTCCCTTGCAAGCAGGAAGGCCCTAGCTTTAATCTAAAGGAACCCCAAACTCACTGGGTGTCTGGGTCAGGACCCTCCTGGTCTGTGAAGATCCTGGCTTACGGGCGAGGTCCGGACACAGAGGTCCCTCTACTGGGCGAACGACATGAATTCCTAACGACCCAAGTACCGTCCTCCGTCACGCCACCGCCTCCTGCCTCCCGAAACGCTGCGTCGCCTCCAGCATGATAACATCTCCCGCTGTTTTCCTTCACCGTCTGGTCTAAACCGTCCATCGCGCCCCTGGACCAGCACCCGTACCTCCCAGAGTCCCTCGTCGCAATACAGCACATGTCATCACTTCTCGCCCCACTACGACGTATTCACTGTGCCCACACGACGAACCTAAGGCACTATCCGACGTACTAGATGGACTGAGGGGAGCGAGCCCATGTGCGCCACCAAACACACCGAGCTATACTAACAGGAAACACCAACGTGTAGCAAAGATATAGAGGCATTATTCCTCTCCCCCCCCCCTCCCTCACCCTCCTCGCCCCCCAAACACACCACTTCCCCTGGCCAGAGATACACTACTCACCCCCCCTCTCCTCCCCGATAATGATAAGATAAGGGTTACGGTTAAGGTGTGAGTGGCAAGAGACAGCTTATCTGCACGTACGTTCGATCTTCCTTTTACATCCGCGTCCCATCGGGGGTCTTATGGCTCCGCTGGCCATTTGCGAACGTGCGTTTGACCATGTCATGGCTGGATGCATGATTACTGACTCTAGTGACCGCGGGTGGGTCGCCCGGTGGCAAGAACTGGCTATCATAAGAACGCCGGGCCTTGAGGCTCTCCGGCACGTGAACGAAAGCGCTTAGCGAAGGTATAACGAAAGAATACCGAACGCAATACAACAACCGAGGAATTCTGCGTATGATACAACAAAATGCAACTGCTACACCCCCAAACATTAGAAAAGCAACTTCAGAGCGACTGTATTTATATTCTATAAGCTTCGCTTGGTGCCGCTGACATGCACGCGACCCGAGGTGGAGAGACGAGTACGTGTGAATGCCACGAGGGGTTCCTCCGGCATGTGAATCATCTCACGCTAGCATCACTTCTTCTTGGACGATGGATCACCAGCGACGCTGGCCCGTGGGTCTGGTCAAGGGGCGTTCGTCCCCATCCCACACAATAACAGGACAGAAGTATACATGAAGCAATCTTCGGAGGGTCTCCTGCCCCCCACCTCTCCTGTCCCTCCCCTTCCCATCACCAGCGCGCTGCTGGCAGTGGTGGCTGGCGGCTGCAGAGGGCCAGCTGGAGCACACTGACCAAGGTCGCTGGAAGAGGAAATGCCGCGTTGAGTAGCAAGAGATGGCAAGCCTTATCACCTGCAGGCCGCCGCATGACACTGAGCGATTCTCTTCTCAGAGGGGGGATCCCAGAGTATGCGCCCCCATTTCGAGTGGTATCTCTGGGGAATTCCCATTCGCTCTAGCTCTAGTAGCCTAGCCAGGGACGTAAACCCCGGCCCAAAGAACCAGCAAAACTAGTTACGGCAACTTTCTTAGCTTGGTTGCGTGTGATGCTAGAAGCAACGAGACTTGCACTGGTCACTAGCCATCAGCAAGATGAGTTTCAAATGCAAGCCTCAGCCTCGAAATATGTTTCAGTGCCGCTAGTTTCAGCACAATTGTTTCAGATTCTGCATGACGTACGCCGCACTAGTTTCAGCGAGATGGCGACAAAGTGCTATTCCAATAAAGGCTCATATGCCGTAAAGTTCAGCAGAAGGGCTTCAAAAACTTCGAGAAAATGTCTTGGCACTAGTCTCAGCATAGGCTGCAAAAAGTGACTGGGCTTCGTGACAGCATCAAACGTCGCTAGTACAGCACGAAGGTGTGGAATCTCAACAGCAGCAGATCCCAGCACCAGCTGTGAGACTTCAGGCGTCTTCCGGCCCCAAGCAACTTCATCGAACTATGTCGCTGAGGAGCATCCTGCGGGAAACACCCACCCATCTGATCAGACAATCTTTCCCGGCAAATCTCGGGAGTTTGATCAAGATCCCTCGGACACATCGCCGCCAGGATCTGTAACTTCATGGCCTACCGAGCAGTACATACGTACCTCCAACCCACCATGAACACCGTCCAACAATTAACAACAATTACTATAAATCATAATCAATTTATTCATAATTAACCCAGGATCAATTTCTTGAAGTAGTCCTGGCGTTACCCGGGACCTTTCTCAAGGCTCCTTTTCGGCCCAAGGTTGCGCTACTTCCAGCTGCAGGGAAATTAGGACTCCTTTTGGAGTGTGAGCAGGAGGAGGCCGGTAACACCAGTAATATAACTCGACTCCCGAAAATATAAGCATCAAAATGTTAGCCAGACTCACCAAGACAAAGAATACACTCATAAACCTCCTCAGATACCCTCATAACCCTCCACACATACGCTCAAACCCTCCACACTTTTACACTCAAAACCATCCACACATACACTCAAACCCTCCACATGCACAGTCGACCTCCCATACACCCCCAGAAAAGCATCATTAAAACCTGACACGTAATTAATCAAAGTTAATTCGTCCGGAAAAAGGCCTGACTGTTTAATTAATTAATGCGAGGCCATTATCTCTGATGGCAGAGGTGGCTGGCTCACAGCAGCCTCACCAGAGTAACTACTGCCTCTCATACTTTACTCTCTGTCCCTCATACTTACGGTGAATTCTCGTCATACTTACAGTGTCTGTTTGTCACATGCAGTTTGTGCTCGTTAAACTAACTTACTTATAAATTCCAGTGTCTGTCTGTCTTACTTCTAAAGCGTCTGTCGGTTTATACACTAAGTATGCCCGCCGTCATGCTTACCGTTTATCCGACATACAAAAAATACATTTTCATACTTTAGCGTATCCTTCATAACTACAGCGTCTGCCCGTCATGCCCACGGCGTCTATCCTACATACTTAAGTGCAAGCGTATCAAACATTCCTTCGCTAATGGAACTTTCATTATGTTGCTGCAGACACAAGAACGTACCAGAGCTCGGGGGGCCTTCCTCCCGGGGCGGTGCTCTCTCTCTCTCTCTCTCTCTCTCTCTCTCTCTCTCTCTCTCTCTCTCTCTCTCGCGCGCGCGCGCGCTTGTGTATGTGTGTGTGTTAAAAGATCGATAAGGTGTGTGTGTGTGTGTGTGTGTGTGTGAAAGAGAGAGAGAGAGAGAGAGAGAGAGAGAGAGACGAGCTGGGTCGATCATACATACATTAGCACAGACAAACATACATACACGCACACACACACACACACACACACACACTACCCACCGACATATACGCAAACCCATTCCGGCCGCTGTGTATACCAACTGCCATCTCTGTGTATGAAGACTGTTCAGTACTCCACTTTCTATCACATCGCCTCTGTACTGTCCCTTGTATATTCCATCCATATCTGTTTTCATTCTTCGACCGCTGTTCATTCCAGCAACCGTTAAGTGCCAAGGATTTCGTCTGCAAATTTGTGGAGCGCTAAAGCCTGATGGTTGATTATTTAGCGGTTTTTACCAGGAAAATTATAATCTAAAAACCTAAAACACGTTCACGCAGAATTACGTACTTTAAATGACTTTCAAAGTTAACTAAAACGTTAATAATTATTATCATTACAACTGTTATCATTATCATAAACATTATTATTATTATCAAAATTATTATCATTATTACACACATAAACATATGCATACATAATACACTTAACTTTTCCATCCTACGTCTCGATTAAATAAACTCTGTATAACCAGCAGTGTAAAAGAAAGAAAAATGTACTTTGAAGTTTTACTTTAAAGTAGATGAGAGCAGATACATGGCGCCCGCTGCCTAGAGCCAGGAGCTGGAGCCGATGTTTAGGGTGGAATTCCCTGCGCTTCACAGGACGTGATGTGACGTGAGAGCTCCGGCATAGCTCTGTCCTGCCCCAGCTGTATGAAAACTTCGTCAGTTTTAGATTCGTATTTGTCTTAGCGTCTCTCACCACACCTCTGTATTTCACAAACCCTCAATGTCTTGATCTCATATTGTCTCTTTTACCATCTCCCGCTTTGAATGTGTTCTACTTTATTTCAGTCTCGCGTATCGTCCGTAAAGTCCTATACCATCTCTCCTATCCACTATCTCTCTTTAAACTTTACAAGCTTCGCACACTCTCTCAGCTATCTCTAACAAGCTTCGTACACTTCTCTCCTCTAGGTCTCTAACTTGACAAATTTCGCACACTCACTAGGAGGGCATATTTCACACACTCTTTATTAAGACTGTTTCAGGCCTCGTGGTCATATCCTAGACAAGTCTCTTTCAGAAGGGGCAAATCCATATAGACTATGAATAACGTCATGTTCTATACAAGTATACTTTTAGAGCGACGGGGGCAACTTAATAAGGCAAGTAAGTTATTCTTTAGAACTAAGCCTCGTACGGAAAGTGACGAAGTTAAGATTAATCTATATATTAGTTTTCCTTTAGGCCCTAGAGGGTCAAAATTCAGACCAAATACCAGTCATATGGACATTAACTCAAACATTTCAGGCCCGAACTTTTTATTGTGCACAAACAATACTTATCAAAAGTTTTGTAGACTTTTATGAACCTTGTCTGTAACATCTACCGACCGTAAATCATACACAATCTTTCTCTCTCTCTCTCACCGGGTCGTTAAACCTTCACGTACTCCTTGCTTACTGCCACCCTGCCACGGCAGTACGGCGGGTCCAGAGATAAGAGATAAGGCAGCGTTATCACCGCCAACTCTACACCGGTGACGGGGCCTCAGTCATAAAACTCAATAATGATCCTTTTGTGAGGGCGTGTGTGTGTGTGTGTGTGTATGTGTGTGTGTGACCCCCCTCTTCCACGTCAAGAGGAAGGGGAACGAGAGAAGGGCAGGAGGAGTACACAAACGGCGGAAAGAAAAGGGAAAGCTGAAGAGGAACTAGTGTCGAGGGAAGGACGGGACAGCGTGTGATCATGACACCTTCTACACACACACACACACAACACATGAACAAGGACACACAGCAAGAGAGACTGACACACAGTTTTTTTTTTTTTCTTCTTCTTTCGATCCACTCGAGCGAGCGATTCATGAAGAGGCGGTGCGAGTCGACGCGTCCGAGTCACAAACTTCTGTCCCAGCTTGACGCTCGTCCGCCGCGATGCCTCTGCAAATATTCGTCAATAATCGACGCCCACCCGCCAGCCCCGCCCCGTCCCAGAGTGCTCCACTTGTACCCCAGTGTTTCTAGTCTCGTCCGAGTGTACTACTCCCTCCCGGATATTCTAGTTCCTCCCTAGTCTTCCAACTCCCCTTCCTAAGTGTTTCAGCTCCCTAGTGCTTCAGCCCCTCCTAAGTGCTTTAGTTCCTTGTATTCCAAGTCCCTCCTGTAGTGCCTCAGTCTTTGCCAAGTGCTCCAGCTTCCCCCACTAGCGCTCCAAACTCCCTCCTTGTGCTTCAGTTCCTCCCTGCTACTCAACCCCTCTCCTGAGTTCTTCAGCCCCTTCCGAGTGCACTAACTTCACCCAGGTGCTCCATCCACACACACCCCTCCCCCCATTCCTAAGTGCTTTAACTTCGTCCAGTGACTGCTATTCGTGTGACGGGAGGCAAGATTTTTACACTCGTGTGGCCATGTCTCTTAACCTTTTATGCCTGTAACATGTCTTTACTCCTATGCTTATATACGGACAGCCCAGCCTAAGCCGGGCACCTGTTTTTCGACCAGTCCCGAGGGTGAGGACGAACATCTGGGACGGTTATGGGCCAACTGTTCCATCTCTTGAACTTACAATACTATCACAAAGCTTTTTAAACTTCTGTTTGACGCCCGGATTCACAATGTTATCACAGTTTATTGCAATCATCCATTATTCATTAAAGTAAAAAAGTACTTCTTTTTCATCTTTTCTAACAAGTTTCTTTGCTTAATTTCATGCTACGTCCTATGATTGTTCTATCTTTGCTTCTCTTAAAGAGGGACGGACATGTGCGTGGGAGGCTCAGGATGATCAATTATTTACGAATGACGTCACAGGGAGCACCTAGGGCACAGCAGTGGCAGAAAAGGCCTCAATAATCTGTTATCATTCACATCACAGCAGCGAGGCCGGTACTGAAGCTGGAGAGGGTTCTGCATCGCCGATATGCTGTACTGGAGAGGCGTGTTGGCGAGGTAAACCGGTGGTAGAGTGTTGCGTTGGCGAGGTGGTGTGCTGGTGGAATGTTGCGCTAGCATGGTGTTGTGTTGGTGATGGCAGCGACTATGAGCAAGATCGCTCGTCTTGACCGGGTAGCGGAGGCCACGGGAGTACGAACAACTTACCAACAATCTACGTTCCTGACATTAATATTCAACCATATTACCGTAAAAATCCAAGCTCTACTTAATGTTAATAGTACATCTTGCGTGCCCTGGGATCGTCCACTAAAGGCACACATCACAGACACTATGTTTACCCATTACCTTCTCGATTTGGCCTCAAAGAGATTTCGTGATGGTGCCAGCTTACATATGTTTCCTTATTTCATGCAGCCAACAGTCAGCAGCGGTGAGTTACTAACCTTACCATAAAGCAATATTTACCAGTGAGAATATCCCGAAGGCGATTTTTTTTTTCACAGAACATTAACTGAACATTATTGATAAACTTTGCGCCGAGCGGAATTGTTAATGATCCCACCAATGGTGCGCGTTACTGGGAGAAAAATATGCTGCCGGCATGATAACAACCTTCACTTTCTAGGCAGAACTAATATATTACCGTAATACTGTGGGCATAATCTACCAAATAAATGGATTACAAACAGCGCTGAAGTGAAATGTTTGCAAGCACATATTATCTAGTTGTGAACGCAATTCTTTCCTCAGAAACTTTAAAGGCATATTGAGAACCGGCAAGACAAAGCGGGTAATATAAGAATATATTGCCGTTATTCTGTCCGTTTTCTATAATGCTCGTTTTCTCAAGCCTGAAATTCAAATATGGTCCTACGTCATCTTCACTTTCCCTTTAATTCACCTTCGTGATTAACTGTATTTATTCTCCAATTCGACACCGCTGTCATGAATTAATATTTTCACTGCACTCTGTAATAATAATAATAATAATAATAATAATAATAATAATAATAATAATAATAATATCATTATCATTATTACGTAGGTTAAATGTAAGAGCTGAGGTACCGCACCACGGTCCTGAGTTTTGCTCGTCCAGTGGAGGAAGACTAATTAAAACTACAGACGAAGCTATACAAAAACAATTGCTGAGTTTTGATGACAAGTAACTGTAAAATTCTATTCAACACTCTTGGATTTGGGTCTGATAATAGCAGACCCGCTGGAGGTGTCTGCTCAGCGCCAGCCAGGGGTCGCCTTGGTGTTTCCGTAAGGTCAGAGGTCAAATGTAGGCCGGAATGGTGCAGGAGCCATCGCCTGGCTTCACACATTCCTCCGTTCTCATCCATAATTGGGTCTTGTGTAATAAGTTATTCTCTGCGTTTCCGAGGAATATTAGAATCACGTTCGTTCCCTTTCCACACCTCAAAGAGAGCTGTCAAGGGCTGGAAAAACAACAAAAGGGAAACCTGAAGTGTGATTTTAAAGGTTTTTGAATTTAAAATGAACTCTGCTTAAGGTTAATACTATTGTCGCTGACATTAAATCATCATCACGTGTCTCAAAGGATAAAAAAAGTAACATGTTAAATTTGAAAATGATATCTAACATCATATGCTTTAATCAAACCTGATAAATCCGATTTTCGCTAACAACTTCAGCTATACAATTGCTGTATGTATGTGAAATAACGCATTTCTTACTGTAGTAATAAGGAAAACAATGTATTGGCAGTTGTGATGCTGTTGTGGCGGTGTGTGGAAGTTATGGTAAATAATGTGGCACTGTGCTGGTAGCTGTGGTAGCTTAAAAGTAACGGTGGTGACACTTGTGATTCACTGGTCACACGTATCAATACCAGAGAGGGCGTGTAAGGTTAGGAAGACGCTATGGAGGAAGGACAATATCGCTAACGGACACCTCTTGATAAGGCTATCGTGGTGTGCAACACTGACGTCACGCGTTCGTGCCCGTATGCTTGGATCTAATGCTATCGTTCGTGATGTATAGTGTCATGGTTCGCAGACAGTATCTTTCTTTCTTTTTTCTCCCTTCCATCAAACCCCAAATCGTCGTAAATATTCTTCAGCCCTCAGTGTAAGCGGAACATTTGATTTCCCGTTACTCTTCACTCATTATGTGGTCTGTGAACGGCTTCCGTCCATACCGACCGGGTGTGCATAATCCACCGCGCCCGTCTGGTGTTCTGCCATCGCAAACCGTCCTGTGGAGGCCTGGAACCGGTGACGTCACCTGGGGAGTATCTCTGATGCCAGCTGAGGAACCCAGCTGTCCTTCAACCACACCCATACCTTTATCTACAACGATGATGAAGCTGTTCCTGTCCTCGATAGGCTACAGATGAACCGTTGTACCTCATGTATTCTACGGTGACGACACGCATACCTACAGATACTCCTGGGGAACCAAAATATCTTATGTAATCTTCAATGCATCTTCATGGAAGCTACTGTTGTACAGGAGCTTGAAGCACCACGCAGGACAGAACCTAAGACACCCAATACATTTTCCTCACTTGAAGTTGGTAACCTAAGTCTTTACGTAGACCTTAAACAAGTCGCAATTCACATTCCCTCTTTTAGGCTGTTCCAGCGATAAACCAGAATCCTCCTCCCCTTCCAGAAATCACCTTAGGCTGTTTCAGCGATAAATCAGACTTCTGTTCCTCCAGGAATTACCTTAGGCTGTATAAGGACTTGGAAAAGAATTACCTCAAGCTGCTCCTACAAGAGGAGTCACATCAAAGAACCAATACTAGGAAAGCACGGATGAGTCGCTTATCAAGAGGTTCCGAAATACAGGCAAAATTATAATTCGCAAATTCTGGAGTGCAACAAATTAGGTCAGATACCATCAAACTAAATTATAACTTGATATGTCTAATGACTTGATGATCATGTAGGTTAGACGAGCAAAGCGTGGGCTGACCCCTTTAATACTAATTGATCATAATTTGATAAACATGTATTCCCACACCGTAAACAAAGCTCAGGCCATGTGCGTCTGTCCTTTGAGAGCATTTAAAAGTCACGGTAATCGGTATTTTGCTTCGGTTATCGACCACCGAGGCTCTAGAAGCAGAGGGAGGGGAATTTAATGCCTTACCCTGCCTGCGGCATGATCAATGGCCAACACCTGAGAATATTTTCAGACTCACAGACAACAGTCGACAGGTCTTGCTAAACATGTTTTGACGCGTCTCGACCTGTTATTGTACTGGATGACGTCATTAAGGCCCGTTTGAACCTCCTGGGCACGACTGCCTGACTTGCAACCTGACCCTTTTCAAGGTCAGGTCAGTGACCAAGCCATCGTACCTACTAGGATCGTTCCGTCGTGCTTAAGGGTCGTTCCGCCGTGCTTAAAAGGGTCATACCCTCTTGCTCAGGAGGTTCAACGACCTTCACAGTGGCCGCAGCTTATACAGTATTAGGTTTAGTTAACTATTTCGAAAGTGTCATCAGAAAAGAGCATGACGGAAGGGAGGAGGTCTGCCTTGATATGTATCTTGAAACAGACTCCCCTAAAACTAGTACTTGAGCTGAGCGGGGTGAACCCATGGCAAGTTTTGATGCTCAGATGGCGGTATATTCTACTGTGTTGTTACCTCACACGAGCCTTTGGCGTGTCAAAATATCACACCAAACTTTAAACATGACATCAAGTTGCTGTGTCTTAACTCACACGAACAGTCATTTGAGCCGAAGGTTTACATCAAACTATGTTACAGATTCAATAGCTTCTACTGTAGTCAGTTCACACCAAATGTCGCGTTGTCGTCAAAACATGACAAATTCTACTGTAAATAAAACTTCAAGTAAATATAGAGGGAATATTTCTGGCCGGACAAGCGCCTCCAAAGCCTCCCCGACCCATAATGACTTCATTAGTCACTCTTGGAGCCCCGGCCTTCAAAGCTTCGATCCCGAGGAAACCGAGGCGTCTACACCCGATCAAGGTATGCTCTCACGCGTCGCGAGTTTTACAATGTTCGGAAAACAAGTAAACAAACAAATACAGAGGCGTAAGTTAAACTTGACTAATGAAACAAATACACTAGTTCATGTCTTTCAGCGTACTGGCCCTAATCATCGTAGTAGTCTGTAACCCCTGACCCTAACCACAGAAAGATGCCCTGACTCATGGACCTTGCCAAAGCAAGACTCCCTGACCCTTAGCCACAACCACAGCAATACTTCCTGACCCCCGGCCCTAACTAGAGCAAGACTCCCTGATCCCTGACCCTAACAAGAGCCAGGCTTCCTACCTCCAAGCCCTAAACAAAGCAAGAACCCCTGACTCCCGACCCTGCTATAGCACGATCAATAAAACTCCCAAATTCCCGCCTGACTCTCCGATCAACTTTACTCGGTTTCCTCCGAGAACTTAAAATTCCATGTAAAATAGTGTCCAATTAACGGGTGTTTTTGGAGTGCAAGTGGCGCCCTGGAAATCCCCGGCTTCCTTAGATTAACTCAATCTTTTCTGACACCAGAAATTGCTTCGACATTCGTCCGGCAATTTCCTGCGCATTAACCAGAGTCTGTGTCGCTAGCTAACAATGAATGAAGTTTGTGTGATCTCGCGTTATGGGTTGCTTCCCTGTCTGGCTAGGCCATTCCGATGTATTTATTTAATCCCCTAACCTCGGTATTGGACCTGTGTGTCCCGCAAGGCAATTATATTTACCTGTTCTGTCCACAAGTTTTGTCTGTACCGGGAGCAGACGTGTGAGTCCGCATGTATTATTACATTACCTTACCTAAAGTTACTATACATAATCTCTCTTTGCCAACCGCAACTTAACCTAACCTAACCTTACCAAGCTTGAACCAACCTTACCTAACCTTAACTAACCTAACAGCGTAATCCTTCAAATCACATCCAGTTAATGCCCCGAGACCTGAGAGAGGGCAAGTCTTCAGGTCCCTACTGCCAGAAGGTCTGGAGAAGACTAGGGTTAGGGCCTTGATACACTGCCGATGCCTTGGGGAAAAGAAAAAAAAAAATGCTACGACTTAGGCATCTGCCACTTCCCAGAGACTGAAAAGTTCGGGCTGTGAAACATCAATGGCAGTCGGGCAGCTGTAAGACATAAACACACACACAGACACACACACTTGGCCTGAAATATAGGAAAATCACCACAATTCAAGTGCAGTATATAGCGGGCACTAGAACCCACACCAAGGTCAGGCCTATTGATGCAAGAGCTCAAACGTCATCTGTTTCTCAAGTGATGGTAGAGTGACTCTGAAAGGATCATAGATTGTTCGAGTCGAGAGAAGCTTAAGGAAGGAAGGATCACACTGGCCAACCTTCGAGTTGCCACCGTTTATACAGCGTCTGTCGTGCATGTTTGGCCTGCCGGGTGCTGTGTGACCCAGCCGGAGGGGAAAGGCACGAGCGCCCCTCTCTTTAACCACGACAAGTGATGCCTGATGAGTGCGAGAAAGTAAGAGGTCAGGCGTAACCCGTGTGACCTTACATCTTATAAAGGTTAAACGACCCCTCCCCACTCCCACCCAGCAGCGGGTCTTTAATAACACTGGCGATAGATCTGTTACACCAGATAACCCCCACCCCCCTCCCACCTGTGACCTTGACCTCTGACTTCTTGTGGGACGAGTTCTATCGCTTCACCTCTCGGAACGACCCACTAAGTTTTCCCCAATATTCCCCCGCCATCATCTCTGAACGACGTCCGACACGGGGCAGTTCAAAAGAGATGGCCCTCTATGACTTTCGACCTCTGACCTCCAGGCTTGGAATACGAAAAAAAAAAAAAAGAAAAAAGAGTCGGGTTTCCGAATACGTGTTCCCCGAGACCAGCAAGGACGCACGCGTGTCACACCCACGGGATAAAACTGCAGCGCCGAGGTGCCACACCGTTGTCCGAGTGAGGAGGGGGCAATACTGTTGTGGCAGTGCGGAGGATGGGGGAGTCCCGGCGTGGGCGGGTCTGTCTCTGTCGGACCCCGCTGGGCCAGAGTGGAGCCGCGTCCTCCGCCTGTCACCGGCATCGACGTTGCATCAGCCGGGCAGAGGCACATGACTCGGGCCTTCTCCTAACTGCTTCTCCTCCATCCCCCTCCCCCCCTCCTCCCCTCCCCCTCCGGCCTGGCTGGCCCTCCCCCTCTCCCCGCGGCAGCCGGCAGACGGACGAAGGAAGGAAAGGAGGAAGAGAGAAGACTAAAGACCACTGAGAGAGAGAGAGAGAGAGAGAGAGAGAGAGAGTACTTATAACGGGCGGGGCTTTACCGTGAGAGAGAGTTTCCAGCCATCGCTAAAACGCCCGCACCCTCAGTCACGATGTAAATATTCATCGAAAACCACCACAACGGATGTTCCCCCCTCACCGCGGCCAGCCACACAGAGTCACACACACACACACACACACACGCCTATACCGTCTGGCTGCATGCCACGCACCGACAAGTGTCTGTGCGACGCCTACACCCCGCTGCGTCGTAACTCCATATGAGTTAAGCTGATACGACGGAAGGAGCGCAGGAACCGGCTGGCCACGTACCAAGAGGCTGTGCGTCTTGCCGCTTCCTTCCTCCCGCCATCCCAGGCGACTCCCACAAGTCTGCGATATCTGGCAAGGCTTCCCTGGTACACCACCCCAGACCCTTTAAGTCTGGCCACACGTGGAGTTCCCTCATTTATTATACTTTATTCCTGCTGCCTTGTCTTCTATTAACACTCTTTCTGTTATATCTAAATAGCATTCTTTTCCACAAACTTTCCCTTTACTTACAAACCCTGTAAATGAAGTTATAAGATTCTTTATCATCATACGCTTTGCTTTCTGTAAAAACGAATAAATCACAAAATACAGGAACTGCCTAATATCCCGAAACCTATCAAACATATAAGAAAATATATCATCAACTGCAAAATTTGTAAGCCATCATATTTGTCTTTGCCTAACACATATAAATTTGAATTCTCATCACTGGGGACTCTAGGTTTATTGTATCTGCATAAGGATTAGTTCTTCATAACTTACCAAATGTAAACAATTACGAGACTGACTGGCAGTCTAATCAGTTGGTCACTCCCACAGGGAGTCACAACAGCGGTGTAAGTATGAGGTTTTTATCATGTGTTGTTCTTGAGTTACCGTTCTAAACATGAACGTGTCTTCAAACAGACAGACAGACAGACGGAAGCAGGGGTGTCGACATAATGTCCCGCATAAGCTGCGTGTAGTGGCGAGACAGAGAGAAAGAGAGAGAAGGGCAGCCCTCTTCTTCCTCCTCTATGGCAAACACGCAAAACACTGGACGATCGATATGATGCCAAGTCTCCAAGGGAGGAGGGGGAGATGGAAGCGGATGTTACAGACACTCCGCTGTTTCCAGGACTTTCTATTACGTCATTTTCTGCTACCTACCCGTATGCACGGGGAGGGTCGAGAGGAGAGGGAGGGAGAGGACCCCCCACCCTCCTCACACCACCTCTGTGTCTCCGACTTGGGTGGAGCGTTAAACTCTGTCCACAAAACTGGATCTCGGAGTGGAACTTGAGGAGCTGCATACATAGCGCCTGCAACCCACAACGGGAGGTGATCCCAGGCTCTTACCCAGACATCCTGTGGGACCTGCAGCTCACCAACACTTCGTTCAGAGTGTCTCGCTTGCTGATCCTTCTTAAAGCCCTCCTGGCCTTCGAGCTGGTCAAAGGCCCAGCCATCATACCCAGGGGTTTGTTCCGACGTGTCCAAAGGGCTCGTAGGGAAGCTTCCGTGTCCAAGTGTCGTCGTAACCTCGTGCTCAAGGGGGAACTGTACGGCGAAGTCGCGCTCAAGGGGCTGAAATGGTCTTCATTTCTCATTCATGCAATCCTGACATCATACAATTTCCCTGACATACAGTGTAGGCTAGAGCGATGCAAGGCAAAATATGTATACATTACCTAAGCAAGGACACGGACCTCCGACCTCTGGTGCCTCTTTCGCTACCATATCTCAGCAGCTGAGGGCGCTGCTGCATCGGACTCCTCCGGCAGACTATGAGTTTCTCCACTTCCTCCTCCCGGTTCTTCGTCTTCTTCCTGCCATCCTCTTCACATGTCAGTTTTTCCATATCCGTCTGTTCTCCCTCGTCGTCGGCGGCAAGGGCCGGCAGCCGTGCACCATGCCCGCACCCACACGTCTGGGGAACTTTCGCGCGCCGACCGCTAGAATATGGCTGACCCGCAGGATGGGACGTTTACTGTTCCGGTTCTAGCGAAAACCCCCGCTCATCTGGTTCAGGCGAAGAGAATCTTCTTACGTCTTCTTCTGAATATACATATATACATACATACATACATATATATATATATATATATATATATATATATATATATATATATATATATAT